>CM055062.1:36898976-36928954 GCA_029204045.2 Tillandsia leiboldiana | reverse complement strand
AAAAAATCAAAAACAAAATAAAATAAATCCGATAAATCAACCAAAACGCTGAAACCCAAAAATCTGTAATTTACTTCCCTCGCCGACGCTCGCCGCACGCCCACGGCGCTCTCTCGGCCACCAACGGGGAGTCCAAAAATCCAAGAATGCTCCAATCCCTCTTCTTCTTCCTTTTTCCTCTCTTTTCTTTTCCTTTCTTTCTTTCTCTCTTTCTTCCTTTCTTTCTTTCTCTTTTTTCCTTCTCTGCTTCACCCCAAAGCCACAGGGCCCTTTATATAAAGAAAACAATTTAATTAATTAATTAACTAAATCCAAAAACCCAACTCCAAATCACTTTTTGCCTTCGGGCTCTCCGCCGCTGCCCGGAACCTCCCGAACTTCGCTGTAAATCGAAAATACACGCGCTCCCAGCTTTTTCTCTTCAAAAAGCTCATCCGTTGAGGCGGGGTGCTCAAATCAAATACCGGCTCCAAAATTGCCAGTTCCGACTCACTTTTTGCCTCCGGGTCCTCCGCGTCAGTCCGGAACCTCCCGAACCTCGCTGTAAATCGAAAGCACACGTGTCCACAGCTTTTTCTCTTCAAAAAGCTCAACCATTGAGTCGGGGTGCTCAAATCAATTACCGGCTCCAAAATTGCCAGTTCCGACTCACTTTTTGACTCCGGATCCTCCGCGTCAGTCCGGAACCTCCCGAACCTCGCTGTAATCTGAAAGTACACCTGTTCCAAGTGTTCCTAAATTTCCGGCACTCCACGGTGAAGTCGGAAATTTCCAATCTCATCCTCAATCGGCCTACAAGGCCCGGAAAAACCCCGAATCGAGCTGGAGCTTCTGCGTTGATCCGAATCAACCCGGCATCAACTGTAAACTCAGATGCAACATGCTCAAGGCAACACTCTGCTCCAAGTCATCTGTGTGGTCGGCGCGCTATCCAAAGACCCGGTACTCTACAATAAGTGCTTACAATCTTTTTCTTGATTTTCTAGAATTTTTCAGAATTTTTCTGAAGAAAAAGTTTGGAGCCGATCCGGACTGGATAATTTGATCCGGATCCCGAACGCAGGAGTTTCCTGCGGGTGGCCAATCCGGACTGGATTCACGATCCGATCCGGACCGCGTCTTGGGTTTTATATAGAACAAAAGAGTTTTGATTTCTTTTTACTACAATCTTTTGTTCCAAAGTCTCCAGAGCTTCTCTCTCTAGAAATCAACTGATTTGGAGCCTTTTCAACTCAGGTTCTTCGATTCCAAGTAAGTTTTCTTGATCAAAAACTCAGTTTTTTTTCACAGTTTTCACTATTTTGCTCAAAACGTGATGGAAATCTTGTAACTTTTTCGTTTGAGATTGGTTTTTGGTCAAATTTCTTTTGAAATAAGAACTCTGAGTAGATTAGTTTTGATTATATGCTAGGTATTCTCTTGATTAACGAATTTTTAGGCTTCGATTTCTGAAAATTCGGTTTTAGGGTATATAATAAGAATTTTTGAAAATCATGGGATTGATCTATTTTTAAAATTCTTTTTGCAAAACTAATTTGATTCCTAGTCTCTCTACACGATGATGATTGTTTAGGTACATATTTTCAAATTTTTGAAAATAAACAATTTTTCGTGCTCTTGAGTTGTTGCTCACAGGACTCTCTTTCACAAGCACTAGCAAGGATGGTTTTTGCTTGGATTATTGTGCTCATTATAGCGTTAGTAGGGACTCGAGCATCTGTTAAAAAGGAAAAAGATGGAACAAATCAAGAAGAAACAAAGAATGTTCCTCAAACTGAGCCAGAATCAGAAGATGAAGAAGATTGGGACACATTCTGTAAAGAAGTACAACAATTTGTTGATGACGAAGATAGGTTCTATTTAAAGAACAAAAAGCTGATGAAGTCTTCTTCAACAACAAAGCAGTACTATAGGCGAAAGAATTCGAGGGGCACTGGAATTCAGATTAATGAACCCCTCGCTAGAGCACACTCTCTGCCTAGAGAACATCCATGGAATGAAGGTCAGAATGCACCGTCATCATCCACACAACTTCCTTCTACCTCCTGGAGAAACTCCACATAAATTGATATATTATCTATCCAACGAGAACAGAGGAGAATGTCTGAAGAACAAGAAATAATGTCCGCTGATCTTCGAAAGATGAAAAAGAATTGTTCCAAAATATCAAGAATGCTTAAAGGGATTTTGAACAAATTGAACTGTCCGAGTTCTGAGGATTCTGAATAATCCTTATTTTGCTGTTCTACCTCTTAATTTTTTTTTTGCAGGTTTTTAAGTTTTAGTTCTTACCTTTTATTGTTGAACTTTTAACCTCTCCTTATTATTTTTGTAATTTTGGCAACTTTAGTGACAAAAAGGGGGAGAGATATAAGAAACAATTGGAACAATGGTATGAGAACTATGAACTTTGAACTATGTAAGGTAAGTATCAAAGCAACTTTTGGTTTGGTATTGTGATTGCATGCATGCTTCGACTAACTATTTGACTAACTATTTGGGCATGTATTATTACTAATAAGTTGTTTGATTACTAACATGTTCTGTGACATTTGAATTTTATTGTTTAGAAGATATGTCTATTTCCGATTATGATCTTAATACATATCTGAGTTCACAAATGTCATGGTAAGTAAAAACTCTATCTCTGTTTGGTTTTGAATGCTAAATATTCTTGAGGTATCAAACGATTTTTTTTTTTGTCAAGAATGATTTCTTTTGCAGAGTGTCACGCCCCGGGGGTTTCATTAAGCGGAAGATGACCACTAAAAAGATTTGAATTTTTGGGTATATATTTTTTTGAAACCAACCTCCCCCAGTGCGTGCCCAGACCCGCCGCATATACAAATTCACTCTGCGAACGGGCAGAGTCTCCTTTGTATATGCACGGCTTCCTGACTACAACAACCATACAATCATCACTTTAACCAAACTAGTTCAACAATCGAATACATACAACCATTTTCCATAAGGATTAAAGAGGCCGACAAATTTTGAAAGGATAAATCCACAAGTTTTTAGAAACGGTGCCCACACGGCACCCAGGTTTTTCAAACGGTTTTCGAAATCCATAAATCCACAGAGTTTTAAAATGGTGCCTACGCGACACCCAGATTTTCAAAACGGTTTTCGCAATCCATAAATCCACAGTGTTTTAAAAAATGGTGCCCACACGACACCCAGATTTTCAAAACGGTTTTCGCAGTCCATAAATCCACAGGGTTTTAAAAATGGTGCCCACACGACACCCACATTTTTAAAACAGTTTTCAAAATATTTTCCTTTTTCTTTTCTTTTGTAGTTTGAAAGCGGCCAATCGGGAAAAGCAAAACAACCACCCACAAGGATAATAAAAGACATTCCAACATCCACATCGACCCCACAAGGGTATCGCAATCCACATAGTAAGCTATTAACAAGTAATGAAATGCGCGATATACGAAGTAAATACCGCCTATGGCCTCGAAGGACCAAAAGTACTCCTGTCACGGCATCACCGTCGCCCTCGCTCTCACCCCCGAAGAAACCTGTCACAGAGTGGGAAGTCAGCAACACAAGGTATAAAAGATGAAATGCAGGAAGGCTGTAACTAAAGCAAACCGTAAGAAAACCAGAGTAACCGCCCTCCGCATCGTGCGATCGACGGTGTCCCCTCCCACTGCAAAACCTGAACCGGGCACCTGCCCCGGCAACCCAGACCGAGCACTAACCTCAAGAAAGAAAACCAAACCGACCACCAACCTCGGGAAAGAAAACCAAACCGAGAACTAACCTCAAGAAAGAAAACCGAACCGAGCACCAACCTCGGGAAAGAAAACCGAACCGAGCACCAACCTCGGGAAAGAAAACCGAACCGAGCACCAACCTCGGTAAAGAAAACAGAACCGAGCACCAACCTCGGTAAACTACGCCAAGCACCTACCTCGACGGGTCGCACCGCTCACACCTTGGCGCCTCAAACCCCCCACCTGCGGGGGCCCCCACTACGTCACATCGTGGGTATACACGGGTCATCGACCACTTTTCTGGAAAAGCACACCCTTTGCGGTGGCCAAACCGCGGGTGCGCGTGCTGCAGCCTCGAGCATCGTAACCAAGTACACAAAACCAAACCAATAATAAAACCATAAACACTATCAACATTAGTACAGTTAAACGAATAATTGGAGATCATCAACAGCTTTCGAAAAGTCCCACACTAAGTCTCGAATAAAAACCCACAACATGATAAACATAAAAATAACAATAGTGCGCATAAAGGGATTCTAAGAGTGTACCCACCTGAACCGCGAAGAAGAAGGTGTGCGGAAACGACAGTTAAAATACCCTCACTTTGCCCCCGAAAAGCTACAATAAGAATTATTGTTAAAACACTCATCGTCGTGGTCAAAAACACTCAAAAACGGGGCTAAACGGGCCAAAAACGGAGCTTCTGGATCCTTTTCAGAAAACTGGTGCACGGATCCAGGCGTGGACCGCGTCCACGACAGCAGGCGGCGGCAGCGCAGACCGGGAGCACGCCGCAGCGGTAGACCGCTGCGGCATCGGCCGGGCCGCGCACGGGCAAAAGCGCGCGCGCTGGTCCACGATCCGCGGCTGCGGTCGCGAGCACCGGGTGCACGCCTAGGGCGTGCACCGCGCGGCCTGGGCCGGGCCGGCGCACGCACCTGTGCACCGGGTCCGCACATTCGGGCTGCGGAGGCGTGCACCGGGTGCACGCCGGTCCTGTGGACTGCGCGGCCTGGCGCACGCATCCGTGCGCCGGGTCCGCGTCCCTCGGCCCGGGAGGCGTGCGCCGGGTGCACGACTTGTCCTGTGGACCGCGTGGCCTGAAGCCGTACGGGGTGAACAGTGATCCCCCCTCGTTACCCATTTCGGCTCCGTTTGCGACCCCGCGACCACGGCGGCTACGGCGGCGACCCTGTGAACATGATAACGGCGGCGGCGGCCTCCCGTTTGACAACGGCGGCGGCGGCCTCCTGTTTAACAACTCGCATCGCATGCGACACCCGAGCAACCGACACCCAAACCCTCGACCCCACAGAAATTGCGAAAAGGAAACAAGAGGAAAAACTCGAACCGCTCACCTTGATTCCGCTGGAGGAGGAGGAAGAAAGAGGATCGTCCCCTCCACGCCCGATCAATCCCGCAGAGAAGAGGCGATTTCCCCTTTCTCTATCCGATTCTCAGTCTCGGTTCCCTCCGTCGTTTTCTTGAGAAGAGGGAAAAGGTTTTGGGGTTTCTTCCCGCACCCCCGATCGTCTTAAACGATACGAAGAGGAATTAAATAAAACCCTAGTTAACACTTAGAGCCATTCGAAGAAGAACGGGGGGTCCAGATCACCTCAGAAAACGTGCCGATCACCGGCAAGCATTCCGTTGCGCCCAAACTGATAGTAACTTCAAAAATTATTTCTGGGAGATTCCGGGGTCGGAATTCAAATCCGATCGTGCCACCGCTCACCGTTTTGCGAGCTCTATCACCTAAAAATACCCGCAAACCCCGACGATCAGCCTAGAAATTCTCGAATTTCACCCCCCTAACAACTGAAAAGATTCAATTAGGACCCAAAACGGAAAACCGGAAGGTTGAGGTACTACAAAATAAATAAAATAACCCAATGACATAAAAAGATGAAAAGTCCGCTCGTAGAAGGATCCCGTCCGATCACCTCGAAAAGCGTGCCGGCCACTTAGCACGGATTCCGATGCACCACACAAAGGCAAACGCTTTGACCCCCATTCCGGGAGATCCGTAAATCGGAATCCGATTCCGTTCGCTTTGCCGTCCTCTGTTTTCCGAGCTCAATCGCAGAAAAATACTCGCGGTCCAGGCCAGTCCATTGCAGAAAACACAGTGAAAAGTTTCCCTAACTATCCCGTCATAAAAAGAAGGTATACAAAGGCATTGGAACGCCAGGACCCTACATCACTCACCCCTTAAAGGAAGTTTCGTCCTCGAAACTTAACCCTGGTCCGCAACGAATAAATCTGGGTAGCACTCCCTCATCTTTGACTCTAGTTCCCAAGTCGCTTCACGTTCTTCCTGGTTGCTCCACCGCACCTTCACATAGGGGATCGTCCGGTTGCGCAATCCTTTTTGTTCTCTCGTGCTAAGATCCGCACCGGTGTTCCGTCGAAGCTCAGGTCCTCTCTAAGCTCAAAAGCAGTGACCATCCATCACCCAAATCAAGTACGTAGGCTCGGAGCACATCTTTGAGAATCCGGTTCACTCGTTCGGACTGTCCGTCGGTCTGGGGGTGAAACACCGTGCTGAAGTGTGGTTTAGTCTCTAGAGCTCGTTGTAGGCTTTGCCAAAGGTTCGACACCAGCCGAGTGTCTCTAGTCCACGTCGTACGGATGGGTGGGAAAAGAGTCGACTTCGTCAGTCGAGCCACTGTGACTCAAACTGCATCGTGCCCTTGATACGATGCAGAAAACCCGTGACGAATTCCATGCCGATTCGCTCCCAGTTCCACTCTAGTACAGGTAGAGATTGTAGTTTTCCCCGCTGGGCGCTGACGTTCGAACTTTACTCGTTAACCATCTAAACAGCGAGCAGTGAACTGTGTTACATCCCCGTTTGGTTTAGTCCACAAAAAAAAAGAAATTCTGCTTGAGGTCCTTGTACATCTTCGTGTCACCTGGATGCGCCGCATAGGGAGCGCAGTGCGCCTCTGACAGTATCTCTTTCTTCAACTCTGGCAGCTCGGGCACGCAATTCCGCCCTCGAAACGTATTGCGTCGTTCGCACTCGCCGAAAAGTCGCTCGCGTGGTCCGGGGGGTCTTGTCTCGAATAAGCTGTATCTGTGCGCCTGGTTTCTGACCTTCTAGGGTTTCTCTAATAGGGTTGGCTTGACCATCAAGGAAAAAAGTCGCGCGACAGTATCGGTCCTGCTGAGTACTCGCGCTCATCGGTTTCCCCCTCGATTTGACCCTTCCTGCTCAAAACATCCGCTACTACACTTGCTTTTCCCGGGGTGATACTGAATGGACAAGCCGAGTCCTTTAGCAACTCCAACCAATGCCTCTGCCGCAAAATCAAATCCTTCTATGTGAACAAAACTTACGACTCTGGCGATCCGAAACCACATTACGATGAACTCCAAGAAAAGGTGATGTCTCCCAAAGCTTTAAAACGAAGGCGACTGCTGTCCGTTCCTGATCGTGTGTCGGGTAGTTCCGTTCATATTCTCTGCGATTCCCGTTGCTGAAACTGTGTGCCCCAAAAAGCCCACTTCGCGAAGTCAGAACTCACATTTCTTAAATTTAGCAAACAACCTCTGGTCCCTGAGAGTCCGGAGAATAATCTGCAAGTGCCCCTCGTAGTTGATCGAAGTGGTCATCAATCCCGGACTTGTTCTTCACTGTAACCTTGTTTATCTTCCTGTAGTCGATGCGTAGACGTAGGCTTCCGTTCTTCTTTCGCACGAAGAGCACGGGTGCGCCCCCAAGGCGACACACTCGATCTGATGAACCCTTAAAAGTCCAAAACAACTAACCCGACGACAAGGAAAACAAACCACACTAACGCCCTCACAAGGCTCCAAGAGGTGCCAACATAACAGGTTGGGTTACTAACTACCCGAAATTTCCCCCCCGAAAACAACGAACTCACCTGTCACCAACACGGACCGCTCCCCTCCGTCACCAACACGGGCCACAAACTCGGAGCAAAACCACCATCCCGGACCACTCGTTTCGACTGTCCGTCCTACCGAGGCGACGGTCAAAACTAACGTTAGGTTTCAGCTCTAAGACCTATCACAAGGTCTACCCCACAGAGAGAGCTGCGTACAGGGCCTCCTAGCCGAAAGTGACCAGTGCCAAAACTCCGAGTAGTCAACAGATCCCAAACGTTCCCAAAACTAAGCCTCAGAACCCATTAAAACAGGGGCCTCCAGGCACAAACGACTACCCATCCGAAACCTAGCGGGTCGGAAGAAGACATGCAACGAAAACAGAGAGAAAGACCCTGTCCAAAATGGTTGCCTAGGTTTTCCAAGCGCACTCAAGGGAACACGCGCTAACCCACCAGTAGGACAACCTAACTGACCCTCTTGTGCAGAAAACAGGAACCCCTACACCACCACAAACCCTTAAAAGGGCTAACAGGCATCACCCAGCGTCAAAAGCGAAACCCCAACAAACAAGATTTACTAGTCCCGCTGGTCTCCCCTTTTTTAACCCCAAAGGAGCACCCCGAGACCCCATCACGACGACTTCTACAACCATCGCAGTGTCTACGGTAAAAAGCCGAACTATGAGTAACAACCATAGGGGAAGAATCCTCATTCCCACCCATACCTTGCCCATGGTGCAAAAAGAATCGCCCGATTATCTGCTATAACCTAACACCAGAAGACCTAGAAGGTACAAGTTTAGACAAACGGCTGTCCAGTTACCCACGACCGACCAACGGCCGACACACTAACAAACACCGGTGGTTTGCACTACCACCCGTCACTGTTACAGACGACGACCCGAACGTCGGCAGAGGAAGGGGTTCGGAAAAAAACAAAAGCCGGCGCAACGATCTGCCGTGCCAACAGCTGCACCAAGTGCACAAACACCGTCAGCAGACCCACCGTGTCCTATACTGGTTGCCTAAACCATTTACTCATAGCAACCATCAAGGCCCCGGTGGCAGCCGGCCTCGACCCAACCTCCAAATCAACCCGACTACACTAGCACAACACCCGAGCTAAACCGAAAAACTAAACTCAACAGTCCCGCACTCTCGCATCTCTACGCAATTATACCCTGATCATTTCATTAGTTAGTAGCCAGTGGTAATGTGCTCCTGTGGATGTTGGACAGCGATTACTGTGGTTAAAACTGTTTTCTCTGATACCATCTTAATCTGTCACGCCCCGGGGGTTTCATTAAGCGGAAGACGACCACTAAAAAGATTTGAATTTTTGGGTATATATTTTTTTGAAACCAACCTCCCCCAGTGCGTGCCCAGACCCGCCGCATATACAAATTCACTCTGTGAACGGGCAGAGTCTCCTTTGTATATGCACGGCGTCCTGACTACAACAACCATACAATCATCACTTTAACCACACTAGTTCAACAATCGAATACATACAATCATTTTCCATAAGTATTAAAGAGGCCGGCAAATTTTGAAAGGATAAATCCACAAGTTTTTAGAAACGGTGCCCACACGGCACCCAGGTTTTTCAAACGGTTTTCAAAATTCATAAATCCACAGAGTTTTAAAATGGTGCCTACGCGACACCCAGATTTTCAAAACGGTTTTCGCAATCCATAAATCCACAGGGTTTTAAAAAATGGTGCCCACACGACACCCAGATTTTCAAAACGATTTTCGCAGTCCATAAATCCACAGGGTTTTAAAAATGGTGCCCACACGACACCCACATTTTTAAAACAGTTTTCGAAATATTTTCCTTTTTCTTTTCTTTTGTAGTTTGAAAGCGGCCAATCGGGAAAAGCAAAACAACCACCCACAAGGATAATAAAAGACATTCCAACATCCACATCGACCCCACAAGGGTATCGCAATCCACATAGTAAGCTACTAACAAGTAATGAAATGCGCGATATACGAAGTAAATACCGCCTATGGCCTCGAAGGACCAAAAGTACTCCTGTCACGGCCTCACCGTCGCCCTCGCTCTCACCCCCGAAGAAACCTATCACAGAGTGGGAAGTCAGCGACACAAGGTATAAAAGATGAAATGCAGGAAGGCTGTAACTAAAGCAAACCGTAAGAAAACCAGAGTAACCGCCCTCCGCATCGTGCGATCGACGGTGTCCCCTCCCCCTGCAAAACCTGAACCGGGCACCTGCCCCGACAACCCAGACCGAGCACTAACCTCAAGAAAGAAAACCAAACCGAGCACCAACCTCGGGAAAGAAAACAAAACCGAGCACTAACCTCAAGAAAGAAAACCGAACCGAGCACCAACCTCGGGAAAGAAAACCGAACCGAGCACCAACCTCGGGAAAGAAAACCGAACCGAGCACCAACCTCGGGAAAGAAAACCGAACCGAGCACCAACCTCGTGAAAGAAAACCGAACCGAGCACCAACCTCGGTAAAGAAAACCGAACCGAGCACCAACCTCGGTAAACCACGCCGAGCACCTACCTCGACGGGTCGCACCGCTCACACCTTGGCGCCTCAAACCCCCCACCTACGGGGGCCCCCACTACGTCACCTCGTGGGTATACACGGGTCATCGACCACTTTTCCGGAAAAGCACACCCTTTGCGGTGGCCAAACCGCGGGTGTGCGTGCTGCAGCCTCGAGCATCGTAACCAAGTACACAAAACCAAACCAATAATAAAACCATAAACACTATCAACACTAGTACAGTTAAACGAATAATTGGAGATCATCAACAGCTTTCGAAAAGTCCCACACTAAGTCTCGAATGAAAACCCACAACATGATAAACATAAAAATAACGATAGTGCGCATAAAGGGATTCTAAGATTGTACCCACCTGAACCGCGAAGAAGAAGGTGTGCGGAAACGCCAGTTAAAATACCCTCACTTTGCCCCCAAAAAGCTACAATAAGAATTATTGTTAAAACACTCATCGTCATGGTCAAAAACACTCAAAAACGGGGCGAAACGGGCCAAAAATGGAGCTTCTGGATCCTTTTCTGAAAACTGGTGCACGGATCCAGGCGTGGACCGGGTCCACGACCGCAGGCGGCGGCAGCGCAGACAGGGAGCATGCCGCAGCGGTAGACCGCTGCGGCATGGGCCGGGCCGCGCACGGGCAAAAGCGCGCGCCGGGTCCACGATCCGCGGCTGCGGTCGCGAGCACCGGGTGCACGCCTAGGGCGTGCACCGCGCGGCCTGGGCCGGGCAGGCGCACGCACCCGTGCACCGGGTCCGCACATTCGGGCTGCAGAGGCGTGCACCGGGTGCACGCCGGTCCTGTGGACCGCGCGGCCTGGCGCACGCATCCGTGCGCCGGGTCCGCGCCCCTGGGCCCGGGAGGCGTGCGCCGGGTGCACGACTGGTCCTGTGGACCGCGTGGCCTGAAGCCGTACGGGGTGAACAGTGATCCCCCCTCGTTTCCCATTTCGGCTCCGTTTGCGACCCCGCGACCACGGCGGCTGCGGCGGTGACCCCGTGAACACGATAACGGCGGCGGCGGCCTCCCGTTTGACAACGGCGGCAGCGGCCTCCCGTTTAATAACTCGCATCGCATGCGACACCCGAGCAACCGACACCCAAACCCTCGACCCCACAGAAATTGCAAAAAGGAAACAAAAGGAAAAACTCGAACCGCTCACCTTTATTCCGCCGGAGGAGGAGGAAGAAAGAGGATCGTCCCCTCCACGCCCGATCAATCCCGCAGAGAAGAGGCGATTTCCCCTTTCTCTATCCGATTCTCAGTCTCGGTTCCCTCCGTCGTTTTCTTGAGAAGAGGGAAAAGGTTTTGGGGTTTCTTCCCGCACCCCCGATCGTCTTAAACGATACGAAGAGGAATGAAATAAAACCCTAGTTAACACTTAGAGCCATTCAAAGAAGAACGGGGGTTCCAGATCACCTCGGAAAACGTGCCGATCACCGGCAAGCATTCCGATGCGCCCAAACTGATAGTAACTTCAAAAATTATTTCTGGGAGATTCCGGGGTCGGAATTCAAATCCGATCGCGCCACCGCTCACCGTTTTGCGAGCTCTACCACCTAAAAATACCCGACGATCAGCCTAGAAATTCTCGAATTTCACCTCCCCTAACAACTGAAAAGATTCAATTAGGACCCAAAACGAAAAACCGGAAGGTTGAGGTACTACAAAATAAATAAAATAACCCAATGGCATAAAAAGATGAAAAGTCCGATCACCTCGAAAAGCGTGCCGGCCACTTAGCACGGATTCCGATGCACCACACAAAGGCAAACGCTTTGACCCCCATTCCGGGAGATCCGTAAATCAGAATCCAAATCCGTTCGCTTTGCCGTCCTTCGTTTTCCGAGCTCAATCGCAGAAAAATACTCGCGGTCCAGGCCAGTCCATTGCAGAAAACACAGTGAAAAGTTTCCCTAACAATCCCGTCATAAAAAGAAGGTATACAAAGGCATTGGAATGCCAGGACCCTACACAGAGAGTACAGATGTCTAAGTCTAGAGTCTGTTTTAGCAACAAAAATATCTTTTTGAATTTTCTTGAGTGGATTCTCTGTTTTGTCACGAAACCGCCAAAGGGGGAGATTGTTAAGGAATTTGTTTTGGCGTATTTCGTGAAAGTGTTAAGTCTTGAAGATTGAAGATAAAGAAGTTTGGATCATATACCTCAATCTCAAGAAAGAAGAATTCAAAAGGATCAGGTACGTTTAACTAATTATTTTTGATGATCCGAATACTTCTTATAGTGTAGAAACACTTGGATGAATTTTTAATTGCATAAAAATAAAAAACTGGACATACTACATGTTCAGGATCCGGATCGGGCACTACAGTCCGGACCCCGAACATAGGGTAGTTCATGCGCAATTCCAGTCCGGACCGTGGTATTTCAGTCCGGACCCCGAACGTTAATTCTGATGGAATTGCTTGGACAGTCCGGACCGTGGTATTTCAGTCCGGACCCCGAACGTTAATTCTGAAGGAATTGCATGAACAGTCCGGACCATGGTATTTCAGTCCAGACCCCGAATGTATGTTTTTCTGGAAATTGTTTGTTTAAGCCACGACAGTCCGGACCGCCAATTCCAGTCCGGACCGTCGTCCTGCAAAATTCCAGATTAGGTCAGTTTTTTATTCTTATCTTCTTCCAACGGTTTCTAACCTATAAATAAACTCTACGATTCATTTTTCCGTAGGAATCCGAGGTAATCAAAGAAAAACCTAAATACGGTCAAAAAGAGAGAGATCCACATATAGAGAAGAAAGGAAATAACAAGATTATATCTATGTTTCTTCATCTATATTAATTAATTTGAATCTAGGTTTTCATACTCAGATTTTGAGTAGAATCAAATTAATGAATACTTAGATGGTATTTCCGATCTATCTTTGATCTAAGTATTCGGCGGATCATCACCACCCAAAAACAACGATTTTCCCAAAATCGGCGCGTGGACTCGCGTGGCCTTGAGGATTCAAGGTGCTACCGCTCTCGTGGATTCGGTGCGAGGTACGTTCGTGGATTCGAGACGTGCTACTTGGTGAAGACCGTGGATTCGGTTGGACGTCGTGGATTCGACGTTGGACGCCGTGGATTCGGCGTTGGACGCTAATCGTGGATTCGAGGTGCGTTGCCGAGCGAGCGGAGAAGATCTACTTGGAGCCTATGGAAAAAGGTCGAGTCGTCTGTGAGTACGTTATATCACCATTGTACGTGTTATAATTCTAGTGGATTTCGCCGTGTTATCGGTCCCGTGGTTTTTTACTCCGGTTTGGAGTTTTCCACGTAAAAATCTTGCGTGTTATATTTTCATTTCCGCATTGGGTTTTATTGTGCAACGATTTTTGAGTGTTTATTGTTTACACCTATTCACCCCCCCTCTAGGTGGTTTTTTCCCTATTTAGATCCATATTTTAACAAAAGCCAACAGATATAAAGTATGGAATGCATGAAGGGCTATAGCTAAAGCAAATCGTAAGAAAACCAGAGCAACTGCCCTCCTCATCATCCAATCGACGGTATCCCCACCCCCTGCATAACCTGAACCGGGCACCTGCCTCGGCAACCCAGACCGAGCACCAACCTCGGAAAACCAGACCGAGCACCAACCTCGGAAAACCAGACCGAGCACCTGTCACGCCCCAGGGTCGAACTGCGACCCGGGCTCGCCAACAGACCCGCCGTCTGTACGGAAACTGCCGTACAGACGAAGCGTCTAACCTGCAAAAGTGATCTATAGCCATACTGAAGAAAGAAAACTGAATAACTAAGTAATAAAAGTCCAAGTACAGAAGTCCACTTTCTCTCAAAACATAAGTACAATATCTCTGTCTAGTACAAAAGTGGAAACCAAAAAGTACAGGTCACTCTATCACTGACTCGACAGACTCGGGTAGGAACTAGTCGGCGACGCCCTTACCTCGGTCTGAAGACTCCGCACGATCCAAGCCTGGAATAGACGCCTCAGGAACACCTGTCACACGCAGCGGGTGTGAGATCCACTACAAAGGCGGATCTCAGTGGGTACCGTCGACAAAACTCACGGTATGCCCACTAAGTCCGCTGGAGGCAAAAACAGATAGATAGATAGATAGATAGATAGTTAAAGTATGAATGCGGGAAATGAATCTACTACTATATGCCTCAATGCTATGCTCGAAGGAAACACCATCTAAGAACATATGCTACAGTCACCCGCTCATGTCACCCAATCTCAACGACTGCCACATAGGGTCCAGTCAAGCCTGCGCCTGTCGACTACGAACGCACCTGCCCACCACCACACATCCACTTGAGGACGGGATTTACGTGGGGCGTCCTGTCCGACTGTCTCAATCTCACTCAAGTAACCACCTGGAAACTCGGCCAGGGGCGCGTACCCACCTGGTAACTCGGACAGGGGTATCAACATCTCAACGCGTCCGGAGCGTGACCGGAGGGGAGCGACCCCACCGGGTATGAATCATGTCTCAACTGTCTCAGCAAGCGGTATGGTCCACGATCAACCAGATCGGAAAAACTAAAGTGCTCAAACGACACTACTCATACTCGTGCCCAAGTCGGAACAATCTCCCTCGACTAAATCTGATAACTCTACTATAACATAAAATAAAACCATTCTTGAACAAAGGGATGTTTCCCACATACTTACCACAGCTGTATGGCCGTTATAAGATTAAAATAATGGTAAAAGGAACACGATACCTTTGCATTCGGAAACATTACGGCATTCCGTAATTTGGAAGAAAACCAACCCACCTATGACTAAACCGCAAACCGCGCGCTAAAAGGAGGTCCCGATGCAATCCTACAGCTCCACGCGGCAAAAACGCGCACCACCGGCCACGTAGAAAGCTAACACCAAGACACAACTGCGAGAGAGGGAGATACATCGGGATCAAATAACACGTGGCCAAAACTGCACTCACCATGGCGAAAGAAAACCATCCGGTGACGAGAAACGCCGCGCGTTGCGCGGAAAACCCCTCGCGCACACGCCGCGGCGCGCCGCCGAGTCGCAGCCAACGCGGCGCAGTGCGGCCCACGGCCGCACAGCCCAAAGAATCCAGTCCCGCGTGGCGGTGGCCAGCCGCGCGGCCTGCAGCGCCGCGCGGCCCAAGGGCTGCCCGTGCGATGCCCTGCAGTGCCGCGCGCCTAGCGCACGGCCTGCAGCGCCGCCCGCGCGGCCCCAAGGGCCGCCCGCGCGGCCCCAAGGGCCGCCCGCGCGGCCATCTACAGCGCCGCGCGCCTAGCGCGCGGCCTGCAGGGCCGCGGGGCCCAAAGGGTCGCCCGCGCAGCCCCCTGCAGCGCCGCGCGCCTAGCGGGGGGCCTGCAGGGCCGCCCGCGCGGCACCCTGCAGTGCCGCGCGCCCAGCGCGCGGCCTGCAAGGCCGCGCGGCACAGGGGCTGCCCGCGCGGCACCCTGCAGTGCCGCGCGCCATGCGCGCGGCCCTGCCGCACAGCCAGGGCAGGCCGGCGTCCTGCTGCATAAACATGGCAGCAGGCCGCATGCTGCACGTGGCGCTCATGCGCGCCCGCGCAGCGGCAGCCCTGCCAGCCACGCTCCGACGAATTATGCGCGTGCGCGGCTCGTGCAGCTCCGCCACCTCGGACAACAAGTCCGTGAGGCCCCAACAACAGGAGAAGAAAAGAAAAAGAAAAAGAAAAAGAATGCCAAAATCCCAAGCTCGCCAAGAAAAGATAAAATGAAATAATAAAAAAAAACGCCAACCTCGTCGTTGCCGTCGCGCGCTCTTCGCTCATCGCTCGGCACCCAACAGGTGGTCCACTCCAAAGCCTTCTTCGGAGCTTCAGCTTCTTTCTTCTCTCTTTCTCTTCTTTCCTCTTCCTACTGCCCCACACCAGACCAACAGAGATCTTCACTTTTACCTTGGAGGAGAGGGAGTGAGGTGGCAATAGAGAGAAGCTGCTTAAATAAGCAAAGGCAGTAAAAAAAAAGAAAATAAGGAAGGGTTAATTAATTCTCACCTACCCTCCTTAATTACTCACCACCCAACCTCTCTGCCACCTCCCTCAACCCAACAGCAGCACTAGACAAAATAAAAAAAAAACCACATCACAAAAGCCTAATTAATTAAAATTAAAAGAATAATAAAAAATTCCAAAAGCCAACCATAACTCACTTTTTGGCTTCGGGCCCTCCGCCGCAGTTCGGAACCTCCCGAACTCCGCTGTAATCTGAAAATACACATGCTCACTACTTTTCTCACCCAAAAAGCCCATCTGTAGAGTCGGTAAGCTCAAAATGAAACCCGGCATACTACACTCTCCCCTCCTTCAAACTGTTTCGTCCTCGAAACCCAAAAACTCTAAACTCAGGAAGGGGTCTCAAACAAATCAGTATATGTAGTCCTCAGCTCATCCTCAGGCTCCCAAGTGGCCTCTCTCTCATCATGATTACTCCAAAGTACCTTCACAAAAGGTATAACCCAATTGCGCAGTTCTCTCGTCTCACGAGCAAGAATCCGCATCGGGCGCTCCTGAAAGTGCAGCTCCTCATCCATCTGTAAGGATGCAAAGTCCAATATGTGCGAGGGATCATACACATACTTCCTTAAAACTGATACATGGAATACGTCATGAGTACCAGCTAACCGCGGCGGTAGAGCAACCCGGTAGGCGACAGGTCCGATGCGCTCTAGAATCTCAAATGGTCCAATAAAGCGTGGGCTCAGCTTCCCGCGCACTCCAAATCGTCGAATCCCTCGAGAGGGCGAGACTTTCAGAAACACATGATCACCCACCTAAAACTCCAAGTCTCGCCGCCTCCTATCGGCGTAGCTCCTCTGTCGGCTCTGCGCAGTCACTAGATTACACCGAATGATCTTCACCTTTTCCTCGGCTTCCAAAAGCAAATCTGGCCTCAAAGTTTTCCTTTCACCCACGTCACTCCAACATAAAGGCGATCGATATTTCCTACCATACAATGCTTCATAGGGCGCCATCTGGATACTCGCCTGGAAGCTATTGTTGTAGGCAAACTCCGCTAATCTCAAATGTCGATCCCAACTGCCACTAAAGCTCAGGACGCAAGCTCTCAACATGTCCTCCGGAGTCTGAATAGTCCGCTCGGACTGTCCGTCGGTCTGTTGGTGAAAGGCAGTGCTAAACTGAAGCTGGTCCCCAAGGCTGTCTGCAAGCTCCTCCAAAACAGTGAAGTGAACCTCGGGTCCCTATCTGACACGATAGACGCTGGCACTCCATGAAGCCTCACAATCTCGTCAAGATATAGCTGTGCTAACCTCTCCAAAGTCCAACCGGACTGAATCGGCAGAAAGTGGGCTGATCTGGTCAATCGATCCACAATCACCCATATAGCATCAGCTCCACTCTGAGTCCTCGGCAGACCAACAATGAAATCCATGGTGACACAATCCCATTTCCATTCAGGTATTGGAAGGCTCTTTAACTTGCCAGCTGGAACCTGATGCTCAGCTTTGACTTGCTGGCAAGTTAGACAGTGTGCCACAAACCTTCCAACATCTCTCTTCATGCCCTGCCACCAGAACTGTGCCCTCAAATCTCTATACATCTTTGTCCCCCCAGGGTGGAGGGTGTAAGGTGTATAGTGAGCCTTCCCAAGGATCAGCTCTCTAATCTCTGAGTCCACGGGCACACAGTAGCGGTCCCTGTACCTAAGTACTCCCGCTGCATCCACAGAAAAGTCCCCGCCCTGACCATGCTGCACCTGGTCTCTGATCCTCTTAAGATAGGGGTCTCCGCTCTGCTTTTCTCTAATCCTGTCCAGCAGAGTGGGCTACAAGACCATAGACATAAGTCTTGCAGAAACCCCAGGGGACACAACCTCTAAATCCAATCTCCTCAGCTGCTCTCTCAGTGGCCTCTGCTGGGTAATAAGCATGCTCAAGGTCTGCCCTGCTCGCCGGCTCAAAGCATCTGCGACTACGTTGGCCTTGCCGGGATGATATAGAATACTCAAATCATAATCCTTCAGCAGCTCAAGCCACCGGCGCTGCCTCAAATTGAGTTTCTTCTGAGTGAACAGGTATTTCAAACTCTGATGATCGGTGAAGATCTCGCAGCGCTCGCCGTAGAAATAATGTCGCCAGAGCTTCAAAGCATAAACAACGACAGCTAGCTCTGAGTCATGCGTAGGGTAATTCCTCTCATAATCCTTTAGCTGGCGCAAAGCATAGGCAATTACCCTACCATGCTGCATCAACACACATCCTAGGCCGCTGTGGGAGGCATCACTGTAAATCACGAATCCCTCTCCCATGACTGGTAATGAAAGGACTGGCGCGGTAATCAACCTCTGCTTCAACTCCTCGAAGCTCTGTTGGCATTGCTCTGTCCAAACGAATCTTACCCCTTTCCTGGTCAATCTAGTGAGGGGGGTAGAGAGCTTCGCAAAGCCCTCTACAAAACGACGGTAGTAGCCAGCAAGGCCTAAGAAACTCCGAATCTCAGTCACCGTCGTCGGTCTAGGCCAATCCCGAACTGCATCTATCTTCGTCGGGTCCAATGCCACACCTGCGGCTGAAACTATATGGCCTAAGAAGGAAACTTCCCGAAGCCAGAAAGCGCACTTCTTCAGTTTGGCATACAACTTCTTCTCCCTCAGGAGCTGCAGCACTAACCTCAAGTGCTCCTCGTGCTCAATATCGCTACGGGAATAAATCAAAATGTCATCGATGAAAACCACCACAAAACGGTCCAAGTACGGCTGGAACACTCGGTTCATCAGATCCATAAACGCGGCCGGGGCATTCGTCAACCCAAAAGGTAACACTGTGAACTCATAATGCCCGTACCGAGTCCTAAACGCCGTCTTGGATACATCCTCGGCCCTCACCCTCAGCTGGTGGTAACCGGACTGAAGATCTATCTTCGAGAAAACCGTAGCTCCCTGAAGCTGATCAAATAAATCATCAATCCGAGGAAGTGGATACTTGTTCCTGACGGTCACTTTATTCAACTCTCTATAGTCCACACAAAGCCTCAGTGACCCGTCTTTCTTCTTTACAAACAAAATCGGGGCTCCCCAAGGAGAAACACTAGGTCGAATAAACCCGCGATCCAGAAGATCCTGTAGCTGAGCTTTTAATTCCCTCAATTCTGCAGGAGCCATCCTGTAGGGTGCCTTAGAGATTGGTGTAGTTCCGGGAACTACATCAATCACGAACTCAACCTCTCGATCCGGCGGCATGGACGATAGCTCAGGAGGGAACACATCTGGATACTCTCGGACGATAGGAATGTCCTCGAGCCCAGGCATCGCCGAAGGCACCTCTACAACAGTAGCTAAGAAAGCGACACATCCACGGCTCATCATCTGCCGTGCTCTAGCAGAAGAGATCGTCGCAGCAAATAGAGTACTCTGACAACCTCTAAAAATAAACTCATGCTGACCCGGCTCACGAAGGGTCACAGTCCTCTCTCTACAATCGATGGTGGCGTAATACTGAGTCAACCAGTCCATACCCAACACTACATCGAAATCCCGGAGCTGACGAAGGACCAAAAGGTCAACAGGCAAAATCCAGGGCCCTAACTGCACTGGGCAGGACCAAAAACACTCATCAACGTGCAACACGTGATCAGGTATCTGTACCTCACGAGCACAAGCTAACGGTCCTATCTCTAGCCCATGCATGGATGCAAATGTCCTACTAATGAATGAATGCGATGCTCCGGTATCAAATAAAGCTCTAGTGCGGGTAAAGGAGATAAGGATAATACCTGCCACCACGTGACTAGCTGCCCCTGAATCCTCTACCTGTGCTGCATAAACTCTCCCGCTCGGTGGTGGTCGCCTGTCTGACTGTCGCGACGAAGTGGCCCTATCGCCCCGGCCAAAACCTGTCGAAGCTCCGCCCGTCTGGAAGGGCGGTGGAGGAGCCGAAGCTGCCGATGCCACTGATGACCCCGCTCGAGGACAAGTCCATGCTCTGTGCCCTGCCTGCCCACATCGGTAGCACCGGCCCTGCCACTGCTCGCACTGCGGAGGTGCGTGGGGTCCGCCGCAAATCACACAACTATCTGTGCGCCTCTGCTGCTGCTGCTGCTGTCCAGGGGGCCGAGAGCCCCCTGATCTCTACCTCCCCTAAGTCCCACGGCCTCGAGACTGGAACGGCGGCGGCCGCGGGGGCCTCTGTTTGCTAGACTGTCCAAAATCTGATGGCGCCGGGCGCTTCTCTCCAGAACTAGTCCCAGGCGCCCGCCCCCGCTCAGTCATAACCACGGTTCCTCTGTCGACCCACTGCGTGTAATAACCGCGGCTTTATTTGCCTTTCTAGACCTTCTTTTAAAATTCTTGTAAATCCACTTTTCGACTAAGGGGTCCGGGGGTGAATTATTTTTCTTTATCTCTGGGCAGACTGTCGGGGCTCGCGGGTATTTTTAGACAATAAAGCTCGCGAAATGGATTTCGGCGGCGCGATCGGATCTGGATTCTGACCCCGGAATCTCCCAGAATAAATTCCGGAAGTTGGCAGCAGTTCAGGCGACTTACACGTTCTTCGAGGCGGACCGGACCCAGGTTCGCACCCAAACTCATTTCGCCGAGATTGATTTGTATTTGGGACTTAGGGTTAAGTTCCCGTGTACGGAGGCGGCTAATATTAATACGTATGTGTTGGGTTTAGATTTGGAGTTCCCCTACCGTTCCTCTCACCCAAACCCTCCTCTTCCCACCGATCGGCGCGAGGCACCGCGGCGGAGCGATCGAGGAACGGGAAGAACACCGCACACCTCCGGAATCGGGCACACAGGAACGAGGCGATCCCTCCCCTTACAACCTCCGACGACGTAACCGAGGTGAGGCGTAGTTTCGCCGTTCTTGGCTTTCTTGTTTTTCTTGCTTTTGGGGGAGGGGGAAACGGGGGCACAGGCGACGGATTCCCCGGAATCCGGCGCCCGTGCGCAGCCCCCATGCGGGCGGCGCGCCCGTGCGCAGCCCCCATGCGGGCGGCGCGCCCGTGCGACCCGCACGGGGCTGGGCGCGTGCGCAGCCCCGCATGCGGGTGGGGAGCCTGCATGGTGTCGAGCACGCGCGCAGCCCCGCTTGCGGGGGGGGGGAACCCGCACGGGGCTGGGTGCGTGCGCAGCCCCGCATGCGGGTGGGGAGCCCGCATGGGGCCGGGCACGCGCGCAGCCCTGCTTGCGGGGGGGTGAACCCGCTCGGGGCTGGGCGCGTGCGCAGCCCCGCATGCGGGTGGTGAGCCCGCACGGGGCTGGGCGCGTGCGCAGCCCCGCATGCGGACGGTGAGTCGGGGAGCCGCACGGGGCCGTCCGTGCCTTCGCCCTCGCCGGGGGACGTCGCCGCCGCCATCTCCAGATCGGCGGGCCGTGCCCCGCCACCGACCGTGAGGGCCTTGCAGTTCGTATTACTTTTCGAGTTCCGAGTTACTAATTTTCCCTCGGCAGGTCCGTGTGGGTCCGGGCGAGCGCACCGGGACGCGGAGGAGCTGAGCGGGGGTCACCGTTTTTACAGGTGGGTTTTTATTTCGGTAGTTAGCGCCGGTTTTCCGGCGGTCGTTTTACTCTTGATTTTACACGATGTAGCTAACATGATAGCGGTCATAACTCTACTCTTGATTATATACTATGTTGCTAACACGATAGCGGTTATAGCTTACTCTTGAACACTATTGGTATTGTTGGTTACTTTGCTCGGGGCTGCAGCACGCGCACCCGCGGTTTGGCCACCGCAAAGGGTGCGCTTTTCCGGAAAAGTGGTCCATGACCCGTGTATACCCACAGGACGGCGTGGGGCCTCTTTAGTTGTGGGGCATGTATGCGCCAAGGTGCGAGCGGTGCGACCCGTCGGTTTAGTTGTCCGACGTGGGAGCGGTGCGACCCATTCGGTTTAGTTGTCCGACTTGGGCGCGGTGCGATTCGTCGGTTTAGTTGTCCGACGGGATCGGGTATTGCAGGTTTACAGGTGTTTGATTCTACTTTTCCCTTGCGGGGGAGGAGGGGTGGTTGCTCCGGATAGACTACGGTTGGACGTTTTTCTTTACCTGCATTATTTTCATCATTTTTGTTTAGTCGCTGACTTCCCACTTTGCGACAGGGTCCTACAGGGGGGGAGAGTTAGGCGACGGTGAGGCCACGGCTAGAGGTGTGGGGTCTCAGGAGACCGGAGCAGTATTTTACTCTTTACTTTCGCATTCCATTTATTATTTGTAGACTGTGGATGGTTCTCGATACTCTCGTGGGGTCGGTGTGGATGTCGGTACGGTGACAACTGAATTGTTTAGTTTTCTTTACATCTCTGTGGGCCGCTTTGGAAAATAAAATAGCAAATAAAAGAACAGATTGCGAAAACTACTATTTCAAAACTCGGGTGTCGTGTGGGCACCGTTTTCAAAACCTTGTGGATTTATGGTTTGCGAAAATGGATTTCAAAACCTAAGTGTCGTGTGGGCACTGTTTTACAAACCCCTGAGTTTATGTTGCTTTCGAAAAAGGGTTTTCAAAACATGGGTGCCGGGTGGGCGCCGTTTCAACAGTTGTGGGTTTTATCCTTTCAAACTAATCGGCCGTTAGTTTATTCTGCACTTTGTGAATGGTTATACGTTTGGATTGTTGTGATTGAATGTTTACTCGTTATTGAACATTGTACAAACCGCGACGCCGTGCATATACAGGGGAGACTTTGTCCGTTTGTAGAGTGATCCTGTATATGCGGCGGATCTGGGTACGCGCCGGGGAAGAAGGTTTTCAAAAAAAAATAAATACATACCCTTTTGTAATCCGTTTCCGCTAAATTAATCCCCCGGGGCGTGACAGATTAAGATGGTATCAGAGACTTTCTTCAATCACAACAGTTTGTGCCCGACATCCACAAAGATACCTCACTTAGCTACAAATGAATAAAATGAATGGCATAGAAGTGTAGAACGCGAGTGACCGGGGGAAAGTATAGGTCCCTTTTCTCGATAGTTGTTTGAGTGCTATGCTAGTAGGAGGCTAGAGCTGACTTGTGTTGTGTGTGGTTGCAGATTAAGTTTTGTTTCCCGGTTTAGCTGGGTCGGCGTGCTCGTGTAGTCGTGTTGTTTTGGCTTGATTAGTCGTGTTGGTTTGGAGGCTGGGGTCGAGGCCGGCTGCCACCGGGGTATTGATGGTTGCTAGGAATCAATGGATTAAGCACCAGCACGGGACACGGTGGGCCTGCTGACGTTGTTCATGCACTTGGTGCGGCTGTTATCACAGCAGATCGTTGCGCCGGCTGTTGTTTTTCGAGCCCCTCCCTCTGCCGACGTGCTGGTTGTCGTTAGTGACGGCGACTGGGGATAGAGTAATCCGACGGTGTTTGTTAGTGAGTCGGCCGTTTGTCGGTCGTGAGTACTGGGTAGCCTCTTGTCTAAATGGTACCTTCTAGGTCTACTGGGTTTAAGTTACAGCAGATAGTCGACCGATTCTTTTGCATCTTGGACAAGGTATGGGTGGGAATGAGGATTCTTCCCTTATGATTGTCACCCATAGTTCGGCTTTTTGCGGTAGACACCGCGATGGTGGTAGGAATCGTCGTGATGGGGCCTTGGGGTTCTCCTTTGATTTGAGAAATGAGGCCCCCGGGGCTAGCAAATTTTGTTCGTTTGGGCTCGATTTTGGGTGAGCAGACCTAGAGCTTAGAATACTCCTAGTTGGGAAAGGGAGCGTTTGGTCTGGGGGTGTGCAGCTCGGTTCGGTGCATGGTGCTTGGAGGGGCAATTAATTAGGATCGAGCGGTAGGGGTTAACCAGAGTGTCGCACCCCTTCGGCACCAAGACGGAGGTAGGACCGTATTCCTTGGTTGTCGTCGCCAGCTTCCCATAACCAAGGTATAGCCTTGAGGATTTGGGTTGCGAGTTTAGTGATTGTGAAGGAGTACTGATCGGCGAGGGGTTGTTGACTGCATGGCGCTCTGGCATCGGTTACTTTTGGCTAGGATGCCCTGCTTTCAGCTTTCTCTATGGGGTAGACCTTGTGGTAGGTCTCAGAGCTGAAACCTAGCTTTAGTTTTGACCGTCGCCTCGGTAGGACGGACAGTCGGAGCGGACAATCCGGGATAGTGGTTATACTCCGAGCTAGTAGCCGTGTTGGTGACGGGCGGAAGTAGTCCGTGTTGGCGACGGGTGGGTTCATCGTTTTCAAAGGAGGATTACTTGTAGGCGGTGACCCGGCTAGTTGGATTGGCACATCCCGGAGTTTTGTAAGGGTATTAGTGTGGCCTCCCCCTTTGTTGTCGGGTTAGTCTGGGCATTTAAGGGCCGTCGGTCCGGGTTTGGTAGTAGGACCGGGGTACCTCGACGCATCGCAAGACTTTGGTTGCTGACTGCTCAACACCGTCAGAGATGGTCCGCGAACCAGTGGTGTGAGAAGCGGATGGTGCAATTGCAAGAGCCGAGCTTTCCTGAGAATATGTACCTGGCGTGTAAAGAGCATTTCCTTCCCAGCAATCATCTCATCGGCGAGGGCTAGAAGATTGGTGGAAGGCGGGTGCGTGGCCTACCTGGCCTCGGTAGGACCTGGTGACACGACCCGCGGCGACACCGTCAGACATTGCGGTGGTGAGGGACTTCCCCGATGTCTTCCCGACGGAACTGCCCGGGGTACCCCCTGAACGAGAGGTGGTTTTTTCCTATCGAACTCGTACCGGGTACCCAAACCATCACAAAGGCGCCCTACCGAATGGCCTTCGCAGAGTCAAAGGAGCTTAAGGCGCAACTGGAGGACCTCTTGGACAAAGGATTTATCAGACCGAGTGTGTCACCCTGGGGGGCACCAGTGCTCCTTGTACGGAAGAAAGACGGAAGCCTGCGCCTCTGCATCGACTACAGGGGGATAAACAAGGTTACTGTGATGAATAAGTACCCCCTGCCCAGAATTGACGACCTCTTCGACCAGCTGCGAGGAGCAACGGTGTTCTCAAAGATCGACCTGCAATCGGGCTACCACCAGCTCCGGGTTCGGAACGAAGATATCCCAAAGACCGCCTTCCGGACCCGGTACGGCCACTACGAGTTCACGGTTATGCCGTTCGGGCTTACGAACGCCCCCGCCGTCTTCATGGACATGATGAACCGGATCTTCAGACCTTTCTTGGACCGGTTCGTAGTGGTCTTCATCGACGACATCCTGATCTATTCATCTACCGACGAGGAGCACGAGGACCACTTACGAACGATTCTCCCAAACCCTCAGGGGACAGAGGCTGTTCGCGAAGCTCAAGAAGTGTGAATTCTGGCTACGAGAGGTGGGTTTCCTAGGGCACGTGATCTCGGCAGAGGGAATCGCTGTGGACCCCAAGAAGGTGGAATCGGTGATCGACTGGCAACCACCGACGACAGTGACGGAGATCCGCAGCTTCTTGGGACTGGCGGGATATTATAGACGCTTCGTCGAGGGTTTCTCGAAGATTGCGGCCCCTTTAAACCGGTTGACCAAGAAAGGGGAAAAGTTCCTATGGACGGCTAAGTGCCAAGAGAGCTTCGAAGAACTTAAAAGGAGGCTAACCAGGGCGTCTATTCTTGTACTACCCACGCCCGGAGAGGATTATGAAGTGTACTGCGACGCATCGAGAATCGGACTTGGGGGTGTTTTGATGCAACAGGGGAAGGTAATAGCCTATGCATCCAGGAAGTTGAAGGGTTACGATCTAACAATCCAATACCACCCCGGGAAGGCAAACGTGGTGGCGGACGCTTTAAGCAGGAAGGGGCAACCGGAGGAGACGCCGGCACGCGCGATAACTGAGCAGAGCACCCTGATCGCGGAATTCTCGCGACTGAGGTTGGAGGTGGTACCGGCGGGCACTGTTGCTCGACTTACGGCGTTGGTGGTCAAGCCGACGTTTTTTTGAGAAAATCCGAGAAGGACAACTGACGGACCCGCACTTACAGCTCGTGCGAGACAAGATCCACCCGAACCAGTGAGAACGACTTTGCAGTGGGAAGTGACGGTGTCTTGCGGTTCCGTGGGCGTTTCTGTGTACCGGATTCGCCGGAATTGAAGGAGGAGATTCTGACAGAGGCACACCGCGCCCCTTATGCGGCGCATCCGGGGGGGCACGAAGATGTACAGGGACCTCAAGCAGACCTTCTGGTGGCCCAAGTTGAAGGGGGATGTGACACGACACGTAGCTCACTGCCTGGTATGCCAGCAGATAAAGGCAGAGCATCAGCGGCCTGCAGGAAAATTACAGCCCTTACCGGTGCCGATGTGGAAGTGGGATCAGATCACTATGGACTTCGTCACCGGGTTCCCACGTTCACAGCTGGGGCACGACTCGATCTGGGTCATTGTGGACCGGCTAACCAAGACAGCTCATTTCCTACCCATCCACACAACCTGGACCAGAGAGCAGTTGGCTCAAGTCTACCTCAGCGAGATCGTGAGACTGCACGGAGTGCCGGCATCGATCACCTCGGATAGAGACACCCGCTTCGTCTCGAAGTTTTGGCAAAGTCTACAGCAAGCCCTGGGGACCAAGCTACACTTCAGCACAGCTTTCCACCCTCAAACGGACGGACAGTCGGAGCGAGTGATTCAGACCCTCGAGGACCTGCTGCGCGCCTGTGTACTTGACTGGGGAGTCGGTTGGGCGCGCTACCTACCCCTCGTGGAATTCGCCTACAACAATAGCTACCAGGCCAGCATCCAGATGGCACCCTACGAAGCTTTGTATGGGAGACGCTGCCGATCCCGATCTGTTGGGACGACTTAGGGGAACGGAAATTCCTGGGACCCGACTTAGTGGAAGAGACTGAGGAGAAGGTGCGCCTCATCAGGCGGCGGTTGCTGACCGCCCAAAGCCGACAGAAGAGCTACGCAGACCGACGGCGCCGCGATTTGGAATTTCAAGTGGGGGAGCACGTGTTCTTACGGGTCTCGCCATCCAGAGGGATCAAGCGTTTCGGGCTGAAGGGCAAGTTGAGCCCACGGTTTTGTGGGGCCTTTTGAGATCTTGGAGCGCATAGGCCCAGTGGCGTACCGCCTTGCCCTACCCCCTAACCTCGACCGGGTCCACAACGTCTTCCACGTGTCCATGCTCCGGAAATACCTATCCGACCCGTCACACGTGTTGGACGTCTCCACATTCGAGCTCAAGGAGGATCTAAGCTTCGAGGAAACCCCCGTGCGTATCCTAGCAAGAGAAAGCAAAGCACTGCGGAACCGAGTCATCCCCTACAGTGAAGGTGCTCTGGAGCAACCAGGAAGAACGAGAAGCAACAGGGGAGCTGGAATCTAAGATGAGGGAGTGCTACCCGACCTCTTCACCACCACCCGGGTTTGAGTTTCGAGGGACGAAACTCGTTTTTTAGAGGTGAGTGGTGTAATAAACCGCGGCTTTATTTGCCTTTCTAGACCTTCTTTTAAAATTCTTGTAAATCCACTTTTCGACTAAGGGGTCCGGGGGTGAATTATTTTTCTTTATCTCTGGGCAGACTGTCGGGGCTCGCGTGTATTTTTAGACAATAAAGCTCGCGAAATGGATTTCGGCGGCTGCGATCGGATCTGGATTCTGACCCCGGAATCTCCCAGAATAAATTCCGGAAGTTGCAGCAGTTCAGGCGACTTACACGTTCTTCGAGGCGGACCGGACCCAGGTTCGCACCCAAACTCATTTCGCCGAGATTGATTTGTATTTTGGGACTTAGGGTTAAGTTCCCGTGTACGGAGGTGGCTAATATTAATACGTATGTGTTGGGTTTAGATTTGGAGTTCCCCCTACCGTTCCCTCTCACCCAAACCCTCCTCTTCCCACCGATCGGCGCGAGGCACCGCGGCGGAGCGATCGGGAACGGGAAGAACACCGCACACCTCCGGAATCGGGCACACAGGAACGAGGCGATCCCTCCCCTTACAACCTCCGACGACGTAACCGAGGTGAGGCGTAGTTTCGCCGTTCTTGCTTTCTTGTTTTTATTGCTTTTGGGGGAGGGGGAAACGGGGGGCACAGGCGACGGATCCCCGATCCGCGCCGTGCGCAGCCCCCATGCGGGCGGCGCGCCCCGTGCGCAGCCCCCATGCGGGCGGCGCGCCCGTGCGACCCGCACGGGGCTGGCGCGTGCGCAGCCCGCATGCGGGTGGGGAGCCGCATGGTGTCCGAGCACGCGCGCAGCCCCGCTTGCGGGGGGGGGAACCCGCACGGGCTGGGTGCGTGCGCAGCCCCGCATGCGGGTGGGGAGCCCGCATGGGGCGGGCACGCGCGCAGCGCCCGCTTGCGGGGGGTGAACCCGCTCGGGGCTGGGCGCGCTGTGCGCAGCCCCGCATGCGGGTGGTGAGCCCGCACGGGGCTGGGCGCGTGCGCAGCCCCGCATGCGGACGGTGAGTCGGGGAGCCGCACGGGGCCGTCGTTGCCTTCGCCCTCGCCGGGGACGTCGCCGCCGCCATCTCCAGATCGGCGGGCCGTGCCCCGCCACCGACCGGGAGGGCCTTGCAGTTCGTATTACTTTTCGAGTTCCGAGTTACTAATTTTCCTCGGCAGGTCCGTGTGGGTCCGGGCGAGCGCACCGGGACGCGGAGGAGCTGAGCGGGGGTCACCGTTTTTTACAGGTGGGTTTTTATTTGGTAGTTAGCGCCGGTTTTCCGGCGGTCGTTTTACTCTTGATTTTACAAGATGTAGCTAACATGATAGCGGTCATAACTCTACTCTTGATTATATACTATGTTGCTAACACGATAGCGGTTATAGCTTACTCTTGAACACTATTGGTATTGTTGGTTACTTTGCTCGGGGCTGCAGCACGCGCACCCGCGGTTTGGCCACCGCAAAGGGTGCGCTTTTCCGGAAAAGTGGTCCATGACCCGTGTATACCCACAGGACGGCGTGGGGCCTCTTTAGTTGTGGGGCATGTATGCGCCAAGGTGCGAGCGGTGCGACCCGTCGGTTTAGTTGTCCGACGTGGGAGCGGTGGCGACCCATTCGGTTTAGTTGTCCGACTTGGGCGCGGTGCGATTCGTCGGTTTAGTTGTCCGACGGGATCGGGTTTGCAGGTTTACAGGTGTTTGATTCTACTTTCCCTTGCGGGGGAGGAGGGGTGGTTGCTCCGGATAGACTACGGTTGGGACGTTTTCTTTACCTGCATTATTTTCATCATTTTGTTTAGTCGCTGACTTCCCACTTTGCGACAGGGTCCTACAGGGGGGGAGAGTAGGCGACGGTGAGGCCACGGCTAGAGTGTGGTGTCACGCCCCGGGGTGTCGAATCGCGCGGAAGAGGAGCCACCGATGCCCTGACTAGCCATATATTTTTTTTTAAAAATAGTACTCCCCGGCGCGTGCACGGACCCGCCGCATATACAAATTCACTCTGCAAATAAGAGAGGCCCTTTGTATATGCACGGCGTCTCAACTACAAAGTGTCTCACAAGGCGTAGTACAAAACAATCTCTAACCACATCAGTTGGGGTCTCGTACACATACAACCAAACAATTCACATGACATTCTAGCATTCACTTAGAAGCATGGCGGCGGTGTTTTGAAAGGATAATAATCACAAGGTTTGAAAGCGGCATCCACACGATGCCCTCGTTTGTGAAAACAGTCGCACAAACACATAAATCCCACGGGTTTATAAAGCTCGGTGCCCACTGACACCCACGTTTTAAAAATAGTTTTCGCAAACGGTTTTTTTGTTTTTTTTCATCGTTCAAAACGGCCAAGTAGGAGAGAACGTAGTCTTTCATTCAATTATTCAAAAAAAGGAAAGAAAAGGGCAACATCCACTTCGACCACGGGGGTGTCGCAATCCACATCAGCTACCATGAATAATAAAAGGAAGGGAAAGAAGACATGTATCTGAAAGTCATCAAAAAATCAGAATCAGCACCTAACGTTCTCACCGGCGCCCTAGTGCACTCGCCCCTGGACGAACCTGTCA
>CM055062.1:36867019-36898876 GCA_029204045.2 Tillandsia leiboldiana | reverse complement strand
TTTCTCGCAGTTTTGGCGAGCGGTTTCGCAGGCAGCTTTGATGCCTCTTTCGCACGGTTTTCGAGGCATTTTCGCGATGGGTTTTCGCAGTTTTCGCGCGCCGTTTTCGCGCAGATTTCGCGCAGTTTCGCGCAGGTTTTCGCGCGGCTTTCGAGGCATTTTCGCCAAGGGTTCTCGCAGTTTTCGCTCGCTGTTTTCGCGCAGTTTTCGCGCTGGTTTTCGCTGTTTTTCGCGAGCAGTTTGCGAGCGGTTTCGCGCGGTTTTTGAGCAGATTTCGCGGGCGGTTTTGCGCAGTTTTCGCTGGTTTTTCACAAGCTGTTTTTGAGCAGTTTTTCGCCGACGAAGGCTGTTTTTCGCCGTCGGATGCTCGGTTTTGACTGTGTTGATTGATTTTGGGATTTCTTCGCTTCTGGCAGCTTGCGGTCTGGTTTTTAGCTTCCGCCGGGGGCGGTTGTTGGTTTTTCCGTCGCGTGGACCCGCCGGCTTGTTTCGGGACATCCGCGGAGCGCGCGGTCGTGTGGTTGGACGCAGCGTGCTCCGTTTTGCGTGCGGACCTCGTGGAGGCAGGGTAAGTCCCGCTGAGCCCAATTGCAAGTGTCGACAAGCAATTGGTGGCATTCTGAGGTGGGTTGGTTTTTCTCTCCAAGTCTACGGACTTCCTTCTAATTCTATTGTGATAGGATTGCATGCTAGTTTAAGTGTTTTCTTGGAACTTAACTAGCACCCCCGTCATATGTGCATGTGTTTGACCAGACCGATAGAGAACCTTAATCTGGGCTAGGTTCTTTTATGCTTTAGACATCCCACACTTCGCATATTCTTCTGGACTTAGAGTTTCCTCGCCCGGGTAGTGGGCCGAGTGGTCAGAGTGTTGTGGGACGGGTGTTGCACTCGGGCCGGGGGGCCGAGTGGGGTCTGGTGGCTGGGTTAGGCCAGTGTTAGTGTGTGGGAACCGTTTCAGATAAACGGTGGTCCCGGGGTTTTACTTTCCGCTGTTTTTCTCGTCACCACCGTGTTGTGATCGTGGTGCACTTGTGTTAGCAGGACCTTGAACCCAGAACCTTTTTGGACGAACACATGATTTTAGTCAGCCAATGTTTCTTCCAAGCATTGCAAGGTCGCCTGAGTCTGTTCTTGTTTGATAGGACGAGGGCATTAGCTCTTCGAGGCTTGGGCATAAAACTTGATTTCAAAGGGTTTTCCTAAAATGACTAAAAATCATTAAAAGATGGATTTCTCTCAGATTGAAGGGTTTTCTGAAATAAATGACATGGTTTCTTATAACTTATCCACCCGAGCAGATTCGAGTGATCTAGGTTCTAAGGGCTGTTCTTTTTTTGGGGACGTAGGTGTTAGTCTCCTAGGGTTTCGGACCCTTCGTACATCGGGCTGTGGAGCATCTCCGGCCGTGTGTTTGTGTGTTGAGTTGAGTGGGGTGTTCTTGTGGGAGCCGTTGGGAGAGACGGTGGTCCCAGCCGTGTGATACTTTCGTTGAGCGGGTCAGTGTTGTGAGATTGAGTCGTGGAGGGTTCTCCGACTGAGTTGTGCTTTGAGCATCGAGTTACTGATCTGTTTGATCGAGGACTATAGCCTGCAGGAGCCACTTGTGAGACAGTGTTACTGATGAGATACTTGAGTTCGGTGGGGTCGCACCCCTCGAGCTACGCCCCGGGTGCGTTGTTGATTCCGAGCCTGATGAGGCTGCGATGTTGATACCGAGCCTAACGAGGCTGCGATGATGCGCCTAGTTCATATACTAGAGGTCGCTTGATACCCCTGGCCGAGCTACCATGGGGTCACTGTGTGAGATGTCGAGTTTGTCCGATTGGACACCCTGGTTGATACACCAGGGGGCGCAGGCTTGACTTGACTGGACCCTGTGGGGCAGTCGATGAGATTTGGGATACACTGAGAGAGTGTTGGCATAGCATGTGTCATAGTAGAGCGTCTTGGGCTTAGTACTTGTGACATATTGTCAGCAGTGAGTGGCTGCATACCATCATCCATAGTCTCTTCCTTTCGAGCATAGTAGATAGAGGCATGATAGCTGTAGATTCTTTTCCAGCTTATTTACATTATCATCAGTCTTTTCTTTTATCTTATGCCTCTAGTAGACTTAGTGGGCAGACCGTGGTTCTTGGAGACAGTACCCACTGAGAACTACTGTAGGATGTAGTTCTCACACCCTCTGTCGGTGACAGGTTGCTGAGGCTTTCTTCCGTTCCTGCTGGGCTTGTCTGGACGGACCGAGGACAGGGAGTCGCGTGATAGTTCCCTACCAGCATTGTTACTTTAGAGAGAAGTAGATGTACCATCCCGGATTGTGGGAGTTGGTTATGTTTCCTGTTAGCTATCTCCCATTTGGGTTTGTAGATGTTGTATAGGTGGACTTCTATTTGTATCATCTGATTTTGGGAGATAGGCTATGTGTTGTTGCAACTTTGTAGTTGTGAAATTTTATAGTACAGCTTTTTATCCGCTCTGATATCTGTGTAGCTGTAGTTTTGTCTTTTGCAGGCTAGACGCTTCGTCTGTACGGCAGTTTCCGTACAGATGGCGGATCTGTTAGCGAGCCCGGGTCGCAGTTTCGACCCCGGGGCGTGACACTTATGCATGTCAACTTTAAATAAAAATCAACGTTTCATGTCAAGAGAAATAGATTATGCTAAATCTATCATTAATATCCAAATAATGAAACAGAAATTTATAAAAATTAAATCCCTTAAAGTTGAACAAGTTCAATTACATCTATCACTATCTTATGAGTAATGCCTTTATCAAATCATCAATTTGGTAAAGAAAATGAAATACCAAGATCAATAGATGTTTGAAATCCCAGATAAGTTAGATAATATATCTAGTCAAATTATTGTAAGGAGTGGCTCTTTGAGCATCTTTCAATAAAATCCCCACCTTATACCAACCTTGGAATTTGACAGAGTCAAGTATTCCAAAAAGTATTTTATTTAATCAACTCGAATAACCATGCTTGGTATACATGTGGTAGCTGCACACAGTACTCGGACGACCGAGGTGGTAGCTCTTTCCTCCATGTGGTGGTAGTTTTCACACTCCTCATTGGGATGTAACTCTTTCCACATCTTTTGAGCATAACAATTTTCATTAACTCCCCCTCAAATGGCTATCAATTATTTAAAATATAAAGTATTCAACCAAAAATTGATCTCAATTTCATACTCGACTCAATTGTCAAATAAGATAAAAACTAAACCAAGAGATCATTTGAGAGAGAAATTGACTTTGATCAAAACAAAGATGATTTAATTGACATAAATGATCATTGCATCAAATGAATTATTATGATATCCAAAGCATAATAAATTTCTAAATGAATGAAAGTATGCAATTAAAGTCAATAATACTAATGCTCAATTAATGTCCTATGTCTAAGCATAGATAATGAACAAAAACACAAAAACAAAACCTAATCCTAAGCAATGATTTCAAAAAGGAATTATTTCAAGGAAAGCATTCCAATTGCCTTACGCAAATGAATAAATCGTTTTTGATCCAAAGGTTTTGTTAAGATGTCAGCTAATTGATCCTCAGTTGAAATGTAGGAAATTTGAAGAATATTTGATTCAACTAGCTCTCTTAGAAAATGATATCTAAGTTCAATGTGTTTTGTTCTCGAGTGCAACACAGGGTTTTTAGAAATGTTTATAGCACTTATGTTGTCACAAAGAATCGTTACCGAAGTTGCTGAAATTCGGAAGTCGCTCAACACGCTTTTCATCCAAATGAGTTGGGTTCAACAACTACCCGCTGAAATATATTCCGCTTCGGCAGTCGAGAGTGCAATGCAGTTTTGCTTTTTACTATGCCATGCAACAAGGCAATGGCCAAGATAAAAACATGCACCACTCGTACTCTTCCGATCATCCACAGATCCTGCCCAATCGGCATCTGAATATCCTATAATGTCAAGCGTTGTTCCCATAGGATACCAAATTCCGAAATTCAAAGTTCCTTTGATGTACCGTATGATCCTTTTCACCGCTTTCAGGTGATCCTCCTTTGGTGCTGATTGATATCTCGCGCAAATACCAACACTAAAGGATATATCCGGGCGACTAGCTGTAAGATAGAGTAGACTTCCTATCATGCTGCGATAAAGCTTCTCGTCTACACTCTCACTAAGAGATTTGTGACACCCCTGGAATTTGGATTAGTCCTATATATAAATGATATGATAGGACTAAATCTCATAACCCGGTTATAGCATTTTGGATGGTAGCAGGATCCAAAGAGGTTATGAGAGTTAAGCGTGCTAGAGCTAGAGTAGTTATAGGATGGGTGACCCCTTGGGAAGTGGGGCGTCACAGTTGGTATCAGAGACATTCACCAGCCGGAAATGTGAGATGAGTCTCGGCTGAGCCAGGGTTATATAGCGGGTAGAGCGAGGCTCCCCGGCTAATGACCGTTGTGGGTGGAGTGCAGCTCCCCACAAGGTCGGCTAAGGCTAGCGAGACGAGTCTCACATTGCCTGGTGCTTGTAAGTGTGCTTGAGCCTGACGTGGACGTCAGGGCTTAAAGGGGGGAAGAATGTGACAACCCTGGAATTTGGATTAGTCCTATATATAAATGATATGATAGGACTAAATCTCTTAACCCGGCTATAGCATTTTGGATGGTAGCAGGATCCAAGAGGTTATGAGAGTTAAGCGTGCTAGAGCTAGAGTAGTTCTAGGATGGGTGACCCCCTGGGAAGTGGAGCGTCACAAGATTCACTTCCTAATCCCTTATTGCTAGTTCCCATAGGCACCGTTTGTTTCGGGGCTAGAACCGGGAATAAGAGGTTTATCCCCCTTATTCTACCAAACGCACCAAGAATTATTCGGTACAGTAGTTGTAGTACAAGCAGAATAAGCTGGAACAACAGTTCTTATCTATTATTTTATAATTTTTTTTTTATTAAACTATCCCTCCTTCCCTCCTTTCTCTCTTTCCAATACACTCTCATCATCACAAATTCCTCTCTCTCCTTTTTCTTTTTTCCTTCCCAATACACTCTCATCATCACAAATCCCTCTCTATCCTCTCTCTCTTTTCCTTCCCAATACACTCTCATCATCACAACCTCTTTATTCTTCTTATTCCTCATTCTCATAACAAACACAAAATCTCTTATCCCTGGAACCGAACCAAACGCTTTTTCGCTCTTATTCCATACTTTATACCTATCCCCAGAATAGCTAGTTCTGGTTATTCCGTTACCAAACGATACCATAGGAGTCGGAAAATCTTTAGAGTTTTCTAAATAGAATTTCTTCACCAACTCCCTTGCATACTTGGATTGACACAAATGGATGCCATCATCATTTTGTTTCACTTGCAATCCAAGAAAGTATGTCAGTTCGCCCATCATTGACATCTCAAATTCGCTTTCCATGGTTTCAGCAAATTTAGAAGCATCATTGACTCTAGTTGCACCAAATACAATGTCATCGACATAGATTTGTGCCACAATGAAATTATCCTGATAATGCTTCACAAAGAGAGTCCGGTCAGCTCCCCCTCGAGTATAGCCCTTTTCTAATAGGTGCTTTGTCAACCTTTCGTACCACGCTCGCGGTGCTTGTTTTAGACCGTAAAGAGCCTTTTTCAAACGAAAAACATGGTTAGGTTGTTTACAGTCTATAAAACCTTTCGGTTGAGCCACATAAACTTTCTCATTTAAAAACCCATTTAAAAACGCGCTTTTAATGTCCATTTGAAAGAGTTTGATTTTAAAATGAAAAGCAATAGCGAATAAAATACGAATTGACTCGAGTCTAGCTACCGGGGCGAACGTTTCATCAAAGTCTATACCTTCTATTTGAGAGTAGCCTTGAGCAACTAAGCGTGCTTTATTCCTGATGATGGTACCATCCTCGTTTTTCTTATTCTTGAAAATCCATTTAGTACCAATCACGTTGTGTTGCTTCGGAGGCTTTGTTAATTCCCAGACTTTGTTTCGTTCGAACTGATGGAGCTCTTCCTGCATTGCTTCAATCCAGTAGTCCTCCTGAAGAGCTTCATCGATGTTCTTTGGTTCTATCATGGAGACGTAGCATGCGACTCCACAAACCAACTGTCTCTGAGTTCTGACTCCTTGTGGGTCTCCAATAATGTTAGATTCCGGATGATCCTTGGAGATGCGTAACGTTTGCGGTAACGGAGTATTCGGAGGTACTTGTGATAATTCCTGCAAATTAGATAAACTTGAAGAACCATTAGATGCATCTACTTTATTGAAAGAGTTATTACGAGAAGATGCATTTACAGGAGTATCATCATCTAGAGACATATCAAGGGTAGATTTATCAAACGCAAAGTGGAAAGCTTCATCTACTTTAACATTTATAGATTCTATCATCGTTTTAGATTCCAAGTTAAATACCCGATATGCTCTACTGTTAATAGAATAATCAATGAAAATCTCTTCGTCGCTTCGAGAGTCGAACTTACCAAGATTTTCGCGATCACGCAGAATAAAACATCGACTCCCAAAGATACGAAAATATTTGATATTCGGTTTTCTACTAAACCACAGCTCATATGGTGTATTTAAAGTTCCAGGGCATAAATACACTCGATTAATTACATAGACGGCGGTGTTCACAGCTTCAGCCCAAAAATATAATGGTAAATTTCGGCTATGAAGCATCACACGCGCCATCTCTTGAACAACCCTGTTTTTGCGCTCAACTACACCATTCTGCTGAGGTGTATAGGGTGCTGAGAATTCATGTTTTATGCCATTGGAAGTGCAAAAATCAATGAATTTAGAATTAATGAATTCTCCACCTCTATCACTTCGAACACGAACGATCTTTTCATTTCTTTCATTCATAATACGATGACAAACCTCATGAAAAGAGTCGAAAGTATCCGCTTTCTCTTTTAAAAAAGTTACCCATGAATACCTAGAGAAATCATCAACCAAAAGAAAAATATACCATTTACCTCCCAAAGATGGTTGACGAATCGGCCCCATTAAATCCATATGCAGTAATTCCAAGGGCCGTCTGGTACCGACGTGGTTCAAGTTCTTGTGTGCAACCCTTGATTGTTTTCCCTTTTGACAACCACCACACACAATGTTTTCTTTAAATAAAAGGTTAGGAACCCCCTTAACCACGTCTTTATTTGAAATCCTTGCTAGTTCTTTAAAATTCATATGACCTAGTCTTTCATGCCAAACAGTTTCATTATCCAAAGAAACTAGGTTACATTTTTCAGAAACTTTGTTTCAAACAACATAGCAATTATTTTTCGATCTAACCCCTTTCAAAAAGAATACCTGGTCCTTATTAGTTACAACACATTCTACAGAAGAAAAATTAACTGAGAACCCATTGTCACAAAGTTGACTTATACCAATGAGGTTAGTCTTTAGGTCTTCGACAAATAAAACATTGTTCAAAACCGGGCCTTCTGGAATAGCGATTGTTCCCTTTCCAACAATTTTGGAAGAACGACCGTCTCCGAAAACAACATATCCTCCGGAGATTTTCTCTAAAGTTTGAAAACTGTTTTTGTCACCGGTCATGTGACGGGAACAACCTGTGACGCCCCCAATAGTCCCACATCGGATGTGGATGGATTTGTGATTGGGTTTATATGAGACTTGGACACTAGTAATAATAACTGGGCTTAAGCATTTTGGGCTGTGGTTTGGGCCCAACGAGTTATTATTGCTAGTGGGCCGGGTCGTTACATTTGGTATCAGAGACAATAACCAGCCGGAAGTGTGCGACGAGCCTCGGCTGAGTCTGGGTCTAGATGACAGGGCTAGCGAGACGAGTCTCACATCGCCTGGTGATCTTGGGCTTGTGTGTGTGTTTGGGCTGACGAGGACGTCAGGCCTAAACGGGGGGAGTCTGTGACGCCCCCAATAGTCCCACATCGGATGTGGATGGATTTGTGATTGGGTTTATATGAGACTTGGACACTAGTAATAATAACTGGGCTTAAGCATTTTGGGCTGTGGTTTGGGCCCAATGAGTTATTATTGCTAGTGGGCCGGGTCGTTACACAACCACTATCCAGATACCAAGACGAGTTGTCATAAGCGTGTAGAGAAGTATGAACAACAAGACAAGGGAAGATTTCACCTTTGCGCACCCAAACCTTTTTGGACTGCGTTGGCAATGAATGTGAAGTTGATACCTTTGGTGAAAGCATCTTGAATGATCCATCGCTTTTCCTTGACGTCGTCGTCTTGTTTAATGTACTACTAATGCTCTTTTCTTTTGAAAGATCCTTCTTTGATTTCCGGGGAGTGAACTCATTGGTAGTAGTTGCAAGATGTGCTTGATTTGATCTTTGCGGTCCATTCTTGCAATTTCTTCTTATGTGCCCTGCATAACCACAACGAAAACATACCTTTGTTCTTGACGATCCCGAAGAGGGTGAGGTAGGGTTGTTGTCGTTGTATGCTGTGAATTCCGTCGTCGGAGGAGGAGTTACCGACTGGGGCACAAAAACTGTTCCACTCGAACTAGGAATGTCTCCAGTTTGAGTGTATCCGAGGCCGAATCGGTTTGTTTGACCAAGACCAAGCAATTTATCCAACTTGCTCCTTCCAGAAGAAAATCTCTTTAAATCATCCTTGAGTTGGAAAATGGTCTTTGTCATCTCCATTTTTTCCTGTCGGGCCTCGGTGTAGAGCTTCAAGAAGTAACCAGCTTTGTCAATCATTGTTACATGTATCTTCTCGAAATGCTCATTTTTCTCTTGAAGTGAAGCATTTGCTTTTATCAGGTAATCCCTTTCCACTTCAAGACCGGTCGAGAGAGAAGTTACCCTTTTTACTTCTTCTTCGAGATCCTGCAATCTCCCTCTCAACCCCTTGTTTTGCTTAGCCAGTTTCTTTGAATCCCTCAAAAGTCTATGGTAGGCTAGAGCAAAATCTTCACCTTCAGAGTTACTCGATTCGTCGTCCGTTGCAGTTTTTTCAACCTGGGAGGAGTTGGACAATGAATCGGATGTACTTGCCATTAAGCATATGAAGGGTGAAGATGTGGACGCGTGGAACGCCGTTGCGTTGTTCTCTTCATCACTTGAAGATGACTCATTTGACGTTGAGGTGTCATCCCAAGTGACGGCTTGCATCGCTTTCTTCTTGGTCGGATTCTTATTTGGACACTCCGTTGAGATATGGCCGTATCCTCGGCACTTGAAGCATTGGACTTGTCCTTCTGAGCTTTTCTTATCCTTTGAAAAACTTTCTTGCTTTCTTAACTTTTGGCTTGAAAAACCTTTGCCTTTCTTCCACTTTCCGGAGGATGAAGTTTTACTTGAATTACCCCTTCGAAAGTTTCGGCAAAAATTTCTTGTCAAGAGAGCAAGCTGCTTCTCAAAGTCCTCCATAGATAGATTCTCGTCATCGCCTGAGGAGGATGAATCCGCGTCTTCTTCTTTTGTTGTTTTCAACGCAAAACCTGAAGACTTAGAAGTAGATGCTTTTCCAGAAGAATAGTTAGTAGGAAATGTCATTTCATATGTTTGTAATGAACCAACAAATTCTTCTACACGGATTTCGTCCGGGTGTTTAATAGTTTCAATGGCCGCAACCTTGGAACGAAATTTTTCAGGAAGAGTTCTTAAGATCTTTCTTACAATTTTAAATTCTAGAATTTTCTCCCCCAAGTTAGCACATGTGTTTACGATGTCTTGCAATCGTGTATAGTAGTCTGTGAATGATTCATTTTCTACCATGAAAATAGAGTCAAATCTGCTCGTAAGCATTTGCAGCTTTTGAATCTTCACAAGGTTAGTTCCCTCATATGTAACTTGAAGAACATCCCAGATTTCTTTCGCAGACTCACATGCCGAGACGCGAGAGAATTCTGTTTGTGACAAGGCATTAAATAAAGCGTTAATTCCTTTGCCATTGTAAGAAGATAAGTGTGGTGACCCTGATCCCCGTGTAGCTTCTCCCATGAATCGTGGTGTAGAACACCTAGTGTTGGTGTATCTGGTCCATAGTGCATCAAAGGGATGCCACAGATGGACCCTGTGTGATATCCACAGCTGGATTGGCCTCCGGCTGCATTTGCTGAATTTTCGGAATGGTTTTGGGCCAAACAGAGGTTGGATTTGGATTCAGCGCGGAAAAACGCTTGAAAACGGCTGTTTGCTTGTTTGATTTGGAGTCCGGATGCCCAAAAACGGACCCCCGGAAGTTTTCGCTGAATTTCGGTGCATGGGAGGGGCCGTGGACCGCCGGCTGCCACGTGGCGGCTTGTGATTGGGCCGGTCCGCAGCGCTCGGTCCACAGAGGGACGCGGCTGGGTGCACGGACCCGGTGCATGGACACGTGGCGCCGCCTGATTGGGGGCTCGTGGTGCGCGGTCTACGGGAGTGGCGCGGCGGTGCATGGACCAGGCGGGGGACGCGTGGAAGTCCTCGGTTGGTCGGTACACGCGGCGCGGTCCACGGAACCGACGTAAGGTGCGTGGACCGGGTGCAGGGGACACGTGTCGGCATGCTACTCGCGGGCTCACGAGGCGCGGTGCACCGGGTCGCGGGCGTGCGCCTCGGGGCGCGTGCGTGGCAGGCGGCCAGTGCGGCGCCTGCCCGCACGTGTGACCGCGACAGTGGCAGGGCCACGTGTCGCCCTGCCACTGGCGGGCGCCACCTACCCGGTTTGACCGGGTAGGTGCCACGTGGCGGCAGCTTGCGCGCCCCGCACAGCTGTTTGCTGTGCGGGACACGCGTCGGGCCTCGGGAGGGCCACGTGGCCGCTCCCGGCGCGCCCCGCACAGCTGTTTGCTGTGCGGGTGACGTGGCCGCCCCAGGATTTTCCGGGCGGCTACAGTATTTGGGCCTTGCGCCCGGATTCGGGCGCCCGAAAGTTCGGGTGCGCCCGAATCTTGGGACTTAATGGGAATTATCCCATTTGTTTTTCTGCTGCCTATTTAAAGGCCCGAGCTCCCTTCCCCTTTGACTTTTTGGCACTTCCGAGCTTCAACCCGGCTGGAGTTCTTCACCAAAGTTGTTCCTCTCGCAGTGAAGCTTCCATCTGCAAAGTTTGGGGATTTTTGGGAGCATGCTTTTCGAGATTCTCTTTTTCTTGGCGCGGCGCGACGGTTTTTCTTCGGTGTTTCTTCCGTCGCTCTTCGGTGTACGAGCTCCCCCGACCTACTTCGACGATCTTTTCGAGCGATTTCTTCGCTGCTGGATTCGTAACAGGTGAGGCTACGATTTTGGGTTTCTCGCACATTTTTAGATTTCATGTTTTTCGAGGAGTTTTCTCGTGCTCACTGGGACCCTTTTTGCTGTGAGATTTTGGTGAGGGCAGCACCTTCTCTTGAGGAGATCTTCGCGCACGAGTCTCGGATCAAGACGTGCTTATAGACTTTTTTCATCTACTCGACGCGAGGATCATCGTGGATTTTTCTTGGAATTTTTGGAGACCTTCCCGAAGGTATACACTTTTCCTTTTATCTGTACAAGAGTTTACAGTTGAATGGTTTTGGGATTGTGCGCACCCATACTGTGGAATTTGTAACTTGGCTTACGCTGCTCGGAATTGGACGTGCAGGTACCCGATTCGAAGCTATCGACGCGATGATCGCTGTGGTATTTTTATCAGAATTTTTGGAGTTCGTTTTATAGGTGAAAATTTCGCAGAAAGTGGACTATTCCCAGCAGTTTTGTAAAACCTGGATTTTATTGGATTTAAAGTATAACTGTAGCCTTATGTTGTACCCAGGAGGGATTGTGGACTGTGCTGGACCTTTTGGACCTAGAGTTGTTATTTTCCTAGTTTTCTCAGCTGTACGACTCCGGACAGTTAGCGTCTTCAGGTGGGTGGCTTGCTTTCAAGATCTATGGACTGTACTCTAATTCTATTGATATAGAATCATGCATGATAGTGATTGGACTTGGGTAGCATGCTAGAGTGTAGGAATTGTTGTTCCTTGTTTTATCTGTCGATTTGGTGATCTCCTGTTTCCTACTTTCATGTTAAATATTTGTTATGTTGAACCTGACCTAGCACCCCCGTCATATGTTGCATGTGTAACCAGACCAGTAGAAAACCCTCACTTGGGCTAGGGTTATTTATGCTTAGACATCCACACTTTATGTTTCATTCCTGGACTTAGTGTTATCCTCGCCCGGGTAGTGGGCCGAGCGGTCGGGACATCTTTTTAGTGTGGGATGCATTTGCACTCGTGCTTGGGAGCAGAGTGGAGTCTGGTAGATGTAGTGGATCGCTTGTCTGTACCGGGAACCTTTTGAGATAAACGGTGGTCCCGAGAGGTCTTGTTTTCCCCTGTTGGGGTTGTCGCCACTGTGTCAGTGGTAGTAGTATACTAGTGTTAGCTGAACCTAGAACCCTTTTCGACATACACATGATTTTAGTCTACCAATGTTTTCTTTCAAGCATCGAAGGGCCGCTGGAATCTGTTCTTGTTTGATTGGACAAAGGCATCAGCCCTTCGGGGTTTGGGTAAAACACTTATTTTTCTAACTGATTTTCTAAAAAGAACTAAAATTGTTAAATATGGATTTCTTCCAGATCAAAATAATTTTCAATAACAAATGTCACATTTTCATATAAATCTCCTCACTCGAAAGGATTCGAGTGATCCGGGTTCTAGGGGTCGTTCCTTTGTCGGGACGAAAGCCACGGGGGCCGAGTCTAGAACCTGTTCTTGTTTGATAGGGTTGTAGGTGTAGGTCTCCCGGGACTTTCGGGCCCTGTTGGTGCTTTCTGCGTGTCGTGCCGAGGTTTTGCTTTCCCGAACTATAAGGGGATCGGGAACTTCGATAGGCGGAGCCTAGAGTCTGTTCTTGTTTGATAGGGTTCTTAGCACCGGTCTATCGGGTTTCCGAACCCTTATGGTGTCGGTCTTTCCTGTGAGTTTAGTGTTCTGTTGTGGGAGCCGTCTGGTGGACGGTGGCCCCAGCTGTGTGGTTTTCCAGCCTGTGGTCGAGAGTTGTTGTTGTTGATCGATCTTGTTGATCGTGATTTGGACTATAGCCTGCATGAGCCATATTTGAGCTCGACAGAGATACGCGGATACTTTCCTCGGTGGGGTCGCTCCCCTCGAGAGCCACTCCGGAGTTGGGCCTGTTACTTGCTATCGCGACTTGTCGACGCCGTCCCTCTGACTGTGCCAGTTAGTGGCAGTCACGGACACCCTACGGTAGACCCGTCCTGTTGAGGATGTGCGGCAGTAGGTGGGCGCAGGTTTGACTGGACCCTTTGAGGCAGTCAGTATAGATTTGGTGAGTTTACTGTGTGTGTTAGTAGGTGCATCATGTTCCATCTGTTCCTTTTCTTGAGCATCTAGATAGAGGCATAGTAGCTGTAGAGTTACTTTTCCAGCCCTTTCATTTCTGTATTATCGTTACTTTATGCCTCTAGTAGACTTAGTGGGCAGACCGTCGGGCTTGTTGGCGGCACCCACTGAGAACTACTTGGGACGTAGTTCTCACACCCGTCGTGGTGTTTTCCCCACAGGGACTTCTACTCCGGTTCCTGCTGCTCCTGTTGCTGCTTCTTCTGATCGAGGTAAGGGAGTCGCGAGATAGTTCCCTACCAGTCATCGTCCAGTGAGTAGATGTACCCTTATTACTTTTGAGAGTTCATGTTGAGAGAACTTTGTAGTGAGGTTTAGAGTTGTATTTATTTTCTACTGCTCGAGAGACTTTTGTACTTTTGGTGAGGACTTGTGTTGTATATAGTTTTTATTTCTAGCAGTTTTACTTTCAGCTCTGATATCTGCATAGTATAGATGCTCTTTTGCAGGTTAGTCGCTTCGTCTACACGGGGCTTCCCGTATGGGCGGCGGATCTGTTGGCGAGCCCGGGTCGCAGTTTCGATGACGGGGCGTGACAGATTAGGTGGTATCAGAGCCTAGGTTGTAGGTCATTGTGGACTTAGAAACCCTAGGCTTGTGGTTGGACATTAGGATGACTACGTGAGAGTCGTGAATGTTAGCGAGAGTCCTGATTGAGTTTGATACCTCTCCCCAGGGGTGGGATGAGTGACTGGCATGTTTATTCTCCTAAGCGATTATGTTGGCTGCAGACAACATAATGCTAGGGAATGGATGACATGTCCTAGACTTTCGCTGGATTGGGTCGAGTATTGTTTGGTACTGTCCTGATGGTTGCTTGTGTGTTGCAGGTAGGCACGATGCCTCCCCGACGCAGGGTGCAGACGCGTTCTCAGCCTTTCCCCTCCGATGAGCCCGAGCAGGAGGACTCGGGGCAGGGACAGCAGAGGGAGGTTCTGGAGCTCCGTGCCCAGGTGGCACAGTTGTCTGAGGCGGTGCGACGCCAGGAGGAGACATCTCAGCGCCAGGAGGAGGCTTTACAGCGCCAGGAGGAGGCTTCTCAGCGCCAGGAGGAGGCTTCTCGGCGCCAGGAGGAGGCCTTTGGTCGGATGATGCTTCTTTTAGAGCAGAGGACGCAGCCTGTGGTAGCACCCCCTGTGTGTTCGCCTGTGCCTTCTTCGCCAGCTGTGGCGCCCCCTGTGGTTCCGTCAGCGCCGGCTATTCCTGTCGAGCCGGTTTCTAGCATACCACCGCCTGGGTCGGTGGGACCTTTGACTTCGGCTGAGCAGAGTGCGGTGGTGGATCTGTTGATGAGGTTCCGCCGGTTTGATCCACCCCGTTTTTCTGGTATGAGTACTGAGCCGTGGGAGGCAGAGTCTTGGATCACGGCCATGGAGCGTCATTTTGAGAGTTTGTTTGTTGAGGATCGATTTCGGGTCTTCTTGGCTACACACTACTTGGAGGGCAACGCCGAGGCTTGGTGGCGGCATGTGCGGCCTACTGGTTCGCCTGGGACGCAGATTCTTCCCTGGGCGGAGTTTCGCAGACTTCTTTTAGGGGCCTTCTTTCCTGAGAGTGTTCGCCAGAGATTGGAGGAGCAGCTGAGAAATCTCCGCCAGGGAGATCGGCCCGTGAATGCATACATAGCCGAATTCAATCAGCTGTTGGCTAGTATGCCTCACGTGGCCAGGGATGAGTCTCACCGGATCTACATGTTCGAGCGGGGGCTGCGCCGGGATATTTATCAGCTTGTTCGCTCCGGCAGATTACAGACTTTGGAGGCATCGGTGGAGCAGGCGTTATATGTTGAGTCTGGAGAGGCAGTGATGTCAGAGGTGGCTCTAGCCCCCGTAGTGATTCCTGGGGCGAAGCGCCCAGCACCGGATGATGAGGGTAAGACGAGCGGGCAGGGACCTCCAAGACCTCCACGATCTCATTCTGAGGGTCGTGGATTTCGTAGCCGCCGGAGATCTGGTGAGCCCCAGCAGCAGCATCAGCGGTATCGGCAGCAGCGGCAGGAGCGGTGTGTCATCTGTGGCGGGCCTCATCCACCGTCGCAGTGTGATCAGAGACAGGGGCGGTGTTTCCTCTGTGGAGAGTTGGGATATTTCCGCGCAGCTTGCCCCCAGGCCATTTTGTCAGTGCGGCCGATTGCGACAGCACCCCCCTTGCCCATCCATGCAGCGGGAACCCCTCCGGCACACCAGCAGACAGAGTGGGCCACGACGTCGGGACAGACGGGACGACGACCTGCAGCACCCAGTGGACGGGTTTATGCAGCCCTGGTGGAGGACACCCCGGCAGCGGATCATGCCGCGGCAGGTATGATTTTATTTGAGTTAGCTGAGTTGAGCATTTCTTTACCGCTGCATCCTTCTGCATTATTAGTTGAGTATCTACATCGGCATCTTTGCATGGGTATGGGTTAGGAATTTCTGCTACATGTTTTAGCAATTGGTTTCTTCCCAGTATCCTACGAGTAGAGGAGGTTCGCGGTGTATGATCAGTGCAGTTGAGACTTGGGACTTCACCGGCTGATGTGACGATTCAAGGACAGCTCCAGGACATGGATTGAGCACGCATGTTGTGACACCCCCGGAATTTGGATTAGTCCTATATATAACTGATATAATAGGACTAAAAATCTCTAACCCGGCTATAGCATTTTGGATGGTAGCAAGATCCAAGAGGAACATGAGAGTTAAGCGTGCTAGAGCTAGAGTAGTTCTAGGATAGGTGACCCCCTGGGAAGTGGGGCGTCACAGTTGGTATCAGAGACTTTCACCATCCGGAAATGTGAGATGAGTCTCGGCTGAGCCAGGGTTATTTAGCGGGTAGAGCGAGGCTCCCCGGCTAATGACCGTTGTGAGTGGAGTGCAGCTCCTCACAAGGTCGGCTAAGGCTAGCGAGACTAGTCTCACATCGCCTGGTGCTTGTGAGTGTGCTTGAGTCTGACGTGGACGTCAGGGCTTAAAGGGGGGGAGAATGTGACACCCCCGGAATTTGGATTAGTCCTATATATAAATAATATAATAGGACTAAAAATCTCTAACCCGGCTATAGCATTTTGGATGGTAGCAAGATCCAAGAGGAACATGAGAGTTAAGCGTGCTAGAGCTAGAGTAGTTCTAGGATGGGTGACCCCCTGGGAAGTGGGGCGTCACACATGTTGGACTGGTTGGTGCGGTGTAGTGCTACGACTGATAATGGAATGAGAGCAGTTATCCTTCTGCGAGTTGGACTGGAGGAGTTCGTTTTCTCGGATTGTCGGCGTACCCTTCCAGCAGCGGCAGCTTCAGCGGCTTTGGACAGACGCCACCTCGGGAGCAGTTGTGATGTTTAGGGACTTGAGGTTGTGTCCTTAGGAGTCTCTGTTAGTGATAGCTTTCGTTTTGGTAGCCACAGCAGGAACGGCACCAACACTTCTCTCACTTTTCTCGCCTTTGTACTGAAATTTACGAATAGGACGAAAACTTTGAAAGATTGCTCCAGGAATGGAGACAGTGCCCGAACCTGTTCTTGTTTGATTGGGGCGAAGGTACTGATCTTTTGAAATTTTCGGACTTTTCGCTAATTTCAGCTATTTTCTAAATCGAGGGTTGGGGTTGATGACTTTCCTGCTGGTGGAGCCGTACCTTTCTTGTTAGTTTTGTGTTGCGTTCTTGGTTGTTTTGATTGTCTTGGTTTTGTGGTTGTGGTGTGTTTTTGTTTCGGGGACGAAACTTCCTTTTAGTGGGGGAGGATGTGGTGACCCTGATCCCCGTGTAGCTTCTCCCATGAACCGTGGTGTAGAACACCTAGTGTTGGTGTATCTGGTCCATAGTGCATCAAAGGGATGCCACAGATGGACCCTGTGTGATATCCACAGCTGGATTGGCCTTCGGCTGCATTTGCCAAATTTTCGGAATGGTTTTGGGCCAAACAGAGGTTGGATTTGGATTCAGCGCGGAAAAACGCTTGAAAACGGCTGTTTGCTTGTTTGATTTGGAGTCCGGATGCGCAAAAACGGACCCCCGGAAGTTTTCGCTGAATTTCGGTGCATGGGAGGGGCCGTGGACCGCCGGCTGCCACGTGGCGGCTTGTGATTGGGCCGGTCCGCAGCGCTCGGTCCACAGAGGGACGCGGCTGGGTGCACGGACCCGGCGCATGGACACGTGGCACCGCCTGATTGGCGGGCACGTGGTGCGCGGTCTACGGGAGTGGCGCGGCGGTGCATGGACCAGGCGGGGGACGTGTGGAAGTCCCCGGTTGGTCGGTGCACGCGGCGCGGTCCACGGAACCGACGTAAGGTGCGTGGACCGGGTGCAGGGGACACGTGTCGGCATGCTACTCGCGGGCTCACGAGGCGTGGTGCACCGGGTGGCGGGCGTGCGCCTCGGGGCGCGTGCGTGGCAGGCGGCCAGTGCGGCGCCTGCCCGCACGTGTGACCGCGACAGTGGCAGGGCCACGTGTCGCCCTACCACTGGCGGGCGCCACCTACCCGGTTTGACCGGGTAGGTGCCACGTGGCGGCAGCTTGCGCGCCCCGCACAGCTGTTTGCTGTGCGGGACACGCGTCGGGCCCCGGGAGGGCCACGTGGCCGCTCCCGGCGCGCCCCGCACAGCTGTTTGCTGTGCGGGTGACGTGGCCGCCCCAGGATTTTCCGGGCGGCTACAGTATTTTGGCCTTGCGCCCGAATTCGGGCGCCCGAAAGTTCGGGTGCGCCCAAATCTTGGGACTTAATGGGAATTATCCCATTTGTTTTTCTGCTGCCTATTTAAAGGCCCGAGCTCCCTTCCCCTTCGACTTTTTGGCACTTCCGAGCTTCAACCCGGCTGGAGTTCTTCACCAAAGTTGTTCCTCTCGCAGTGAAGCTTCCATCTGCAAAGTTTGGGGATTTTTGGGGGCACGCTTTTCGAGATTCTCTTTTTCTTGGCGCGGCGCGACACTTTTTCTTCGGTGTTTCTTCCGTCGCTCTTCGGTGTACGAGCTCCCCCGACCTACTTCAACGATCTTTTCGAGCGATTTCTTCGCTGCTGGATTCGTAACAGGTGAGGCTACGATTTTGGGTTTCTCGCACATTTTCAGATTTCGCGTTTTTCGAGGAGTTTTCTCGTGCTCACTGGGACCCTTTTTGCTGTGAGATTTTGGTGAGGGCAGCACATTCTCTTGAGGAGATCTTCGCGCACGAGTCTCGGATCAAGACGTGCTTATAGACTTTTTTCATCTACTCGACGCGAGGATCATCGTGGATTTTTCTTGGAATTTTTGGAGACCTTCCCGAAGGTATACACTTTTCCTTTTATCTGTACAAGAGTTTACAGTTGAATGGTTTTGGGATTGTGCGCACCGATACTGTGGAATTTGTAACTTGGCCTACGGTGCTCAGAATTGGACGTGCAGGTACCCGTTTCGAAGCTATCGACGCGAGGATCGCTGTGGTATTTTTATCAGAATTTTTGGATTTCATTTTACAGGTAAAAATTTTGCAGTAAGTGGACTGTTCCCAGCCGATTTGTAAAACCTGGATTTTATTGGATTTAAAGTATAACTGTAGCCTTATGTTGTACCCAGGAGGGATTGTGGACTGTGCTGGACCTGTTGGACCTAGAGTTGTTATTTTCCTGGTTTTCTCAGCTGTATGACTCCGGACAGTTAGCGTCTTCAGGTGGGTGGCTTGCTTTCAAGATCTATGGACTGTACTCTAATTCTATTGATATAGAATCATGCATGATAGTGACTGGACTTGGGTAGCATGCTAGAGTGTAGGAATTGTTGTTCCTTGTTTTATCTGTCGATTTGGTGATCTCCTGTTTCCTACTTTCGTGTTAAATATTTGTTATGTTGAACCTGACCTAGCACCCCCGTCATATGTTGCATGTGTAACCAGACCAGTAGAAAACCCTCACTTGGGCTAGGGTTATTTATGCTTAGACATCCACACTTTATGTTTCATTCCTGGACTTAGTGTTATCCTCGCCCGGGTAGTGGGCCGAGCGGTCGGGACATCTTTTTAGTGTGGGATGCATTTGCACTCGTGCTTGGGAGCAAAGTGGAGTCTGGTAGATGTAGTGGATCGCTTGTCTGTACCGGGAACCGTTTGTGATAAACGGTGGTCCCGAGAGGTCTTGTTTTTCCCTGTTGGGGTTGTCGCCACTGTGTCAGTGGTAGTAGTATACTAGTGTTAGCCGAACCTAGAACCCTTTTCGACATACACATGATTTTAGTCTACCAATGTTTTCTTCCAAGCATCGAAGGGCCGCTAGAGTCTGTTCTTGTTTGATTGGACAAAGGCATCAGCCCTTCGGGGTTTGGGTAAAACACTTATTTTTCTAACTAATTTTCTAAAAAGAACTAAAATTATTAAATATGGATTTCTTCCAGATCAAAATAATTTTCAATAACAAATGTCACCTTTTCATATAAATCTCCTCACTCGAAAGGATTCGAGTGATCCGGGTTCTAGGGGCCGTTCCTTTGTCGGGACGAAAGCCACGGGGGCCGAGCCTGGAACCTGTTCTTGTTTGATAGGGTTGTAGGTGTAGGTCTCCCGGGACTTTCGGGCCCTGTTGGTGCTTTCTGCGTGTCGTGCCGAGGTTTTGCTTTCCCGAACTATAAGGGGATCGGGAACTTCGATAGGCGGAGCCTAGAGTCTGTTCTTGTTTGATAGGGTTCTTAGCACCGGTCTATCGGGTTTCCGAACCCTTATGGTGTCGGTCTTTCCTGTGAGTTTAGTGTTCTGTTGTGGGAGCCGTCTGGTGGACGGTGGCCCCAGCTGTGTGGTTTTCCAGCCTGTGGTCGAGAGTTGTTGTTGTTGGTCGATCTTGTTGATCGTGGTTTGGACTATAGCCTGCATGAGCCATATTTGAGCTCGACAGAGATACGCGGATACTTTCCTCGATGGGGTCGCTCCCCTCGAGAGCCACTCCGGAGTTGGGCCTGTTACTTGCTATCGCGACTTGTCGACGCCGTCCCTCTGACTGTGCCAGTTAGTGGCAGTCACGGACACCCTACGGTAGACCCGTCCTGTTGAGGATGTGCGGCAGTAGGTGGGCGCAGGTTTGACTGGACCCTTTGAGGCAGTCAGTATAGATTTGGTGAGTTTACTGTGTGTGTTAGTAGGTGCATCATGTTCCATCTGTTCCTTTTCTTGAGCATCTAGATAGAGGCATAGTAGCTGTAGAGTTACTTTTCCAGCCCTTTCATTTCTGTATTATCGTTACTTTATGCCTCTAGTAGACTTAGTGGGCAGACCGTCGGGCTTGTTGGCGGCACCCACTGAGAACTACTTGGGACGTAGTTCTCACACCCGTCGTGGTGTTTTCCCCACAGGGACTTCTACTCCGGTTCCTGCTGCTCCTGTTGCTGCTTCTTCTGATCGAGGTAAGGGAGTCGCGAGATAGTTCCCTACCAGTCATCGTCCAGTGAGTAGATGTACCCTTATTACTTTTGAGAGTTCATGTTGAGAGAACTTTGTAGTGAGGTTTAGAGTTGTATTTATTTTCTACTGCTCGAGAGACTTTTGTACTTTTGGTGAGGACTTGTGTTGTATATAGTTTTTATTTCTAGCAGTTTTACTTTCAGCTCTGATATCTGCATAGTATAGATGCTCTTTTGCAGGTTAGTCGCTTCGTCTACACGGGGCTTCCCGTATGGGCGGCGGATTTTTTGGCGAGCCCGGGTCGCAGTTTCGACGCCGGGGCGTGACAATAAGTCTATCTCTTCCTTGGTCCATTTCGACCTAGGTTTGATGGTGTGAACATCAACAATAACTTCAGTTGGATTTGACCATCCTAACTCGATAGATTGCCACACCCGTTCGTCGATGGAAATAAGAAATGCTTTCATCCGTACTTTCCAGTAGGCATAATTTGTTCCATCGAAAAACGGGGGTCTGTTGATGTTTCCACCTTCAGCCATTTTTTACAACCCTATTCCCTCTCTGATACCAATTGTTGGGTTATGTTAAAATATGGATCTAAATAGAGGAAAAACCACCTAGAGGGGGGGTGAATAGGTGTAAACAATAAACACTCAAAAATCGTTGCGCAATAAAACCCAATGCGGAAATGAAAATATAACACGCAAGATTTTTACGTGGAAAACTCCAAACCGGAGTAAAAAACCACGGGACCGATAACACGGCGAAATCCACTAGAATTATAACACGTACAAAGGTGATATAACGTACTCACAGACGACTCGACCTTTTTCCATACGCTCCTAGTAGATCTTCTCCGCTCGCTCCGCAACGCTCCTCGAATCCACGATTAGCGTCCAACGCCGAATCCACGGCGTCCAACGTCGAATCCACGACGTCCAACCGAATCCACGGTCTTCACCGAGTAGCACGTCTCGAATCCACGAACGTACCTCGCACCGAATCCACGAGAGCGGTAGCACCTTGAATCCTCAAGGCCACGCGAGTACACGCGCCGATTTTGGGAAAATCGTTGTTTTTGGGTGGTGATGATCCGCCGAATACTTAGATCAAAGATAGATCGGAAATACCATCTAAGTATTCATTAATTTGATTCTACTCAAAATCTGAGTATGAAAACTTAGAATCAAATTAATTAATATAGATGAAGAAACATAGATATAATCTTGTTATTTCCTTTCTTCTCTATATGTGGATCTCTCTCTTTTTGACCGTATATAGGTTTTTCTTTGATTACCTCGGATTCCTACGGAAAAATGAATCGTAGGGTTTATTTATAGGTTAGAAACCGTTGGAAGAAGATAAGAATCAAAAACTGACCTAATCTGGAATTTTGCAGGACGACGGTCCGGACTGGAATTGGCGGTCCGGACTGTCGTGGCTTAAACAGACAATTTCTAGAAAAATATACGTTCGGGGTCCGGACTGAAATACCACGGTCCGGACTGTTCGTGCAATTCCTTCAGAATTAACGTTCGGGGTCCGGACTGAAATTCCACGGTCCGGACTGTCCAAGCAATTCCATCAGAATTAACGTTCGGGGTCCGGACTGAAATACCACGGTCCGGACTGGAATTGCGCATGAACTACCCTATGTTCGGGGTCCGGACTGTAGTGCCCGATCCGGATCCTGAACATGTAGTATGTCCAGTTTTTTATTTTTATGCAATTAAAAATTCATCCAAGTGTTTCTACACTATAAGAAGTATTCGGATCATCAAAAATAATTAGTTAAACGTACCTGATCCTTTTGAATTCTTCTTTCTTGAGATTGAGGTATATGATCCAAACTTCTTTATTTCAATCTTCAAGACTTAACACTTTCACGAAATACGCCAAAACAAATTCCTTAACAATATCATGTGTCACTGACTTCCCACTCTGTGACAGGTTCAGTCAGGGGTGAGAACTAGGGCGACGGTGAGGCCGCACGAGAGATCTTTTGGCCCTTCGAGGCTGCAGACTGGGTTTACTCTCTACCTTACGCTCATTTCATTATCTACTAGTATCTATATGGGTTTGATGCCCTTGTGGGTTCAATGTGGATGTTGGTACGATTATTACAGTACTCTGTGGATGAATGTTTAGTTACTATCTGATAGTTGGCCGTTTTCAAACTAAAAAGAAAAGAAAAGAAAACATTGCGAAAATGATTTGAAAAACATTGGTGTCGAGTGGGCACCGTATTCAAAACTCTGTGGACTTATGGATTTCGAAATAGCTTTGCAAAACATAGGTGTCGAGTGGGCACCGTTTTCAAAACTCTGTGTATTTATGGCTTTCGAAACGGCTTTGAAAAACCTGGGTGTCGTGTGGGCACTGTTTTTAAAACCCTGTGGTTTTATCCTTTCAAAGTTAGTCGACCTCTTTATGAGTTTGGAAAAGAAAATGGTCGTATGCACTTGACTATTGAACTAGTGTGGTTAAAGTGATGATTGTATGGATATTGTAGTCAGGACGCCGTGCATATACAAAGGAGACTCTGCCCGTTTGCAGAGTGAATTTGTATATGCGGCGGGTCTGGGCACGCATCGGGGAAGATTGATTTAAAAAAATATATATAAGCAAATTCAACTCTTTTTAGTGATCGTCTTCCGCTTAACGAAACCCCGGGCGTGACAAGGGCACCGTCGTCGTTGCTGACGCGGAAAACCCTAGGGTATCGCTGTCACGCCCCGGGGTCGAAACTGCGACCCGGGCTCGCTAACAGATCCGCCATCTGTACGAAAACTGCCATACAGACGAAGCGTCTAACCTGCAAAGACTGAACTACAGCTACACAGATATCAGAGCGGATAAGAAAGCTGTACTATAAAATTTCACTACTACAAAGCTGCAACAACACATAGCCTATCTCTCAAAACAAGAAGATACAAATAGAAGTCCGCCTATACAACATCTACAAATCCAAATGGGAGATAGCTAAACAAGAATATAACCAAACATAATCAACTCCCACAGTCTGGGATGGTACATCTACCTCACTCTAAAGTAACAATGCTGGTAGGGAACTATCACGCGACTCCCTGTCCTCGGTCCGTCCAGTCAAGCTCGGCAGGAACGGAAGAAAGCCTCAGCAACCTGTCACCGACAGAGGGTGTGAGAACTACATCCTACAGTAGTTCTTAGTGGGTACCATCTCCAAGAACCACGGTCTGCCCACTAAGTCTACTAGAGGCATAAGATAACAGAAAAGACTGTGATAATGAAAATAAGCTGGAAAAGAATCTACAGCTATCATGCCTCTATCTACTATTCTCAATAGGAAGAGACTATGGATGATGGTATGCAGCCACTCACTGCTGACAGTATGTCACAAGTACTATGCTCAAGAGACTCTACCATGACACATGCTATGCCAACACTCTCTCAGTGTCACCCAATCCCAACGACTGCCTCATAGGGCCCAGTCAAGTCAAGCCTGCGCCCCCTGCTGTATCAACCAGGGTGTCCAATCGGACAAACTCGATATCTCACAAAGTGACCCCATGGTAGCTGGGCCAGGGGTATCAAGCGACCTCTAGTATATCAACTAGGCGCATCATCGCAGCCTCGTCAGGCTCGGTATCATCATCGCAGCCTCATCAGGCTCGGAATCATCAACGCACCCGGGGCGTAGCTCGAGGGGTGCGACCCCACCGAACTCAAGTATCACAACTGTATCACTGTCTCACAAGTGGCTCCTGCAGGCTATAGTCCACGATCAAACAGATCGGTATCTCGATGCTCGAAGCACAACTCAGTCGGAGAACCCTCCACGACTCAATCTCTCAACACTGACCCACTCAACGAAAGTACTACACAGCTGGGACCACCGTATCTCCCAACGGCTCCTACAAGAACACCCCACTCAACTCAACACACAAACTCACGGCCGGAAATGCTCCACAGCCAGATCTACGAAGGGTCCGAAACCCCGGGAGACTAACATCTACGTCCCCAAGAAAGAAAACAGCCCTTAGAACCCAGATCACTCGAATCCGCTCGGGTGGATAAGTTTATAAGAAACCATGTCATTTATTTCAGAAAACCATTCGATCTGAGAGAAATCCATCTTTTAAATGGTTTTTAGTCTTTTTAGAAAAACCCCTTTGAAAACAAGTTTTATGCCCAAACCTCGAAGAGCTAATGCCCTCGTCCTATCAAACAAGAACAGACTCAGGCGACTTTGCGAGGCTTGGAAGAAACATTGTCTGACCAAAATCATGTATTCGTCCAAAAAGGTTCTGGGTTCAAGGTCCTGCTAACACACGTGCACCACGATCACAACATGGTGGTGACGAGAAGAACAGCGAAAAGAGAAACCCCGGGACCACCGTTTATCTGAAACGGTTCCCCGAAACACTAACACTGGCCTAATCTAGCCACCAGACCCCACTCGGCCCCCCGGGCCCGAGTGCAACACCCGTCCCACAACACTCTGACCACTCGGCCCACTACCCGGGCGAGGAACTCTATGTCCAGAAGGATATGCACTGTGTGGGATGTCTAAAACATGAAAGAACCTAGCCCAGATTAAGGTTCACAATTGGTCTGGTCAAACACATGCACATATGACGGGGGTGCTAGTTAAGTTCCAAGAAAACACTTGAACTAGCATGCAATCCTATCACAATAGAATTAGAAGGAAGTCCGTAGACTTGGGGAGAAAAACCAACCCACCTCGGCTCGCCCCCAATTGCTTGTCGACACTTGCAATTGGGCTCAGCGGAATTACCTGGCCTCCAAAGGGTCCGCACGCAACACGAAGCCCGATGCCAGAATCCGCACGCAAATCGGGGCACGCTGTGTCCAACCACAAGACCGCGCTCTCAGCGGATGTCCCGAAACAAACCCGCGGCTCAACGCGGCGGAGAAACCCACAACCGCCCCCGGCGGAAGCTAAAAACCGCACCGTAAGCTGCCAGAAGCAAAGAAATCGCAAAATCAATCAAAACGGTCAAAACCGAGCATCCGGCTGCGAAAAACTGCGCCCGACGGCGAAAACAGCTCCGTCGGCGAAAACCAGCGCAAAAACCTCTTGAAAAACTGCTCGCGGAAAAACAGCGAAAACCTACGCGAAAACCTGCGCGAAACCGCTCGCAAACTGCTTGCGAAAAAACACTGAAAACCGGCGCGAAACTGCGCGAAAACCCGTGCGAAAACCTGCGCGAAACTGCACGAAAACCTGCGCGAAAACCTGCGCGAAAACCTGCGCGAAAACCTGCGCGAAACTACGCGAAAACCTGCGCGAAATCTGCGTAAATCGCTCGCGAAATCTGCTCGAAAACTGCGCGAAAACCTGCGCGAAACTGCGCGAAAAACCTGCGCAAAATCTGCGAAAATCGCTCGCGAAAACCCCGCGAAATCCTGCGAAAACCCCCTCGCGAAAACCGCCGGCGAAAACCGGGAAAAACCGTGAAAAACCGCTCGCGCACAGCGCCCGCCAAGCTGCTGCCAGCAAAACCGACCGCGCGGCGCAGCCAGCCGCACGACTACGGCAGGCCTGCCGGGCGGCGCTGGCCTGGCCGCGCGGCGCCCCGCAGCGCCGCGCGCGCTCGCCCGCGCAGGGCCCGCGGCACCGCACACGCCCCGCAAGGGTCCGCGCGGTGCGCGCCCTACGCGCGGCCTTGCGGCACCGCGCGCGCCTTGCGCGCGGTCCGCATGGCAGCGCGCGGCCCGGGCAGCGCCCTGCGCGCTGCGCGCGGCCCGTGCAGGGCACGCGGCACCGCGCGCGGCCCGAAAGGGCCCGCGCGGTGCGCGCCCTGCGCGCGGCCCTGCGGCACCGCGCGCACCTTCCGCGCGGTCCGCAGGGCTGCGCGCGGCCCACGCAGCGCCCTGCGCGCTGCGCGCGGCCCGCGCAGGGCACGCGGCACCGCGCGCGGCCCGTAAGGGCCCGCGCGGCCCCGCGGCACCGCGTGCACCTTGCGCGCGGTCCGCAGGGCTACGCGCGGCCCGCAAGGGCCCGCGCGGTGCGCGCCCTGCGCGCGGCCCTGCAGCACCGCGTGCACCTCGCGCGCGGTCCGCAGGGCGCGGGCGCCTGCCGCGCGCGCTTGCGCGCGGCCAGCAGCGCCCGCGCGGCGCTGCACCAGGGCGCAGTGCCCTGGTGCTGCCCGCGCATGCGGGTGGTCCGCAGGGTGCTGCCCGCGCACGCGGGTGGTCCGCAGGGTGCTGCCAGCCCTGCAGCACCCTGGCGGCTGCTGCACGCGGCGCCCTCGCGCGCCCGAGCGGCGGCCGCGCCGGCCGCGCGTGCGCCATTGTGCGCGCGCGCGGCTCCCCACGGCGGTAATTCCCCGCACAAAGAGAAGAAGGAAAAGCTCAAATCAAAAATCCAAAAACCTCGATAAAACAATTAAAGCCCCGAACACCGAAAACACCCAAAATCTGAAATTTTGCTTACCTCGTCGACGCTCGCCGCACGCCCACGGCGCTCTCTCGGCCGCCAACGGGGAGTCCAAAATCCAAGAACGCTCCAAACCCTCTTTTCCTTCCTTCTTCTCCATCTTCTTCTTCCTTTTCCTCTCTTTTCTTTTCCTTTCTTTCTTTCTTCCTTTCTTTCTTTCTCTGCTGCAGAGGGAGAGGTGGGAGGCTTTTATAAAGCAACCTTTTTAATTAAATAATAAAAATAATCCAAAAGGGGAGAGAGAAAACGCACCGACTTCAGGTCGAACCTGTACAATTAAAAGCGGACTCCACATTTGGGGCGCTTGAGCTCGGCGCAGCTGCTGCAGTGTCCCGGTGTTGATATTGGCTGAATTACATCTCCAAGAAAATACTGTCAAATTAAAGAACTAAAGCTCAATGAATTGATACAAGTGTTGAACTAGGAACCTCAATCTCCCTCTTGATCCAGGTTACAAGAGTACTAAATAAAATATAATCTCATAACTAAAATAAAAGCCTAATAAAATAGAAATTGTGAACTATATAGCACTGGTAGCGGTAAAAGAGACGGGCATCAGCTTTTTAACAACCAAAAAGTTATCCATGAACATAAACTCTAGAATCCAAGGCTTCCTGGTAGACCGTCCAAGCAAAAGAATAGATTCCGTTGGTTAGTTTCTGCGCTGCTATCCTACCGCATTATTAGATCATATTTGAGTATTCAAATGCTGGTGACTTAGATTGAGGAAGCATGCTTGGTCTTGTTATTTCTCACCAAATTTTGAACAAACAGCTCACCGGCTCTGTAGGATGACCGAACCTTCAGCAAACCGAAACAAGGAAATAAGCTCCTAGATATCCAAGCAAACTTCCACAAACTGTAAACTTTATTCGCTAACAGGTACAGCAATACATTGATAGTTTAAGAGTGTGCCTTAAACTACCTGGAACTGAAATTAACCACCTTTCCTTGATTGAAATATGTAGTGAAGAGTAAGTCAGCGACACACACAAATGTTATATAGAAGCAATGCATGCAAACAGAAAGACGGAAAAAGAGTAGGAAAATATTGACACGAAAACAAATAAACTATAAATAAATAAACGATGCAGATTTTTGTTGTGTTTTACTTCTATTTCGCCACCTCAAATGTCATAACAATTTAACAGACTATTGGTGCACAAACGGTTTTGATAAAAAGTGTTGAGACTCCTAAGATACAGGGTATATACCATTTTGAAATTCTCTAGACTCCTTTTGTACATTCCAGCTTGGGGAAAAGCAGTCTGAGCCATTACATTTACTCGCATTACTCATTACATCTAATCGAATCATTGTGAGTAAAACAAAATCTAAAATCTAAGTGACTGAAATAACTCGAATCAAAGCAATCAAGAGTTGAAGGGGTGCCATCCAAAAAGACAGTCGGAAGGATCTATTTCAGAGGAGTCTTTAAATATTTGGTAATAACATTCAAAACTGAACTGAACTATGAATCATTTTGAATTGGCAGGCTACCCATCTTTCAAAATTTTGATTTTACTATCAACATTTTAATTTGTTTGACTTGAGTCGGTCAACGGCTATTTGACTTTATTTGAATGTGTTTGTTGGTGGCACAAATAATTGCACCATAAAATAGACGGTCTGGCCCACAAAAATCCAAAGAAATAAAGACATGTGTGCACCGAGATAAAAAAACCTAAAGACGAAAGAGCGTCGGGCGGAACGGTTTAAAGAACGTGGGGCGTAATTCTATTAGTCATGATACAAAGGCGTAACCTACACGATCATAGCTACAACACTCCCCAATACACTACCGACCAATAAACAGGGCTGACAGGTCTCGAAGTCTGTTATAAAGTCTTACACCTTGAAACAAAACCACCACGTCTTACAATTTACAACCTTTTAGAGTAGCTTTTACTTTTTGAATTTACAGCTTTCTTTACGCTTTTATAGGAGTAGATTAACTTGTAACCCAAGTTTCCCAGTTCTTAATATATTTTATTCGACACATTCAGCCGAATCTTTTATAAAGCCGAGTCTACGTAAGTTTCGGTTTTCTTTGGATCGTTTGATCAAAATCTGGTTGAGCCGATCCCTCATCAACCGAATGGCTTGATCCTAAAAAAATGTGGCACATCCGAAGGTCAATCCAAAGACCAAGCCACCTCCTGCAGACGAGCTAGACCTTGATCGTGGGCCTATCTAGCTCACCTCTGATCCGGTTTCTATCCAGACATATTTTGGCACGCCCAATGGGACTATTAGGTATAGATTCTTCTTTTCATATAGCATGACTGATGGCCAATCACTACAATTGCAAAGCAAAAATATTCCAAAACATTTAGGAATGAGCCAGCCGATGCCACCGCAGGTACAAGTGTAGACAATCACCTTCAGGTGTTGATAGCTTGGATATTCGGCTCCACAAGAGTCGACACTAGCTCATAAACTTGCGCAAATGATGTGAATGTTAAATAACCCTGAACAAAATCTCAACAAAGTACTACCCGCTTAGATGCGGTATTGGTTGCGATCACGGCCTCGAATGAGAATATTTGCTCGTATTAGGCAAATATTGGACGGAGGACCTCAGGGACCCCAGGCTTAAATAAGCCTGGGGACAAAACTATATCAGGCAAATCCCCCGGCGCTTAATCCTGCAGCTCAGGTAGCGATGCCGCAATATGCTGCGACTACAGTAAATATGCTGCAGCAACAGGAAATATCTTTCAACCGGCCTTTCAGCCGACGAATGTGAATACTCGGGTTCTGTAACACCCAGTAGCCCCCACATCGGATGGGAAAAGAGTTCTGATTGGATATATAGACCAACACGCTAGTAATAATAACTGGGCTTAAACATTTTGGGTTGTGGTTTGGGCCCAACGAGTTATTATTGCTAGCGGGTCGGGACGTTACAAATGGTATCAGAGACGACTACCAGCCAGAAGTGTAGAGCTAAGAGCTATGCGGAGCAAAGTACTACACCATGGATTTGGTGGGAGCCACCTCTTGAATCCACAGGAGCCACCTTTAGAATCTCACATCGCCTGATAATTCTGATCTGTTCTGTATTTGTGATCTGGTTTGGACCCGACGGATGTCAGGGTCTAACGGAGGGAGTTGTAACACCTCAATAGTCTCACATCGGATGGGAAAGAGTTTCTGATTGGATATATGAGACCATACACGCTATAATAATAACTGGACTTAAGCATTTTTGGGCTGTGGTTTGGGCCCAACGAGTTATTATTGCTAGCGGGTCGGATCGTTACAGGTTCAACAAGGACTTAGCTAGGTGTAGCTGGGGGGCTACCTCCTCCTCTCTCCACAGCTTTCCAGCCGCAAAATGCAGCATGAGGCCTGGGGGCAGGGGCCCAACGGAGGACAACAACAAAATCAACACTGAATGTGGCTCTTCAAGCCGAAGTAGTCGAGAACCAAGCTCAGGCACCTGGTCCAGCAACAGCTAATAATAAGCTTTATGCTCAAATAGAGGCAATAAGAAACATTTTCGGTGTTGGTGCAAGGCCGGTGTTACGATATATTGTATTATCTTTATTGTTTCTATACTATATATTACTTAACCATCTATAGCGTAGGATATATGCATGTAATCCTAGTTATATATTACTATGGTTGTTATACTATATATTACTTACTATTTATAGCGTAGGATTATATCATGTAATCCTAGTTATATCATTACTATGGTTGTCATTGTTACCATAGAAATACCTTCTCATGTACTATATAATTGATGTTAATACAACCATAGTATATGCTCTTTTGCCCATCTATCATGGTATCAGAGCGGGACCCTAATATTGGAATATCGATTCTTAGCCACCATCTACCACGAGTCTCACATTCTTCCATAGTTTTTTTTTTTCTTTGGATTTCTCTTCCTCCCAAACTACTGCTACAGTGCCGCTGCTACAGTACCGGCGCTACAGTACCAGCGCTACAGTAATTTCGGGCCTCTCTTCATTATCTGGTATCGTTCAGATGCGTACTTGCTCCCTGGTGTAGTTTAATTCTTCTCTGGTGCAATCAAGGTCAACTTTGATTCATTCAGCTTTTCCCTCGGGTTCTAATCTGACGTGTCTTTATTCTGGATTTGTGACTACTTGGTATTATTTTCTACTCGTCGGATTTGCCTCGGTTACTCTCTCGTGGTGATATTTTCTTTTTGTGGTAACATGTCTTCTTTCTCAATTTACCCAGTGTTAATATCAAAATTCTCATACCACTTGAACTAACAGATTCCACATATCTTGTGTGGACAACAATATTTCTTAATATTTTAGAGAGTTTTGGTGTTACTCACATGTGGACGGAACTGGTATTATACCGCCTCAGACTATTGACACTTCTGAAAAGAAAACAATTATGAACCCGGAATATCTAAATTGAAAAAAAGAAGACACCACTATACTCTCGTGGATTAATGCCACCCTTTCGCTTAGCATATTACAGATGGTTGTTTCTAGCTCTCCTAAACTGCGTATGATGCTTGGAAAATTATTGAACATATTTTCTTGATAAAACTGGGTCTTCCACCGCTTTCTTTCTAAAGTCTGAATTACGAAGCATCAAGAAAGATTCAATGAATATAGACCGATTATATGCAAAAGATTAAATCTATTGGCGATGCCCTGCAAGCGATTGGTGAAACTGAGTCAGACCATAACTGGTCATGACTGTTCTTCTCGGGTTACCAGAAGAATATAGAGGTTTCGTCAGTGCCCTTAATACACCAC
>CM055062.1:36765708-36866919 GCA_029204045.2 Tillandsia leiboldiana | reverse complement strand
CACTTATGGGAATTATCCCAATTGTTTCCTCAGCTAGGTTAAAGGCGCCCCGGCCTTCTGTTTTGGGGCTTTTTCTCCCACCACACATCCCGCTGCCCGAGCACCTTGAAGAAGTTGTTCACCTCTTCAACCCTTGATCTTCCTGCCAAGTTCTAGGATTTTTGGGGGCACCAATCCCGAGGTTCCCCATTTTACGTCGGGCGCGTTTTTGCTTCTAGTGCATTCTTCGCGCAGCGACAGTGTTTGGCTCCCCTGGGCTACCCCGACTCCGTTTTTCTGTGATTCCTTGCGCCGACAGACTCCTAAGGGTAGGGCTTCATCTTGTATCGTATTTGCGCCTTTCCCGTTGCGAGTTTTTGGCTACGGTCCCGAGGCAACACGGTGACCCTTTTCTGTGTTGGCTTTGTGGGACAGCATCGAGGTGTTTTTGGCCATATCTTTGCGCACAGCGTCAGCCGGAAACGAGCTTATACAACTTTTTCATCTACAGATCGCAAGGAACGCGCTCGGGATTTTTTCTTGGATTTTTCTGAGATTTCATCAGAGGTGAAAATTACTGTTTTCTCAGTGTAGTGTACATTTTTAACCAGATGTTTGTATGATTGTAACCCCCTTGCCGAATTTTTATCTTGACTTACCGAACTCCGATTTGGGGGCGTGCAAGGTACCCGTTTCGAAGCTATCGACGCAAGGATTTGCTGTGATATTTTTATTGGGAATTTTCTGGGCACTTACTGCAGGTGATATTTAACATTCCAGAATTTCAAGGTTGTATGTGGTTTTAGTGCTATATTTGGGAGCCTAGTGTAATTTAGTGGACTTTGTATTGTGCCAGGAGTGTTACGGGTGTGCTGAACTTATTGGAGCAGGATTAGAGTTTATTTGGTGTTTTCGCTGTTGGCTTTGGACATCGCTTTTCAGGTGGGTGCCTGTATTCCCGGAACCGGTGGACGGTTCTCTAAATTTTCATATGTTATCATTGCATGCAGGTGAATGGTACAATAGCTGGGATTGATCGGTAAGGTTAACATGAGATTTTATGGAAGTTGCAAGTGAATTATTCACAAGTATGACAATGGTATTAATCAAATAGTCATGTTGATGATTATGAAAGCTTATCTAAGGCAGGATACCCTATATGATTAATTATCATGCCATATTAGCACATAACCTTTTTGAGAATGGTTTGGCATTGGTATAGGATTATGTTTATTGTCAGTTCTCTACTCTGAGGAGCCATTATGGATTGAGAATTATGGACAGGTATGGTCATGTGATAATTTTGGCATGAGGTTTTATTTTCTTTATTCTTCTTGAGGACAAATGCATGCTTGTATTGGACAACATATTAGTGTACATATAGTTAGGCCATCTTTATTGCTGCACTACATTTGAATTTGACTTAGGAAACCAATATTGCTTTCTTTCTCCTTTTTATTTAGGACTTTTGAGTCATGTTGCTCGGGTTCGAGCAGAGGTTTGGGATAGGTAGCTGTGCCTTAGGTCAAACAGGGTGTGCTTGATGTTGGATTGTGGGTTATTGCGGCAACCGCGGGCGTAGCGTTGACCGGATCTTGTTGCTTAATTTACCCAATTGGTGGATTGTGGTTTATTTGCGGCAACCGCGGACAGTAGGCGGTTGACCGGATCTTGATTAATTTTACCCATTGTGGTTGTCTGGGTTATTGCGGTGACCGCGGACTTGCGTCGGTTGACCGGTGTTCTCTTGATTAATCTGTATCAGATTGTGGTTGATTGACGGCGTGTGATTGACCTATATTGCATCAGATTGGGTGATTGTTCTAGTAGTGTGTTTCCCACTTTTTGAGTACTATTGCATCAATCGGGTTTTGTTAGTGGACGGGTTTCCCACTTTGATCATAGTCTTGATCCAGTCCTGCTATGATACTCGATACAGAGATACTCGATACTGACAAGAGTTACTTACTCTGTGGTACGCTTCCCTCGAGTGCCACTCTCGGATGTGCGACGACGATCGGATTCCAGTCCGTTACTTACTTGGTGTGCTATCGAGCGGTTCGTGCCGACGTGCTTACTTTGGGTGCGTCCTACCGATCCGAAGTCGCTTGTATCCCTCGCGATGTGAAGTGATCTGGATTCGACAGCAGAGCAGGCAGTACCAGTGATTACTGGTCTAATCGATTGGGTTTATTCATAGATACTTTTTGTTACACTGCGTTGCCTGGGGGACCGAGTGGAGTCTAGTAGCTTGTTTTAGACCAGTGCTAGTATTGTTGGAACCGTTCGGGGTTTGACGGTGGTCCCGTGGTTTTGTGAGTTCTTTGACCATTGTGTAGAGGGTTTGAGCATCTTGAGTCTGTCCGTTCTGAGAGAGAGAGCATGGATTTGACTATAGCCTGCATGAGCACTACTCGAATAGCGAGTTAGTCCTTTTTGGACGCCCTACGTAATTCCTGCCCGCAGCGGAGGTGGTTGTAGGGGGCGCAGGTTTGACTGGACCCTATGTGGCAGTCAGCATCGATTGGGTCAATGAGCGCACTCGGTGCGAGTGTTTGCATATCTTCATCAGAGTTTCCCCATTTGAGCATTTGGATAGAGGCATGGTAGCTGTAGAGTTTGTCCCTTCTTCGTTTCAGTTTTACTGCATCGGTTATCTTTTGCCTCTAGTAGTCTTGGTGGGCAGATCGTCGGGACCTTGTGGCGATACCCACTGAGAACTCCCTTATTGCGTAGTCTCACCCCGTTGGGGGTTTTCCCCCTTTTTGTCCTTTCTCCCCTGTGTTTTGCAGAGTCTTGCGTGGTTTGCCGTTCTGTGGTTGCTGTGCGCGTGGTGAGAGAGCGAGCTAGATCCAACCCATCTTTGGAGAGTAGCGGACACCCTTTGGAGGAGATCTTCGGTAAGTCGGTAGATTGGTATTTAATTTCCTCTTTTGAGAGACTGATGTGTGGATATGATGTATTGAGAGCTTGTACACTGATGTTTTATTTGAGATTTCCCCTGTTGAGCTATGAGTTTGTACTCGAGGTTATTGTATATTATCGAATTTTGGGAGATGGACCTTGTTGTTTTAATCTTCATTGTACAGTGGTTGATTTTATTTCTACAGCAGTTTTATCTTTTAGCTCTGATATCTTTTAGCTGTAGTTCTTTTTGCAGTAGACGCTTCGCCTATGCGGGTTTGCAGATAGGTGCGCTGTTTTGTTGGCGAGCCCCGGTCGCATTTCGACCCCGGGGGCGTGACGATTAGGTGGTATCAGAGCCTAGGTTGTAGGTCTGGTGGACTTAGAAACCCTAGGCTTGTGGGTTGGACCCAGGATGACTTTCGTGAGAGTCGTGATTTGTAGCGAGAGTCCTGATTGAGTTTACACCTCTCCCGAGGGACGGGATGAGTGATTGGCATGTTTACTTCTCCTAAGTAGTTATGTTGGGCTGCAGACAACATAATGCTATGGAATGGGTGACATGCTCTAGACTTTCGCTGGATTGGGTCGAGCGTTGTTGTGTGCTGATTTGTGGTTTCGTCGTGGCGAGCGTGTCTCCCCGACGCTGGGTTTGGGACCTTGTGCATCCTGTCATGGCAGTTGAGCTTGAGCGGTTGGTTTTGGGCCGGATACCCGGATTGAGGTCAGAGAACTCCGAACCCAATGACAGGATTGTCAGAGACATATCAGCGGCATGTGAGCACTAGTTTGGTGACGCAGTTGTCAGACAGTGCAGCCCGACTGTACTTTGCTTCTGAGACCACCAGGATGTAGTACCCTCAGCGGCAGGGATTTTTGTAGTGCCAATAGAGCGAGTGCCCCCTCCGTGCCAATGTTTAGTGCCAGGCACTGAGGTAGGGTGGATGGTTGACAGCAAGGACTGTGGCATGTTTTTATTTAGGAGCCAATTTGGCAGATGAACCACCCCGACTCGTAGATTGAGCTTGGAGCCTTTGGGGCAGAGTCGTGGTTGGGGGTGATGGAGTGATCAATTGAGACCTCCCTGTGCTAGAGAGTTTATGCAGTTGTTGAACTGGTGCTCTCCAGTTTCGAGGGACAGGCACATAGGAATAAGTGAGATTGGGAGTGGATTGCACCAGGATACCTCTAGTTACTTTCTTTCGGTCCCTCAGTTCGGGTTTTGGACTGTGGATGCCTCGTCGGAGTAGGCATTGTGTTTGGAGCTGGACACTGCATTCCTTGGATGGGATCTGCCGCTAGAGTGATTTCTGGAGGGAGGCGCTTGGCGCTAGGTGATGGAGACAACAAAATCGGCAGGCAGAGGCATTTTCTGTTGCTTTCCTGGTGGTGGATATCCTTGTGGATGGTTAATGCAAAGCTTACCCAGGAATCTACCCTTTGTGATTTACAACTTGCCATATTTTGAGTGGTATCATATGGGATTGAGGGGTGAGCTTAGAAAGGATAATGTATAGGGAATGCATGGATAAATGGTGTTGTGTCTTATGACGGTTGCAATGATGGACTTCTGAGATGTTTGGGGATGGGCGGACCCCGATGGCATATCAGTGTCTATATCAGATTAGCGCAACGGTAGCGTGGTTTTTGTTGTCTGCGGAGGATCGTATCTTTTGCCTCAGCGTGAGCAGAGACAGAGGTCGTGCTCCCTTGTGATTGATGGATATTTTCTGATGGACTAAGCGACAACCGCTTGCATCGTGTGGATGAGCTTGTGCCGCCTGGTTGAGGGCGCCACGGCATGGATCGGGTTGTTTGCATGTGATTTCATCCACCCAGTCTGAGTTATGTACCTCCTTTCCCGCAGGACTAAGGCAGAGTTATTACCACTTGCACTAGAGAGAATACCATCGGTGTTATGCATGTGAAGAGGCTTGTGGGTTTTGTTCAGTGTCGTTGAGACCATGAGTTATACCAGCAAACCTCTTGATATGGGTGGCAGTTCGATTTTTGACCCAGTGCTTGGGATTGGTTGCACGGCACACTGGATGGTTACGTGCAGAGAGGGTTGCTGATTGTGACTTTTGCGAGGCGACAAAGGAGGCTTGTTATGGGGAGATTGTTCGAGCACACAGGTTTAGCGACTGTGTGAAGGAGCTTATGGTTGCGCCGGGACCAAAGGATATTTCTATTGCTGCGAAATCCCGGGTGTGAGTCCACTCGAGTTGATGATTATGCTGCGCTGTTAGGGAGAGTTTGATTGCGGTTGACGTGGTTCTGGAAACCGCGCCAACCTCAGTAGCACCACTTGGATATCGGTAAGAGCTGGGAGAGTTGATCGCACCGGGGCAGGATCTGTTGGATAGAGGGTCTGTTTGACCTAGTGCCACGTCGTTGATACACGACGTGAGAGCCCTTTGGGATTGGAGTCCGGCAGGTCAGGTCCAGTATTTAGAACCTTTTGAAGAGCTATATTCCGGCGTTATTGTTTGATGCTGCGCCAATTTGGAATTTCACTGAGGTCATTGTCTATAGATGTTCAGGACACAGCTAGGGCATTACGAGTACATGGCCAATGGATTGACTAATGCCCTGTTGCCTCTAGATTGAGGAATTCTGTGTTTCAGTTGGCCTTGAACGTTTTGATAGCGGCATCCTCCAGGAATATTTTGGTTTTACCCCCTCCCTGAGTGTTTAGAGCTTGTGCAGCATTTTGTATATGGTGTGACAAGATCTGTGGGGAAGAAGCTTTTTGCCATGTCGTGTGTGCACGTGTTAGCTTCGAGAGCATATCTTCCTAATTACTTCTTCTAGCCGAATGGGCGGCGGTGGAAATTCGGCCAAAGTGGATGCTATTTAGGACTGCCGAGATCGACGGTCATTGTTGGGGTGAGGAGTTTTTGGACCGATAGTGCCAGCAGAGCTTGATGACCGGGTGATGAGATTGGTACCAGCGCCGTTCTAACCTAGTCATGGGGGTAGATGGATTTGTGAGTTATAGTGATACCTCCCGTAGTGGCTGTAGAGCCACCATTGGATTTTGTGAGCATCCAGTATCACCCCGACAGAGCCACTGTGGTGCGGATGCCTGAGCAAAGAGCTATTGGGAGTCGAGTTTGGACGGTTCCATAGCTCTGGCACTGTGTGGGGCCATCCTTGTGTGCAGGGTTTTGAGTTGAGTCCCTGAGGATCCTTTTGATGAAGGCTGCGGCTGAGCAATCCCTTGAGGTGTTAAGTGTTGAGGGCGACCGAGTGTGAACCCCTGCTTGTTTGGGCCCCTTTTCTGTGCAGGTGTTGTGGTGTGGATGTGATTCGGGTCGCTTTGGTTGAGCTGGCTCTTGGGAGTGATTTTAGAGCGTGTTACTCAGGCTGTTTGTTCCTTTTCCCCCCGCCTTTTGTTGAGTTTTTGAGGTTTTTTCCTGCTCTCAGCTCTAGTTGGTCATGTTTTTGGACCCCTCGCCCGTGTTGACTCGTTCCTTTTGGGGTCTGTGAGAGTTTGGAGTACGAGGGACGCCGTTGCAAATTCCGACTCGTGAGGTGAGGGAATGGCTCAATCGGGCTATGCCCGTACTGGTTTGTTGCTGTTGTGTGTGCTTGAGGAGTAATCACGGGGATGGGTGACTTGGGAGCTGGAGACGCGGTGTTGAGTATTGACCCCTGGTTTCTTGGACTCCTTGGGAGTTCCTTAGTTGAGGACGAAACTTTCTTTTAGTGGGGGAGGATGTGTGTGACCCGGATCTTTGCAGGGCTTCTACATTGTGACCATCACTTCTGGAAGCCTACGTGCATTCTCGATGGTCGTTCGCGCGCCAGTTTGGACACAAGAATGGACTCGGGCTTAAAATGGATCTCGTAGGTAATCGGGGACCCCATCGGATGTTTAGAAGAGTTTACCGAGTGTATATCAAATTTAGGCTCGCGGGAATTCGGATTAAAAATACCTTTCCGGAGCCTCCGGCAAATTATAGTTGGAATTTGGCAAAATGGACGCCGATTTTTGGAATCAGCGCGCGAAAACGGTCAAGATGGGCTATACTTACTGTTTTTGAGCTTGCGGGTACTGTTCACAGCCGGAACAGTATTTCCGGCGATCGCCGGCGCGGCGGGGCAGCGTGGCGGGCGGCGCGGCAGCCTCGGCAGGCGTTTGGCGGCCGCGTGCAGCGGCTGGGGCGCGGGCAGCGGCTGAGCGCGCGGGCAGGCGCGCGGTCCACCGCGGAGGTCGTGCACCGGGGGCGGGCCACGTGGCGCTCCCGTTGGCCGGTTTCAGCAGGCGCGGTCCACTGAAATTGGGCCGGGCACCGTTAGACCGGTGGACACGTGCGTGAGGTGATTGGTTCGGTGTTGTGCTCCCGGTCCACGCAACCGTGGAGTGGGTGACCGGGGCAGGTGGCCGTACGGCGGGGCAGTGGCCGTACGGCCCGGGTCAGCCGCGACGTGCGCGTCCACGCGCGACGTGCGTGGTGCACGGTTGCCGGGCCACGTGTCGCGTCGCCATTCGCGGCGCAGGTGCACCGGTGTGCAGTGGGGGCCCGGGGAGTAGTGGACTGGACTGTGTTGGACCGGCCGCACTGTGTCGCGCCCGAAAGGGTGGCCGGCCGCACTGTGCGCGCCCGAATTTCCGGGCGCCCGAAAATCTACTTAATGGGATTATCCCAATTGTTTTCCTCAGCCTATTTAAAGGCACCCGAGCCTCTTTTTGGGGCTTTTTCTCAAACCACACTCCTCTGCCCGAGCTCCCTTAAGAAGTTTGTTCACCTCTTAATCTCTTGATCTTCCTGCCAAGTTCTAGTTTTTAGGAGCACAATCCCGAGGTTCCCCATTTTACGTGCGGCGCGATGTTGCTTTCTAGTGTTCTTCTTCGGCGCAGCGACAGTTTTTTGGCTCCCCCCTGGGCTACCCCGAGCTCCTTTTTCTGTGATTCTTCTTGCGCCGAAAGACTCCTAAGAGGTAGGGCTTCATCTTTCGTATTGATCGCGCTTTCCCGTTGCGAGTTTTTGGCACGGATCCCGAGGCAACACTGTGACCCTTTTCTGTTTGGCTTTGTGGGACAGCATCGGAGTTGTTGGCCATATCTTTGCGCACAGCGTCAGCCGGAAACGAGCTTATACAACTTTTTCATCTACAGATCGCAAGGAACGCGCTCGTATTTTTCTTGGATTTTTCTGAGATTTCATCAGAGGTGAAAATTACTGTTTTCTCAGTGAACAGTGTACAGTTTTAATACAGATTTTTGTATGAGTGTACCCCATTGCCGAATTTTTATCTTGACTTACCGAACTCCGATTTGGGCGTGCAAGGTACCGTTTCGAAGCTATCGACGCAAGGATTGCTGTGATATTTTATTGGAATTTTCTGGGCAATATCTGCAGGTGATAATTTAACAGTTCAGAATTCGAGGTTGTATGTGGTTTTTAAGTGCTATATTTGGGAGCCTAGTGTAATTAGTGGACTTTGTATTGTGCAGGAGTGTTACGGGTGTGCTGAACTTATTGGAGCAAGGGATTAGAGTTATTTGGTGTTTTCAGCTGTTGGGCTTTGGACAGTCAGCTTTTCAGGTGGGTGCCTTATTCCCGGAACCGGTGGACGGTTCTCTAAATTTTCATATGTTAGCATTGCATGCAGGTGAATGGTACAATAGCTGGGATTGATCGGTAAGTTTAACAATGAGGATTTTATGGAAATTGCAAGTGAATTATTCACAGTATGACAATGGTATTAATCAAATAGTCATGTTGATGATTAGTGAAAGCTTATCTAAGGCAAGGATACCCTATATGATTAATTATCATGCCATATTAGCACATAACCTTTTATGAGGATGGTTTATGCATTGGGATAGGATTATGTAGTTATGTGCAGGTTCTACTCTGAGGAGCCATTATGGATTGAGAATTATGGACAGGTATGGTCATTGATAATTTTGGCATGAGGTTTATTTTCTTTATTCTTCTTGAGGACAAATGCATGCTTGTATGGACATATGTGTATGGACATATAGTTAGGCCATCTTTTACTGCTGCACTACATATTGGAATTTGACTTAGGAGAAACCATGATTGCTTTCTTTCTCCTTTTTATTTAGACTTTTGAGTCATGTTGCTCGGGTTCGAGCAGAGGTTTGGGATAGTGTAGCTGGGACCTTAGGGTCAGAGACAGGGTGTGCTTGATGTTGGATTGTGGGTTATTGCGGCAACCGCGGGCAGTAGGCGGTTGACCGGATCTTGATTAATTTACCCAATTGTGGATTGTGGGTTATTGCGGCAACCGCGGACAGTAGGCGGTTGACCGGATCTTGATTAATTACCCAATTGTGGATTGTGGGTTATTGCGGCAACCGCGGACAGTAGGCGGTTGACCGGATCTTGATTAATTTACCCAATTGTGGGTTGTGGGTTATTGCGGTGACCGCGGACTTTGGGCGGTTGACCGGATGTTGACTATTGCATCAAATTGGGTATCAGATTTGTTCTAGTGGATGGTGTTTCCCACTTTTTGAGTACTATTGCATCAGATCGGGGTTTTGTTAGTGGACGGAGTTTCCCACTTTGATCATAGTCTTGATCCAGTCCTGCTACAGTGATACTCGACACAGAGATACTTGTGATACTGATGACAGAGTTGCTTTACTCGTGTGGGTTGCTCCCCTCGAGTGCCACTCCGGAGTGTGCGACTGGACGGATCGATGCCAGTCTGTTACTTACTTTTGTGTGCGATCGACGGTTTCGATGCCGATCTGTTACTTACTTTGGGATGCGACCGTACCGGTCCGAAGTCGGTTTGTATCCCGCGATTGAGATCTGGAGTTCGACAGCAGAGCAGGCAGTACCAGTGATTACTGGTCTATCGATTGGGTTTATTCAGGCAGATACTTTGTGTTACACTCGTGCCTGGGGGACCGAGTGGAGTCTAGTAGCTGTGTTTAGACCAGTGCTAGTATTGTTGGGAACCGTTCGGGGTTTGACGGTGGTCCCGTGGTCGTTGTGAGTTCTTTGACCATTGTGTGAGAGGTTGAGCATCTTGAGTCTTTTCCGTTCTGAGAGAGAGAGCATGGATTATGACTATAGCCTGCATAAGCCACTACTCAATAGCGAGTTAGTCCGTTGGACGCCCTACGTAAGTCTTGCCCGTCAGCGGGAGGTGGTTGTAGGTGGGCGCAGGTTTGACTGGACCCGATGTGGCAGTCAGCTCGATTGGGTCAATTGAGCACCTCGGTGCGAGTGTTGCATATCTTCATCAGAGTTTCCCCATTTGAGCATTTGGATAGAGGCATGGTAGATGTAGAGTGTTTCCAGCTTCTTCTTTCAGTTTTACTGCATCGGTTATCTTTTGCCTCTAGTAGTCTTGGTGGGCAGATCGTCGGGCCTTGTGGCGATACCCACTGAGAACTCCCTTATTGCGTAGTTCTCACGCCCGTTTGGGGTTTTCCCACTTTTGTCCTTTCTCCTCTTTGTTTTGCAGAGTCTTGGCGGGTGTTGCCGTTCTGTGGTTGCTGTGCGTGGTGAGGGAGTAGCGAGCTAGATCCAGACCCATCTTTGGAGAGTAGCGGTACCCCCTTTGGAGGAGATCTTCAGTATAGTCGGTAGATTGGTATTTATTTCCTCTTTTGAGAGACTGATGTAGTGAGGATATGATGTATTGAGAGCTTGTACACTGATGTTTTATTTGAGATATCTCCCTGTTGAGCTATGAGTTTGTACTCGAGGTTATTGTATGATTATCATTTTTGGGAGATGGACCTTGTTGTTTTACTTTCAGTTGTACAGTGGTTGATTTTATTTCTATAGCAGTTTTATCTTTTAGCTCTGATATCTGTTAGCTGTAGCTCTTTTTGCAGGTAGGACGCTTCGCCTATGCGGGTTTGGCATAGGTGGCGGATCTGTTGGCGAGCCCGGGTCGCAGTTTCGACCCCGGGGCGTGACATTTTGTGTGCTGTTTTGCAGTTTCGTCGTGGTGAGCTGTGTCTCCCCGACGCTGGGTTTTGACCCGTGTGCATCCTGTCATAGCAGTTGAGCTTGAGCGGTTGGTTTTGGGCCGGATACCCGGATTGAGGTCAGAGCGCTCCGGACCCAGATGACAGGATTGTTAGAGGCCTATCAGCGGCAGAGGTGAGCGAGCAGCTAGTTTTAGTGACACAGTTGTCGGGGCAGCGTGCAGCTCTACAGTGCTTCCTTTTGAGACCCTCCGGTTGCAGTATCCTCAGGGGCGGGGATTTCTATGGCACCGATGGAGTGAGTAGCCCCCTCTGTGCCAATGTTCAGTGCCGAGGCACCGAGTTAGGTGGTTAGTTGACAGCTGGTGAGCTGAGGGGACGCAGTCGATCTATTGAGCCAGATTTGGCAGATGAACCACCCCGACTCGTAAGATTGAGTTTGGAGCATTTGGAGGCAGAGTCGTGGTTGGTGGTGATGGAGTGATCAATTGAGAGCCTCCCTGTGCTAGAGAGTTTTTTGCAGTTGTTGAACTGCGCGCTCCAGATTTCGAGGGACGACGTGCCTAGGATACGTGTGGCTGGGAGTGGATTGCGCCAGGATACCTTTCAGTTTATTCGGTCCCTCCGTTATAGGTTTTGACGCCTCGTTGGAGTAGGCATTGTGTATGGAGCGTGGCGCTGCAGTTCCTTTGGATAGGGATCTGCCGCCAGGGGCGAGTTTTGGATATTGGCGCATGGAGCCGGGTGATGGAGGACAGATCGACCGGTAGAGGCATTTCTGATTTCTTCTTCCAGGATAACGGGTTCCCGAGATGCCAGAGATCGGGTGGACCCCGATTGCAGCATCAGCATCTATATCAAAGTGGCGCAGCGGTAGCGTGGATTTGTTATCTGCGGAGGACCTTATTCGTCGCCTCAGTAAGAGCAGAGACAGAGGTCGTGCTCCCTATGTGGATAGTCCAGATTTCCTTGCAGATTGAGCGACAACCGCCGGCATCGAATTGATGAATCTGTGCCGCCCGGTTGGAGGGCGCCACGGCAGTGGATGGAGTTGTTGCAAGTGTGATTTCATCACAGCAGCCGGACTTAGAGCATGTTGCATTCCTGCAAGGACTAGAGGCAGAATTATTACCACGTGCACTAGAGGTACAGGTTTCTGTTGTTGTTATGCATGTGGATGAGGCTTTTGGATCATGTCCAGTGCAGCTGAGACTGCGAGTTACCGGCAGACTATTTGGTAATTGTGGCTGTTCGGTATCTTGACCATGTGCTTGAGAGTGATTGGCACAACGCCACAGGATGTTTGGCTGAGGAGAGAGAAGACGTCGATTTTCTGCGAGGCAGACGAGAGGAGGTTTGGTTGTTAAGACTGTTGGAGCACACAGGCTTTAGCGACAGTGTGAGAGGTGCTTACGGCGGCACCGGGACTCAAGGATATCTCTGTTGCCCACGAGATCCCGGGTGTGATTTCACCTGAGCTGTTGGAGATGCCGCCGGTTAGGGAGATAGAGATTGAGTTTGACGTTGTTCGGGGAACCGCGCCACCCTCGACAGCACTTCATTGGATATCGCCGGTAGAGCCGAGAGAGAGCTGATGGCGCAATTGCAGGATCTGATGGATCGAGGGTCTGTTTGACATAGTGCCACATCGTTGATACACGACTGTGAGAACTCTTTGTGATTGGAGCCCAGGCAGGTCCAGGTATTATTTAGGACCTTTTGATGGAGTCATACTCCGGCAGTTATAGTATGGTGCGAGTACCTACTTGGAATCAGACTGCCGAGGATCTTGCCATGATGGCATTCAGGATCCGGTAAGGGCATTATGAGCTCATAGTAAGGCCAAATGGAATGATTCATGCCCTATTGTCTTCAAGGTTTGAGGAATTGTGTGCTCCAGTTGTACGTGGACGGATTGGGAGTGGTGTTCCCCAAGGATATCATGACTTACTCCCTGAGTGACTTGGAGTAAGAGGAGCACTCATGGTTATGCTACGATGCCTGTGTGGATGAAGCTGTATGCCAAGTTATTGAGGTACAAGTTGTAGCTTCAGAAGCATACCTTCTTGGGTCACTTTGTTCGAGCCGTAGGAGCGGCGGTGGAAATCCGGCCAATATGGATATTACTTGGGAATTGGCCGAGATCGACAATTATTGTCGAGGTGAGGAGTTTCTTGGACTGGGCAGTGCCAGGAGAGCTGGCAATCGGATGATGAGATTGATACCAGCATCAATACTAGTATTTCCAGTGTTGGGAGAGAGATCTGCGAGTTTTAGTGATGCCTCCTAAAGCTACTGTGGAATTACCGTTGGGTTATTGTTGAACATTTTGGATTACCCCGACAGGGCCACTGTGATGGCGGATACCTGGAGCAGGAAGCTGTCTGGGGTTGAGTTTGATGATTCCACAGCTGGCGCTGCGTGGACTGTTAAGGTAAACATGGCTTGTGGTTGTATCCCTGAGGGTTCCTTCGGATGATAGACCGCGGCTGAGTAGTTCACTCGGATGGTCAAGATTCGGGAGTGACCGAGTGAGGACCCCTCTTTGTTAGGATTTTTTTTCCTTATTGGATAATCGTGTGGGTGCGTGTAGCACTGGTTGTTACTTTCTTGTCCCCCAGTCTTTTGATGGAGCCCTATGGTGTTTCATGTCTCAGCTCAGGAAGGTTATGTTTTTGGATCCCTCGCCCGTGATTGACTCGCCCCATTTGAGATCTAGGAATGTTTGGAGTACGAGGGACGCCCGTTGCGAATTCTGGCTCGCGAGATTAGAGGTTGCGCAATCAGGCTATGCCGTACTGGTTGTCGCTGTTGTTGTTGCTGAGGAGTGATCACGGGGAGTGAGGGGTGACTTAGGAGCTGGAGATGGTGATGCTGAGTACTTACCCTAGATCTTTAGACTCCTGTTTGAGTTATGTTAGTTTCGAGGACGAAACTTTCTTTTAGTGGGGGAGGATGTGGTGACCTGGATCTTTACAGGGCTTCTACAGTATGACCAGCAGCTTCTGGAGGCTTACGTGGTGTGTCGGTAGTGTTAGTGCACAATTTGGACACGAGTGATGGACTTCGGGCTTAAAATGGATCACGTGGGTAATCGGGGGACCCCGTCGGATGTTTAGAGGTGGTTTCGCGCAAAACGGATATCAAATTTAGGCTCAGCGCGAAATTCGGATTAAAAACACCTTTCCGGATGCCTTCGGCAAATTTTAGGATTGGAATTTGGCAAATCGGACACCGGATTTGGACTCAGGGCGCGAAAACGGTGAAAATGGGCTATTTACTTATATTTTTTGGAGCCCGAATGACTTGGCACGATTTTCGAGGCAGCAGGGTACTGTTCCGGCATACGGCGGGCACCGGCACGGCGGCGGGAAGCGGTGGCGCGGGCTCGGGTAGGCAGCGCGCGGCCGCGGGCAGGCGCACAGGGGAGCGGGCAGGCGCGCGGGGGGCGCGGGCAGGCGCGCGGTCCACGGTTCCGGCGTGCACCGAAGGGAGGCCACGTGGCGGAGTTTGGTTGGGCGGTTCGCGAGTCGCGGTTCACGGAGCGGCGCGGAGTGTATGGTGCACCGGGGGCGGACGCGTGGCCGCTGGCTATTAGTTCGGTGCATCGGCGTGCGTGCACCAGGCGCAGCAAGCGGGGGGTCAGACACGTGGCGTTACCCCATTGGTCGGGGTACTGTGCGTGGCAAGTGGGTAGGTGGTCGTACGCGCGCGGGGAAGGCGCGGGGCAGGCACGGTCGGCGCCACGTGGCGCGACCGCAGTGGCCGGTTTTGCTGCGCGCTGTTCGGCGGCCACATGGCATGCGGTGATTGGTTCATTTTTGGTGTTTCCTGTCCTGGGGACACAACGGGTATTTTCTGAATTGTTTGTTTTGGATTTACGCTTTAAGCAATCCGAGGGAGCTTCCTTATGCATTTCGACCTTCTTCGAGCCACTTTTTCCCTGAGGGATGAGACGGAGAAATCTTCTACAAGAAGAGAGGAATACACGTCCTAATTTTCGGATTTTTCGGCGGCACGCATTTCGAGATCTCTATTTTACCGGCGCGGCGTGACGTTTCTTCTTCGGTGTTCTTCTCCGCCGCTTTTCGGTGCACGAGCTCTCCCGGCCTACTCCGACCATTTTTTTGAGCAATTTCTTCGCCGTTGGATCCGTGACAGACAGAGCTACGATCTTGGTATTTTTAGCTTTCCCTCATTTTGCATGCTTACTGGGACATTGGTTTTCTGTGAGGATTTGTGGGGACAGCGGGTTGATTCGAGGAGATCTCCGCGCACGAGCGTCGGATCAAGGCGAGCCTATACACTTTTTTCATCTACTCGACACGAGGATTACCACCGTAGTTTTCTTGGATTTTTTCGAGGCCTTCCCGGAGGTATACTTTTCCCCTGTTATCTGTGCAAGAGTTTACAGTTGGGTGGTTGTGAGATTTTGCGAAACCTGTACTGTGGAATTTGTAACTTGGCCTACGGTGCTCGGAATTGGGCGTGCAGGTACCCGTTTCGAAGGTCTCGACGAGCCAATCGCTGTGATATTTTTATTGGAATTTTCTAGGCACTTTCAGCAGGTGAAATAAGTGCATCTTTGGGACAGATTTTCAGGGTGTGTGTGCGTGGTTAATTTTTGGGATTTAAGTGTAATGTTGGACCTTATTGTTGTACCCAGGGGTGTTTGCAAGTGTTGCTGGACCCGTTGGATCTGGAGACTTTGATTTCGGTGTATTTTCAGCTGTCTGGAGCTGAGGTTTGCGCGACATGCACCAAGGATGCGGGTTCTGCGCATTGTGCGTGCAAGTGGCCACACTCTTCACCGACCCCAGGTTTGCCTTGGATTGAACACATCAGGTGGGTAAGCTTAATATCAGTAACTGTATAAGGCAATGATAAGATCTTCATGGATGACTATGTTATGCCGAATATATGTGTACTTGTGGGAATGTCACCCCTCCATGACTGATATCATGCATGTTTAATGTACAACCCATATTTAGCATCGAGAGGAAAAGCTTGAATAATGGCCTGGATCATACAGATTGATATGCTTTAGTAATGATCTTTTAGCATGCCAGGATGCACATAGTCTTTTATGATATGATTACTCGATGGAGTAGGGGGCTATATCTATGTGCGGGTATTATTATGATCATTCTGTTGATGGACCCTGGATTGTGGACAGGTTTAGTTCTTTAGGGATTCCGGCATGTTGTTTATTCCTAGAGGATCTATTATTATGCTTTACCCCCTTTCATTTCCTTGAGGACACTCGCATGCTTGTATGGACATCTAGTTAGGCCATCTTTTACTGCTGCACTACTATTGGAACTTGACTTAGGAGAAACCATGTTACCCTCTTCTCTTTCTTTATTAGTCAGGTGGTTCGTGATGCTCGGGGGCGAGCAGGGGTCTGGGGTAGTGTAGCCGGGACATTGGTGTCAGGGACGGGTTGTGCTGGATTGCGATTGGCAGGGTTTCGCGGTGACCGCGGACTTTGGGCGGTTGACCGGAGGTCGGTTATAGGACTTGATTATAGACGGCAGGGTATTGCGGCAAACGCAGATATTGGGCGGTTGACCGGATATTTATTTATGCACCAGATTGGGTATCTGATTTCTCTAGTGGACGGAGTTTGCCACTACTTGAGTATTTTTGCATCTGATTGAGGACCGAGGCTTTCTTTAGTGGTTGGGCTTTCCCACTTTGATCAGAGTCATGATCCCGTCCTGCTGATTTATGATACTTGTTACTGAGGCACTTTACTCGTGTGGGTCGCTCCCCTCGAGTGCCACTCCGGAGTATGCGATTTACAGACTTTGAGTCCTTGAGACTCCCATCCCCTATCGGTGTTATGCGTAGGCTGGCATACCCGATTTGGCAGGCACAGCAGGCAGTACCAGTATTTCTGGCGTCACTAGATTGGGTTTATTACATATGTTTACTTTACTGTTACACTCGGGTCAGGGGGACCGAGTGGAGTCTAGTAGCCGTGTTTAGACCAGTGCTAGTGTTGTTGGGAACCGTTTGGGGATCGACGGTTGTCCCAAGGTCATTGTGAGTCATTGACCGTTGTATGGCAGGCATAGTAGGCATGGCAGGCATGGCTGGCATGGCAGGCATGGCAGGCATAGCAGGCATAGCAGGCATATCATGCAGTGCCAGTGATTACTGGTCTATCGATTGGGTCGATTGTGCACTTCATGTGCTGGTGGTTGCATACCACTCTTTGGTTCTCCCCTTTTTGGGCATTTAGATAGAGGCATGATAGCTGTTGAGAGTCTCCAGCTCCCTTATTTCAGTCTTTACGGCTTTGATTATTTTATGTCTCTTGAGGTCTTAGTGGGCAGACCGTCGGGTCTGGCGGTGGTACCCACTGAGAACTCCCTTTTTGGTGTAGTTCTCACACCCTTTGGGAGTTTTCCCCCTCCTTTTTCCTTCCTCTCCTTTGTTTTGCAGAGTCTTAGCGGGTGTTGCTGATTCTGCGTTTGTTGATCGAGGCGTGGGAGTCGCGTGCTAGATCCCTACCCGTCGTTGGAGAGTAGAGGTACCCCCTTCAGAGGAGATCTTCATTAGATTAGTTATTTTATTTCCTCTTTTGAGAGATTGTTGTAGTGAGGATGATATGTATTGAGAGTCTGTACACTGATGTATTTATTGGAGATACCTCCCTGTTGAGCTATGAGTTTTGTATCCGAGGATATTGTACGATTATCATTTTTGGGAGGTGGACATTGTTGCATTATTTTTTTCCAATTGTACAGTGTTTGGTTTTATTTTTACAGCAGTTTTATCTTATAGCTCTGATATCTGTTAGCTGTAGCACTTCTCTTGCAGGTAGGACGCTTCGCATATGCGGGGTTTGGCATAGGTGGCGGATCTGTTGGCGAGCCCGGGTCGCAGTTTCGACCCCGGGGTGTGACACACTGACTACCCACACTGTGACAGGTCCGAGCAGGGGTGGGAACCGGGACGACGGTGAGGCAACGGTTAGAGGACCCTAGCCTTTGAGGCTATTAAACTTTACAGTTTTATGGTTATCTTTTATTTTGTTTGGTTAGTCTAGCTGTGATTACTTGTGCATGGATTATCGTGGATGTTGGATTGAGATCTTAGTGTAGGAATATCTACTTATATATGTGAATGTTGAGATGTAAGAATGTGGCTCGTTTTCAAATACAAACATGGTTTCAAAAGCGTTTTCAAACCAACTGTCGTGTGGGCACTGATTTCGAAACCCGTGGATTTATCCTTTCAAGCAATGTTGCCGCTTAAAAGAGATTGCGAAAACGTTTTGTAAAATTAGGTGTCGGGTGGACACCGTCTTTCAAACCTATGGATTTATCCCTTAGAAAAGTATGGTGATTATGATTGTATGGTTAGGTGTGATCTCTCCTTATTATTGCTCAATGATTGCATGGTTAAAGTACTTGTCGTGTTCGGAACGCCGTACATATACAAAGGAGGCTCCGCCCATTTGGGGAGTGAATTTGTATATGTGGCGGGTCTGGCGCGTACCGGAGGCAAGGTTCATTTAAAGAAAAAAAATATATATGTGTATGGTTTCCGCTCTTTTAGAACCTCCGGGGCGTGACAGATTATATGGTATCAGAGAAAAACGACTTTAACCACAGCGGTCAGTGACCAACATCCACAGAGTGTAATACCACAAGTAACTAACCAATTTGATAACCAGGGTGTAGGTGTGTAATGTACGAAAGTGAGTGCGGGGAAAAAGGGATAGAGTCCCAGTGTTCGTAGGTCAAGGTGCTAGACCAATTAAGCTAGGACTAATTTGGTTTCTTTGTATGCACGGGTAATTGCCCGAACCCGGTCTTCAATCGATGGCGCAGAAGGGGATAGGACGGCTCCGGCAACTATGGAGAATCGGCTACTCCAATAATAGTTCCACGACATGGCTGAGCGCATCCCCTTTTGTTAGGAAAGACGAACCCCACCCGGCCCGCCATCACGGGGGTGGTCTACGGAGTGACACTTCTCGGGTAATACCGACGGTGGGTTTACCCGCTCTCCGAGAAGGGAGCGACAGGACCCCTTTGGTGGAGCGAGAATTGGCCATTGCACGCACCCGGCAGAGGGGTCATGAGCGCAGCCGGGGGCCGAAAACGACCCCAGCCTTAACCCGGGAATGACTTTCCCAATAGGAGCCAACCACCCCAGTATCCGAAGATGCCGCAAGGAACTAGAAGCACGCCGGTGAGAGGACCAGAGCCGGGAGGACCGGCCATACATAATTGCAGAGGAGCACCCCGGGTGATTATTCGTTTCAAGAAGCACGACCATTACTTCTAATGTGACAAACTGGGACAGTTCCGCTGTGAGGACCCAAAAATTCCCACGTTTGGATTACTGTTGGATCTGCGGCTTCTGGAGACCCCTGTTGGGTGGTAGAGGTGTTTGTGCGCATATTGGACCCAAGGATTGGACCCGGCATGAAAAACGGATCAAGTTTGCTTTCCCGGAAATTTTTGAGAAATTTTAGAAGTGGAATTTGGCAAATCGGACTTCGGATTTGGATTCAGCGCGCGAAAACGGTCAAGATGGACTATTTACTTGTTTTTTTCGGGGCCCGGATGACCCGGCACGGAGTTCGAGGTGGTTTGGTACTGTTCCGGCCGCCGGAGGGGCGCCGGCGGCGGCGGCGGGCGGCGGAGCGCGGCGGCGGGCCGAGGAGAGGCCGGTCGGTCCACCGCGGGAGTCGTGCACCGGGCGCGGGCCACGTGGCGAGTTCCGGTTGGCCGGCGCAGCAGGCGCGGTCCATGGACCTTGGCGGGGTGCACGGTGGACCGTGGTCATGCCACGTGGCGTGATGGCATTGGCTGGTGCACGGGCGCGCGGTCCACGCAGCTGGTAGCAGGTGCCTCGGGATGCGTGCCCGACCGGCGCGCGTGGGCGCACGTGGGGCGCGACGTGGGCGCGCTGACCCGCGCTTCCCGCTCGGGGGCGCCACGTGTCGGCACCCGCTTCGGCCGCGTGGCGCAGCGCGGTTGGCCCAAACAGCTGTTTGCTGTTTGGGAGGCTACGTGGCAGCCTGGGGGATTTCCGGGCGTGAACAGTAACGGGCTGGGCCCGTTACTGTAGCAGCCCGGAAGATTCGGGCGCTCAGCTTTGGGCCAAAAAGGCCAAAAGGGTGGATTTTCGGGCTGGGCCTTTAAATAGCTGGCTTGCTTGGGCTTTTTGCCCCCTTTCCCGAGCTCCCCTGCCCACATCCCCTTTAGCAAAGTTGGAGATCTTCATCTTGCGCATCTTCTGGCAGAGGCCCGGATTTTTTGGAAGCCGCGGCGTCGACGACTTCGGCATCGGAACGCAGTGTGGCGATTTTTCATCGGAGGCCCGTTATCGTCGCAGTTTGATCTGAGAGGTCTACCGAGCTACTCCGTCAGTATTTTTGGACGATTTCTGCGGCGTTGGAATCACGAGAGGTACGTCTTCGATTTTCGTGTTGACCATCTTGCTGGATTCAGAGTTTATGACACGGTTTTCGAGGCATTTCTAAGCCGCTGTTTTCTGGTGGAGTTTTTGGACAGCGGCCCCTTGCCGGAATTTTATCTCCACAACCGAGTGTCGGATCGAGATGAGCCTATACACTTTTTGGATCTACTCGTCGCGAGGATTATCATCGTATTTTTTTGGGATTTTTATGAGGCTTGCCCGAAGGTATACTGTTTCCCCTCTTACTGTGCAGAGTTTTACAGTTGTGTGGTTGTGAGTGTTTGCGCACCTGTACTGTAGAATTTGTAACTCGGCCTACGGGGCTCGGATTTGGACGTGCAGGGTACCGTTTCGAAGATATCGACGCGAGGATCGCTGTGATATTTTTATTGGATTTTTCTGGCCATTTTCAGCAGGTGAAAAAGGGACATCTTTGGGACTGAAATTCTGTGTATGTTTTTATGGACAGTTCTGGACTTGATGTGTATTTGTGGACTTTGTGTTGTACCCAGGAGGGTTACGAGTGTTGCTGGATCTTTTGGGAGTAGGAGATTTGGATTTCCTGGTATTTTCAGCTGTACGACCCTGGACAGTTGTGCACCTTCTGAGTTGAGTGACTTGTACTTTGGTGAGGACTTTGTACTAATTTATTTATTTCTAGTGGTTTATTTTCAGCTCTGATATCTGGATAGTTTAGTATCTATCTTTTGCAGGTTGACGCTTCGTCTATACGGGGTTCACCGTATGGGCGGCGGATCTGTTGGCGAGCCCGGGTCGCAGTTTCGACGCCGGGGCGTGACATCCGCTTTAACTGCCTTGAACCCGGGAATAATTTTTCAGAGGCACGACACGGATGTGAGGTCTTATGCGACGACACGACAAAGGACGCACTACCCGAGGGAAGTAGTAGCAGGAAAGACCCCTTACGAAGAGTAATGTTGTTCTTGACCCCAGTAGGACCCTTAGAAGCAAATATTTTGTACCTTCCTGCCCAATAAGGTTGGGAAGACTCAGTTGTCTTTGGTGTTGGCTATTTATTTATGGGTTAAATAGGTCCAACTTCCTGCCTAGACACAATAGGCCCAGGAAACTAATAAGTTGAGTTGGGCGAGCCCAATAAGTTGAGTGGGGCTGCGGTCCACAATAGACCTAATGGCAAGAGGCCCAACAATAGACCCAACGTCTAGGTGGGTAGAGTCCGGTCGAGATCCGTGGGCGCTGTGTCTGTACGCTTTAAGTGAATTGGTCGTGTATCTCTAAAAGCTCGAGCTTTTGGGATTAATGGTTAGCGCCAACGATCCGACATTTGGGACTTAGTGGTGTCACCGCTAAGAGAATTCGAGGGGATACTCGGAAGGGATTGGCTTACTGAGTATCAGGTGCTAGTTGATTGCGAGAAACCGAGCGTGCCGTCTTGGGGCGCACCCGTTCTATTCGTACGGAAGAAGGACGGGAGTCTACGATTGTGCATCGACAATCGGGGAATAGATAAGGTCATAGTAAAGAACAAATACCCCTCACCTCGGATTGATGACCTATTCGACCAACTACCAGGAGCGACGACGTCCTCAAAGATTGATCTGCAGTCCGGCTATCGCCAGTTTAGAGTCCGGAGTGATGACATACCGAGAGCAGTCTTTCAAACTCGGTATGGTCATTACGAGTTTACGGTTATACCGTTTGGACTCATAGTCGCTCCAGCGGTGTTCAGGAATATGATGAACAGGATCTTTAAACCTTTCCTGGACCAATTTGTGGTAGTCTTTATTGACGATATCCACATCTACTCTCGCACGGATAGAGAGCACGAGGAACACCTGCGGGTGATCCTCCAGACCCTTCGGGATCAAAAAAATTGTACGCCAAACTCAAAAAGTGTGAGTTTTGGCTCCGTGAGGTTGACTTCCCGGGACACATAGTCTCAGCATCGGGAATTGTTGTGGTCCCGAGGAAGATAGAATTAGTGACCAACTGGGCTCGGCCAACAACGGTGACAGATGTAGGACCCCCGAACCCCATGCAGCATTTTCCGATGGATCCACTGTTAGAACACCTGTTGTTGGTGTATCTGGCCCATGGTGCATCAATGGGATGCCACAGATGGACCCTGTAAGGTTTTATTAGCTGTGTTGGCTTTCGGCTGGGTTTGCCGAAATTTTGAAAAAGAATTAGGCCAAATAGACAGCGGAAATGGATTCAGCGCGGAAAAACGCTTGAAAATGGCTTTTTGTTTGCCAAATTCTGAGTCCGGATGCCCAAAAACGGACTCCCGGAAAATTTACTGGATTTCTGGTGCATGGGGGAGCCGTGGACCGGCGGGGGAGCCACGTGGCAGGCCCTGATTGGCCGGCGCACGCAGCTGGGTCCACGGAGCACTGGGGTTTGGACCGGGGTGCACCGGGAGGCGCGTGGACCGGCAGGTGTCCACGTGGCAGCGCCTGATTGGGCGGCTCTGGTGCGCTCGGTCTGCGGGAGTGCGCGGGGAGGCGTGGACCGGGGGCGCGCCACGTGGCGGCACCCGGTTGGCGGGCGCATGAGCGCGCGGTCCACGCAGCGCGCGGGGCAGGTGGCCGTACGCGGGGCAGGCGCGGGCGACGCGGGAGGTGCCACGTGGCGCCCGCTGATTCGCGGGCGCCACCTGCCGCGTTGACGCGGGCAGGGACACGTGGCGCTCCCCGTGGCGGCTTGCACGGCTGCGGCGTGTTCGGGGGACACGTGGCGGGCGTCGGCGCGGGTCGGACCAAGCAAGCGTCCGGCCGGATCCCGTGTGCGGGCTGGGCCGGGCCGGGCCGCACTGTGCGCGCCCGAAACCGGCCGGGCCGGGCTGCACTGTAGCCGCCCGAATTCGGGCTGGGCCGCACTGTAGCCGCCCGAATCTGGGCCGGGCTGCACTGTAGCAGCCCGAATCTTGGGCAATTTTGGTATTTCTTCTTTTGTTTTTGGGGCCTTTAAATAGCAGCCCAAGCCTCTTTCTTCTCCCCTTTTCTCCTCTTTTCGAGCCTCCTCTGCCCGAGCAACCTTAAGAGGAATTCTTCATCTTCAAGCTCTGGATCCACCTGCAAAGTTTTGGGATTTTATGGGCACGCATCCCGAGGTTCTCTATTTTACGGCGCGGCGCGACGTGGTGGTTCCTGTGTTCTTCTTCGGCGCAGCAGCAGTGTTTTAGCTCCCCTGGTCTACTCCGACGATCTTTTCGAGCGATTTCTTCGCTGCTGGATTCGTAACAGGTGAGGCTACGATTTTGGGTTTCTCGGACATTTTCAGATTTCACGTTTTTCGAGGTGTTTTCTCGTGCTCATTGGGACCCTTTTTGCTGTGAGATTTTGGTGAGGGCAGCACCTTCTTTTGAGGAGATCTTCGCGCACGAGTCTCGGATCAAGACGTGCTTATAGACTTTTTTCATCTACTCGACGCGAGGATCATCGTGGATTTTTCTTGGAATTTTTGGAGACCTTCCCGAAGGTATACACTGTTCCTTTTATCTGTACAAGAGTTTACAGTTGAATGGTTTTGGGATTGTGCGCGCCGATACTGTGGAATTTGTAACTTGGCCTACGGTGCTCGGAATTGGACGTGCAGGTACCCGTTTCGAAGCTATCGACGCGAGGATCGCCGTGGTATTTTTATCAGAATTTTTGGAGTTCGTTTTACAGGTGAAAATTTCGCAGTAAGTGGACTGTTCCCAGCAGATTTGTAAAACCTGGATTTTATTGGATTTAAAGTGTAACTGTAGCCTTATGTTGTACCAGGAGGGATTGTGGGCTGTGCTGGACCTGTTGGACCTTGAGTGGTTATTTTCCTGGTTTTCTCAGCTGTACGGCTCCGGACAGTTAGCGTTTTCAGGTGGGTGGCTTGCTTTCAAGATCTATGGATTGTACTCTAATTCTATTGATATAGAATCATGCATGATAGTGATTGGACTTGGGTAGCATGCTAGAGCGTAGGAATTGTTGATCCTTGTTTTATCTGTCGATCTTGTGATCTCTTGCTTCCTACTATCATGTTAAATATTTGTTATATTGGAACCTGACCTAGCACCCCCGTCATATGTTGCATGTGTAACCAGACCAGTAGAAAACCCTCACTTGGGCTAGGGTTATTTATGCTTAGACATCCACACTTTGTGTTTCATTCCTGGACTTAGTGTTATCCTCGCCCGGGTAGTGGGCCGAGCGGTCGGGACTTCTCTATAGTGTGGGATGCATTGCACTCGTGCTTGCGAGCAGAGTGGAGTCTGGTAGATGTAGTGGTTCGCTTGTCTGTATCGGGAACCGTTTGGGGTAAACGGTGGACCCGAGAGATCTTGTTTTCCCCTGTTTGGGCCGTCGCCACTGTGTTAGTGGCAGTAGTTTACTAGTGTTAGCCGGACCTAGAACCCAGAACCCTTTTCGACATATACACGATTTTAGTCTACCAATGTTTTCTTCCAAACATCGAAGGGCCGCTGGAGTCTGTTCTTGTTTGATTGGACAAAGGCATCAGCCCTTCGGGGTTTGGGTAAAACACTTGTTTTCTAACTGTTTTTCTAAAAAGAACTAAAATCATTAAATATGGATTTCTCCCAGATCAAATTAATTTTCAATAACAAATGTCACCTTTTCCGGTAAATCTCCCCACTCGAAAGGATTCGAGTGGTCTGGGTTCTAGGGGTCGTTCCTCTGTCGGGACGAAAGCCTCGGGGGCCGAGCCTGGAACCTGTTCTTGTTTGATAGGGTTGTAGGTGTAGGTCCCCCGGGACTTCCGAGCCCCGTTGGTGTCTTCTGCGAGTTGTATTGTGATTATTGCCTTCCCGAACTTTAAGGGATCGGGAACTTCGATAGTCGGAGCCTAGAGTCTGTTCTTGTTTGATAGGGTTCTTAGCACCGGTCTATCGGGTTTCCGAACCCTTATGGTGTCGGTCTTTCTGGAGAGTTTAGTGTTCTTTTGTGGGAGCCGTCTGGTGGACGGTGGCCCCAGCTGTGTGACTTCCAGCTTGGTGTTGTTGGTCGATCTTGTTGATCGTGGTTTGGACTACAGCCTGCATGAGCCATATTTGAGCTCGACAGAGATACGCGGATACTTTCCTCGGTGGGGTCGCTCCCCTCGAGAGCCACTCCGGAGTTGGGCCTGTTACTTGCTATCGCGACTTGTCGACGCCGTCCCTCTGACTGGCCCAGTTCGTGGCAGTCACGGACACCCTACGGTAGACCCGTCCTGTTGAGGATATGTGGCAGTAGGTGGGCGCAGGTTTGACTGGACCCTTTGAGGCAGTCAGTTTAGATTTGGTGAGTTTACTGTGTGTGTTAGTAGATGCATCATGTTTCATCTGTCCCTTTTCTTGAGCATCTAGTTAGAGGCATAGTAGCTGTTGAGTTACTTTTCCAGCCTTTCATTTCAGTTTTATATTGTTACTTTATGCCTCTAGTAGACTTAGTGGGCAGACCGTCGGGCTTGTTGGCGGCACCCACTGAGAACTACTTGGGACGTAGTTCTCACACCCGTCGTGGTGTATTTTCCCACAGGGACTTCTACTCCGGTTCCTGCTGCTCCTGTTGCTGCTTCTTCTGATCGAGGTAAGGGAGTCGCGAGATAGTTCCCCACCAGTCGTCGTCCAGAGAGTAGATGTACCCTTATTACTTTTGAGAGTTCCTGTTGAGAGAACTTTGTAGTGAGGTATAGAGTTGTATTTATTTTCTACTGCTCGAGTGACTTTTGTACTTTTGGTGAGGACTTGTGTTGTATATAGTTTTTATTTCTAGCAGTTTTACTTTCAGCTCTGATATCTGCATAGTATAGATGCTCTTTTGCAGGTTAGTCGCTTCGTCTATACGGGCTTCCCGTATGGGCGGCGGATCTGTTGGCGAGCCCGGGTCGCAGTTTCGACGCCGGGGCGTGACAGATTAGGTGGTATCAGAGCCTAGGTTGTAGGTCATTATGGACTTAGAAACCCTAGGCTTGTGGTTGGACATTAGGATGACTACGTGAGAGTCGTGACTGTTAGCGAGAGTCTTGATTGAGTTTTTACCTCTCCCAAGGGATGGGATGAGTGACTGGCATGTTTATTCTCCTAAGCGATTATGTTGGCTGCAGACAACATAATGCTAGGGAATGGATGACATGTCCTAGACTTTCGCTGGATTGGGTCGTGTGTTGTTTGGTACTGTCCTGATGTTTCCATGTGTGTTGCAGGTGGGCACGATGCCTCCCCGACGCGGGGTGCAGACGCGTTCTCAGCCTTTTCCCTCCGATGAGCCTGGGCAGGAGGAGCCAGCACAGGGTCAGCAGAGTGAGGTGCAGGAGCTTCGGGCTCAGTTGGCCCAGTTGTCTGAGGCGGTGCAGCGCCAGGAGGAGGCTTCTCAGCGCCAGGAGGAGGCTTCTCGGCGCCAGGAGGAGGCCTTTGGTCGGATGATGCTTCTTTTAGAGCAGAGGACGCAGCCTGTGGTAGCACCCCCTGTGTGTTCGCCTGTGCCTTCTTCGCCAGCTGTGGCGCCCCCTGTGGTCCCGTCAGCGCCGGCTATTCCTGTCGAGCCGGTTTCTAGCATACCACCGCCTGGATCGATGGGACCTTTGACTTTGGTTGAGCAGAGTGCGGTGGTGGATCTGTTGATGAGATTCCGCCGGTTTGATCCACCCCGTTTTTCTGGTATGAGTGCTGAGCCGTGGGAGGCAGAGTCTTGGATCACGGCCATGGAGCGTCATTTTGAGAGTTTGTTCGTTGATGATCGATTTCGAGTCTTTTTGGCTACACACTACTTGGAGGGCAACGCCGAGGCTTGGTGGCGGCGTGTGCGGCCTGCTGGTCCGCCTGGGACGCAGATTCTTCCCTGGGCGGAGTTCCGCAGACTTCTGTTGGGGGCCTTCTTTCCTGAGAGTGTTCGCCAGAGATTGGAGGAGCAGCTGAGAAATCTCCGCCAGGGAGATCGGCCCGTGAATGCATACATAGCCGAATACAATCAGCTGTTGGCTAGTATGCCTCACGTGGCCAGGGACGAGTCTCACCGGATCTACATGTTCGAGCGGGGGCTGCGCCGGGATATTTATCAGCTTGTTCGCTCACGCAGATTACAGACTTTGGAGGCATCGATGGAGCAGGCGTTATATATTGAGTCTGGAGAGGCAGTGATGTCAGAGGTGGCTCTAGCCCCCGTAGTGATTCCTGGGGCGAAGCGCCCAGCACCGGGTGATGAGGGGCAGACGAGCGGGCAGGGACCTCCGAGACCTCCACGATCTCATCCTGAGGGTCGTGGGTTTCGTAGGCGCCGGAGATCTGGTGAGCCCCAGCAGCAGCAGCATCAGCGGTATCGGCAGCAGCGGCAGGAGCGGTGTGTCATCTGTGGCGGGCCTCATCCACCGTCGCAGTGTGATCAGAGACAGGGGCGGTGTTTCCTTTGTGGAGAGTTGGGACATTTCCGCGCAGCTTGCCCCCAGGCCATTTTGTCAGTGCGGCCGATTGCGACAGCACCCCCCTTGCCCATCCATGCAGCGGGAACCCCTCCGGCACACCAGCGGACAGAGTGGGCCACGACGTCGGGACAGACGGGACGACGACCTGCAGCACCCAGTGGACGGGTTTATGCAGCCCTGTTGGAGGACACCCCGGCAGCGGATCGTGCTGCGGCAGGTATGATTTTATTTCAGCTAGCTGAGTTGAGCATTTTGTTACCGCTGCATTCTCCTGCTTTATTAGTTGAGTATCGGCATCGGCATCCTTGCATGGGTATGGGTTAGGAATTTCTGCTACATGTTTTAGCTATTGGATTCTTCCCAGTATCCTTTGAGTAGAGGAGGATCGCGGTGTATGATCAGTGCAGTTGAGACTTGGGACTTCACTTGCTGTTGTGACGATTCAAGGACAGCTCCAGGACTTGGATTGAGCACCCAGGTTGGGCTGATTGATGCGGTGCTGTGCTACGACTGATGATGGAATGAAGCAGTTATTCTTCTGCGAGTTGGACTGGAGGAGTTCGTTTTCTCGGGTTGTCGGCGTATCCTTCCAACAGCATGGGCTTCAGCGACTGTGGACAGACGCCACCTCGGGAGCAGACTTGATGTTAGGACCAGTGGTTATGTCCTTAGGAGTCTCGGTTAGTGATAGCTTCCTTTTGTGGCCACAGTAGGAATGACACCAACACTTTTCCTCCTTTTCTCACCTTGTACTGAAATTTACGAGCAGGACGAAAACTTCGAAAGATTGCTCCAGAAATGGAGACAGTGCCCGAACCTGTTCTTGTTTGATTGGGGCGAAGGCACTGATTTTTTGAAATTTTCGGACTTTTCGCTAATTTCAGCTGTTTTCTAAATTGAGGGTTGGAGTTGATGTCTTTCCTGCTGGTGGAGCCGTATCTTTCTTGTTAGTTTAGCGTTGCGTTCTTGGTTGTTTCGATTGTTTTGGTTTTATTGTTGTGGCGTGTTTTTGTTTCGGGGACGAAACTTCCTTTTAGTGGGGGAGGATGTAGGACCCCCGAACCCCATGCAGCATTTTCCGATGGATCCACTGTTAGAACACCTGTTGTTGGTGTATCTGGCCCATGGTGCATCAATGGGATGCCACAGATGGACCCTGTAAGGTTTTATTAGCTGTGTTGGCTTTCGGCTGGGTTTGCCGAAATTTTGAAAAAGAATTAGGCCAAATAGACAGCGGAAATGGATTCAGCGCGGAAAAACGCTTGAAAATGGCTTTTTGTTTGCCAAATTCTGAGTCCGGATGCCCAAAAACGGACTCCCGGAAAATTTACTGGATTTCTGGTGCATGGGGGAGCCGTGGACCGGCGGGGGAGCCACGTGGCAGGCCCTGATTGGCCGGCGCACGCAGCTGGGTCCACGGAGCACTGGGGTTTGGACCGGGGTGCACCGGGAGGCGCGTGGACCGGCAGGTGTCCACGTGGCAGCGCCTGATTGGGCGGCTCTGGTGCGCTCGGTCTGCGGGAGTGCGCGGGGAGGCGTGGACCGGGGGCGCGCCACGTGGCGGCACCCGGTTGGCGGGCGCATGAGCGCGCGGTCCACGCAGCGCGCGGGGCAGGTGGCCGTACGCGGGGCAGGCGCGGGCGACGCGGGAGGTGCCACGTGGCGCCCGCTGATTCGCGGGCGCCACCTGCCGCGTTGACGCGGGCAGGGACACGTGGCGCTCCCCGTGGCGGCTTGCACGGCTGCGGCGTGTTCGGGGGACACGTGGCGGGCGTCGGCGCGGGTCGGACCAAGCAAGCGTCCGGCCGGATCCCGTGTGCGGGCTGGGCCGGGCCGGGCCGCACTGTGCGCGCCCGAAACCGGCCGGGCCGGGCTGCACTGTAGCCGCCCGAATTCGGGCTGGGCCGCACTGTAGCCGCCCGAATCTGGGCCGGGCTGCACTGTAGCAGCCCGAATCTTGGGCAATTTTGGTATTTCTTCTTTTGTTTTTGGGGCCTTTAAATAGCAGCCCGAGCCTCTTTCTTCTCCCCTTTTCTCCTCTTTTCGAGCCTCCTCTGCCCGAGCAACCTTAAGAGGAATTCTTCATCTTCAAGCTCTGGATCCACCTGCAAAGTTTTGGGATTTTATGGGCACGCATCCCGAGGTTCTCTATTTTACGGCGCGGCGCGACGTGGTGGTTCCTGTGTTCTTCTTCGGCGCAGCAGCAGTGTTTTAGCTCCCCTGGTCTACTCCGACGATCTTTTCGAGCGATTTCTTCGCTGCTGGATTCGTAACAGGTGAGGCTACGATTTTGGGTTTCTCGGACATTTTCAGATTTCACGTTTTTCGAGGTGTTTTCTCGTGCTCATTGGGACCCTTTTTGCTGTGAGATTTTGGTGAGGGCAGCACCTTCTTTTGAGGAGATCTTCGCGCACGAGTCTCGGATCAAGACGTGCTTATAGACTTTTTTCATCTACTCGACGCGAGGATCATCGTGGATTTTTCTTGGAATTTTTGGAGACCTTCCCGAAGGTATACACTGTTCCTTTTATCTGTACAAGAGTTTACAGTTGAATGGTTTTGGGATTGTGCGCGCCGATACTGTGGAATTTGTAACTTGGCCTACGGTGCTCGGAATTGGACGTGCAGGTACCCGTTTCGAAGCTATCGACGCGAGGATCGCCGTGGTATTTTTATCAGAATTTTTGGAGTTCGTTTTACAGGTGAAAATTTCGCAGTAAGTGGACTGTTCCCAGCAGATTTGTAAAACCTGGATTTTATTGGATTTAAAGTGTAACTGTAGCCTTATGTTGTACCAGGAGGGATTGTGGGCTGTGCTGGACCTGTTGGACCTTGAGTGGTTATTTTCCTGGTTTTCTCAGCTGTACGGCTCCGGACAGTTAGCGTTTTCAGGTGGGTGGCTTGCTTTCAAGATCTATGGATTGTACTCTAATTCTATTGATATAGAATCATGCATGATAGTGATTGGACTTGGGTAGCATGCTAGAGCGTAGGAATTGTTGATCCTTGTTTTATCTGTCGATCTTGTGATCTCTTGCTTCCTACTATCATGTTAAATATTTGTTATATTGGAACCTGACCTAGCACCCCCGTCATATGTTGCATGTGTAACCAGACCAGTAGAAAACCCTCACTTGGGCTAGGGTTATTTATGCTTAGACATCCACACTTTGTGTTTCATTCCTGGACTTAGTGTTATCCTCGCCCGGGTAGTGGGCCGAGCGGTCGGGACTTCTCTATAGTGTGGGATGCATTGCACTCGTGCTTGCGAGCAGAGTGGAGTCTGGTAGATGTAGTGGTTCGCTTGTCTGTATCGGGAACCGTTTGGGGTAAACGGTGGACCCGAGAGATCTTGTTTTCCCCTGTTTGGGCCGTCGCCACTGTGTTAGTGGCAGTAGTTTACTAGTGTTAGCCGGACCTAGAACCCAGAACCCTTTTCGACATATACACGATTTTAGTCTACCAATGTTTTCTTCCAAACATCGAAGGGCCGCTGGAGTCTGTTCTTGTTTGATTGGACAAAGGCATCAGCCCTTCGGGGTTTGGGTAAAACACTTGTTTTCTAACTGTTTTTCTAAAAAGAACTAAAATCATTAAATATGGATTTCTCCCAGATCAAATTAATTTTCAATAACAAATGTCACCTTTTCCGGTAAATCTCCCCACTCGAAAGGATTCGAGTGGTCTGGGTTCTAGGGGTCGTTCCTCTGTCGGGACGAAAGCCTCGGGGGCCGAGCCTGGAACCTGTTCTTGTTTGATAGGGTTGTAGGTGTAGGTCCCCCGGGACTTCCGAGCCCCGTTGGTGTCTTCTGCGAGTTGTATTGTGATTATTGCCTTCCCGAACTTTAAGGGATCGGGAACTTCGATAGTCGGAGCCTAGAGTCTGTTCTTGTTTGATAGGGTTCTTAGCACCGGTCTATCGGGTTTCCGAACCCTTATGGTGTCGGTCTTTCTGGAGAGTTTAGTGTTCTTTTGTGGGAGCCGTCTGGTGGACGGTGGCCCCAGCTGTGTGACTTCCAGCTTGGTGTTGTTGGTCGATCTTGTTGATCGTGGTTTGGACTACAGCCTGCATGAGCCATATTTGAGCTCGACAGAGATACGCGGATACTTTCCTCGGTGGGGTCGCTCCCCTCGAGAGCCACTCCGGAGTTGGGCCTGTTACTTGCTATCGCGACTTGTCGACGCCGTCCCTCTGACTGGCCCAGTTCGTGGCAGTCACGGACACCCTACGGTAGACCCGTCCTGTTGAGGATATGTGGCAGTAGGTGGGCGCAGGTTTGACTGGACCCTTTGAGGCAGTCAGTTTAGATTTGGTGAGTTTACTGTGTGTGTTAGTAGATGCATCATGTTTCATCTGTCCCTTTTCTTGAGCATCTAGTTAGAGGCATAGTAGCTGTTGAGTTACTTTTCCAGCCTTTCATTTCAGTTTTATATTGTTACTTTATGCCTCTAGTAGACTTAGTGGGCAGACCGTCGGGCTTGTTGGCGGCACCCACTGAGAACTACTTGGGACGTAGTTCTCACACCCGTCGTGGTGTATTTTCCCACAGGGACTTCTACTCCGGTTCCTGCTGCTCCTGTTGCTGCTTCTTCTGATCGAGGTAAGGGAGTCGCGAGATAGTTCCCCACCAGTCGTCGTCCAGAGAGTAGATGTACCCTTATTACTTTTGAGAGTTCCTGTTGAGAGAACTTTGTAGTGAGGTATAGAGTTGTATTTATTTTCTACTGCTCGAGTGACTTTTGTACTTTTGGTGAGGACTTGTGTTGTATATAGTTTTTATTTCTAGCAGTTTTACTTTCAGCTCTGATATCTGCATAGTATAGATGCTCTTTTGCAGGTTAGTCGCTTCGTCTATACGGGCTTCCCGTATGGGCGGCGGATCTGTTGGCGAGCCCGGGTCGCAGTTTCGACGCCGGGGCGTGACAACAGAAATCCGAAGCTTCCTAGGACTGGCAGGATACTACAGACGCTTCGCGGAAGGCTTCCCAAAGATAGCCACTCCCCTAAATCGACTAACCCGGAAAGGGGAGAAATTCGTCTGGACGGCCCTGTGCCAGAAGAGCTTCGAGGAACTTAAAGACAGACTCACACGGGCACCAGTACTCACGTTGCCGAAGCCCGGAGAGGACTATGAGATCTATTGCGACGCATCTCGAAGAGGTCTTGGAAGCGTATTAATGCAACAAGGTAAGGACATAGCATACACATCAAGACAACTCAAGGATTACGAGTAGAACTACCCTACACACGACTTGGAACTCGTGGCAGTCGTGTTTGCCCTAAAGCTCTGGAGATATTATCTCTATGGGGCGCACTGTAACGTGTTTTCCGATCACCAGAGCCTCAAATACCTGTTCACACAGAAGGAACTGAACTTACGGCAAAGGCGATGGGTGGAACTACTGAAAGATTACGATTTGTCCATCCACTACCACCCGGTGAAGGCAAATGTGGGGGCCGACGCCTTAAGCCGGAAGGGACAGACGGGAGAAACGGCGTTGAGCGTCTTTACCCAACAAGAACGTCTAATCGCAGAGTTCTCGCTACTGAGGCTGGAGGTAGTGCCAGCAGGTGCGGTTGCGCAACTCTTGTCCTTGGTGGTTAAGCCTACGCTGATTGAGAGGATCTTGGAAGGCCAAACAACAGACGCGCGATTTCAACTGGTGCGGGACTGAATATCCTCGGAGCAAGGTGGAGATTTTTTGATTGGCTCAGATAATGTAATAAGGTTCCGGGGACGAATTTGCGTGCCCGATGTGCCAGAAATGAGGAAAGAAATTCTGACGGAGGCGCATAATGCCCCCTACACTGCACATCCCGGACGTACAAAGATGTACAAAACCTGAGGCAGACCTTTGGTGGCCCAAATGGAAGAGTGATGCGACGCAATTCATGGTGCATTGTTTGGTGTGCCAATAGGTGAAAGCGGAACATCAGCGACCGGCAGGGAAACTACAACCATTGCCCATACCAGAGTGGAAATGGGAATGGATTACCATGGACTTCGTAACCGGTTTTTCCGTGATCGCAACATGGACATGACGCGATATGGGTCATAGTGGACCGTCTGACGAAATCGGTCCATTTTCTGCCTATCCACACGACGTGGACCCGAGATCGGCTAGCGCAAGCCTACATCGACGAGGTGGTAGGGTTGCACGGAGTACCATCGTCGATAACTTCTGGTAGGGACACACGCTTTGTGTCAAACTTCTGGCGGAGCCTGCAGCAGGCATTGGGGACCAAACTGCAGTTCAGCACTGCCTTCCACCCGCAGAGGGACGGGCAATCGGAACGGGTGATCCAAATTCTCGAAGATATGCTTCGAGCTTGCGGGTTAGACCTGGGTGAGGGATGGTCGCGATACCTACCCCTCGTGGAATTCGCCTATATTAACAGCTACCATGCAAGCATCCAGATGGAGCTGTATGAAGCCTTATACAGACAACGTTGTCGATCGCCTATTTGCTGGGACGACCTGGGGGAGCGGAAGCTTTTGGGGCCGGACCTAGTAGAGGAAACGGAGGAAAAGGTGCGCCTTATCAGGCAGCGGCTGTTGACCGCCCAGAGCCGGCAGAAGAGCTATGCGGATCAGAGGCGACGTGAATTGGAATTTATGGTGGGGGAACATGTGTTACTTCGTGTATCACCGTCTAAAGGGACCAGACGTTTCGGCTTACGGGGGAAACTGAGCCCACGGTATGTGGGACCGTTCGAGATCTTGGGGCGCGTGGGCCCGGTGGCATACCGGTTGGCCTTACCGCCAAACCTCGAACGGGTACACAACACGTTGCATGTCTCGATACTACGAAAATACCTCTCCGACCGGTCGCACGTCCTCGATGTTTCTGCGGTCCAGTTGCGTGACGACTTGAGCTTCGAGGAAACACCGCTACGAATTTTGGCGCGTGAAGATAAGAAGCTACGCAACCAGATGATCCCCTACGTGAAGGTGCAAAGGAGTAACCATGAGGAGCTCGAGGCGACGTGGGAACGGGAGATGAAGATGAGAGAGTGTTTTCCCGATTTGTTAGCGAGGGTTGAGGTTAAGTTTCGAGGACGAAACTTCTTTTAAGTGGTGTGTGGTGTAACATCACGACTTTTCGTGTAACGTTTTACCCTCCGGCTAATAAAGTACAAGTTAGAGGGAACCGAGTTAACGGGTTTTCTTAAGTTGATGATCATGAGGTGCGGGTATTTTTCTGTGATAGAGCTCGAAAAATGATGAACGGCGGTGCGACCGGATACGAATTTTGACTTACGGATTTCCCAAAAAGGAGTTTTTAGGATCGCGGTAACCATAGTGTGCATCGGAATCCGTGCAAGAGATCGTGCACGCATTTCGAGGAGATAAGAAATTATCTCTTATGAATAATTATTTAATTAATTATTAAATACCCGGATGTGGATTTTAAGGTACGTATCAACAGAGAAAAATAAGTTCTTCCCGAAAGAGGAAATCCTAACCGGAGAGAAAAGAGAGAAAAAGAAAAAAAAATGGAAACCCTAACCGGAGGAAAAGAAAGAGAGAAGGAGAAAGCGAAGGAACCCGATCACCCCGATCGATGTGCCGGAGACCGGAGAAGGAGACGCCATCATCTACTGGGAGTGGATCCGGATCCTCAGCGCCGCGAAGGACAAGATCGGATCATCGTCCCCGTTAGATCGAGGTTAGTGTTGTTTCCTTACGATTTCGTGGTTTAGGGTTTGATGTTTTGGGTCTTTCGCCGTTTTTGTTGCTATTACCGCCGCCGCCGCGAACACCCTAGGGCATCGCCGCCGCCGCCGCCGCGAAGACCCTAGGGCATCGCCGCCGCCGCCGCCGCGAAGACCCTAGGGCGCCGCCGCCGCCGCTGCGCCGCGCGGGGCTAGTGCCCGTGCGGCCGAGCCGCTGCACTGCGCGGGGCTGGCGCCCGCGCGGCCAACGCTGCGCCGCGCGGGGCTAGTGCCCGCGTGGCCGAGCCGCTGCACCGCGCGGGGCTAGCACCCGTGCGGCCAACGCTGCGCCGTGCGGGGCTAGTGCCCGCGCGGCCGTGCCGCAGCGCCGCGTGGGGCTGGTGCCCGCGCGGCCAACGCTGCGCCGCGCGGGGCTAGTGCAAGGATTATCGTGGATGTTGGATTGAGAACTTAGTGTAGGAATATCTACTTATATCTGTGAATGTTGAGATGTAAGAATGCGGCTCGTTTTCAAATACAAACATGGTTTCAAAAGCATTTTCAAACCAAGTGTCGTGTGGGCACTGATTTCGAAACCCGTGGATTTATCCTTTCAAGCAATGTTGCCGCTTAAAAGAGATTGCGAAAACGTTTTGTAAAATTGGGTGTCGGGTGGACACCGTCTTTCAAACCTATGGATTTATCCCTTAGAAAAGTATGGTGATTATGATTGTATGGTTAGGTGTGATCTCTCCTTATTATTGCTCAATGATTGCATGGTTAAAGTACTTGTCGTGTTCGGAACGCCGTACGTATACAAAGGAGGCTCCGCCCGTTAGGGGAGTGAATTTGTATATGTGGCGGGTCTGGCGCGCACCGGAGGCAAGGTTTATTTAAAGAAAAAAAATATATATGTGTACAGTTTCCGCTCTTTTAGAACCTCCGGGGCATGACAAGGTATCCGCCAACACAATGGCCCTGTCGGGGTGATCCAGAATGCTCAATAATAATCTATCCGCAACTCCACAGCCACTATGGGAGGCATCACTATAACTCGCAAATCCCTCTCCCAACTCTGATAATATAATAAATGGCGCTGGTATTAGTCTCATTATCCATTAGCCATGCTCTTCTGGCACTGCCATGTCCAAGAAGCTCCTCACTTCAACAATAAATGTTGATCTCAGCCAATAACGAATGGCATCCCTTTTGGCCGGGTTTCTACAGCCGTCCCTACGGCTAAAACAATGTGACCCAAGAAATATGCTTCTGAAGCTAAAACTTGTACCTCAATAACTTGGCATACAGCTTCTTCCGCACAGGCATTGTAGCACATCCACAAGTGCTCCAAGTCGCTTTGGGAGTAAATCAAAATATCCCCGGAGAATCCTGCTACCCATCCAATCAAGTATAGCTGGAGCACAATTCCTCAAATCATAAGAGTGGCAGGGCATTAATCAATCCAATTGGCCTCACCACGAGCTCATAATGCCTCCACCAGGTCTTGAACGCCGTCTTGGCAAAATACGCAGCTGTATAATTCCAAATAGGTACAGGCATCGCAGACGAATAACTGCCGGAGTATGACTCCATCAAAAGGTCCTAAATAAAGCCCGGACCTGCCTGCACTCTAGCCGCAGTAAAACCTCACTGTCGTATAACACTGACGTGGCATCACCACCGTGCATCAACGGCATGGCACTAGGTCAAATAGACCCCTCGATTCATCAGATCCTGCGACTGCGCCGTCAGCTCTCTAACTACTCCACTGGCGATATCAAATGAGGTGCTGTCAAGAGTGGCGCGGTTCCTCGAACCACGTCAACCGCAATCTCTATCTCCCTAACTGGCATCATCATCAACAACTCAGGTGGAATTCACACCCGGGATCTCGTGGGCAATAGGGATATCCTTGAGTCCCGGTGCCGCCGTAAGCACCTCTCACACTGTCGCTGTAACCTGTGTGCTCTAACAAACTCAACCACCAAGCCTTCTCTCGTCTGCCTTGCAGAAGGTCAAAGTCCTCTCTTTCCGCAGCCAAACATCCTATGGCACTGTGCCAACCAATCCCAAGCACTGGGTCAAAACATCGAACTGCCACAATTACCAATAAGTCTGCCGGTATAACTCACGGTTTCAGCTGTACTGGACATGATCCACAGGCCTCCTCCACATGCACAACAACAACAAAACCTGTACCTCAAGTGCATGTGGTAACGACTCTACCTCTAGTCTATGCAGGAATGCAACCTGCTCTAACACCGACTGTTGTGATGAAATCACACCTGCGACAACTCGATCCACTACCGTGGCGCCCTCCAACCGGGCGGCATAGATTATTCGCTCGATACAAGTGGTCGTCACTCAGTCTGCAAAGAAAATCTAGATCAATCACAAAGGGAGAACGACCTCTGTCTCTGCTCACACAGGGGCGACGAATGCGGTCCTCCGCAGATAACCAATCCATGCTACCGCCGCGCCACTCTGATGTAGATGCTGATGCTGCCATCGGGATCCGCCCGATCTCTGGCATCTCGGAAATCCACTACCCTGGAGAAGAAATTGGGAATGCCTCTGCCGGTCGGCTTGTGCTCCATCACCCGGCGCCAAGCACCAATATCCAGAGCTCGCCTCTGGCGGCAGATCCCTATCCAAAGGAACTGCAGCGCCATGCTCCATACACAATGCCTACACCATCGAGGCATCAATAATCCATAACGGAGGAACCAACTAAACTGAAAGGTATCCTGGCGCAATCCGCTCCCAGCCACACATATCCTATGCGCCTCATCCCTCGAACCTGGAGCGCGCAGTTAAGCAACTGCGTAAACTCTCTAGCACAGGGATGCTCTCAATTGATCACTCCATCACCACCAACCACGATTCTGCCTCCAAAGGCTCCAAGCTCAATCCTACGAATCGGGGTGGTTCAACTGCCAAAACTGGTTCAATAGATCGATCACGTCCCCCCACCTCACCAGCTGTCAACTATCCACCCTAACTCGGTGCCTCGACACTAAACATTGGAACGGAGGGGGCTACTCAGTGCTGTTACGGCTTTTTGTTGGCATATTTCGTGAGTTGAGTCGGAGTCTTGAAGTGATCAAATTGTCAATCAGCATTAGAAGACTCGAAGAAGATTCAACATAAGCTCAAGATGACACTCAGGTATGATTAATTTAATCATGGTGATTTAAGTACATTTATAATCATTGGAATCTGGAATTTATTGAAACCCGGTTTAGACGTGGTTTTGTGAACTTGGTTTTTAACTCACAACTTATTCTAAGTTTGAATTCCGGTACTTGGTCTGTTTTGGTTCAAACTTATCTTGAAAAAATTAGTTTTTACATTGAGTACCGGAACCACACTTTGAGTTCCTCAAACCCGACACTGGATTTTCTGTAATTCTCATTGAGTACCGGAACACAATGTGGAGTACCGGAACACAATAGGAAAATCTGTGTTTTGCATCATTGAGTACCGGAACCCATTGTTTAGTACCGGTACACAATGCCATGTCGTGATAAGATTGCTAAACCGACTATAATTAGTTTCCAAATGTTATAAATAGATACTTAGGGTTTCTCGAGAACTACCGATCAATTTAGAAACACTCGAGAGCAACCCTAGAGGCTGGTTATTATCGTTCTTCTCTTTAGCCTATTTTAGGTCAATTCGACGGTTCTTCCAAGACATACTTTGTCACGCCCCGAGTTCAAAAACCAGCGTATAAATTTTTTTTTTTTTTTTTTAATCAGAGTTGCAAAAACAGCCAGGGCAATGACAGACCGCCACATATATAGAAGAGTCCCAATCCTCTTTGGAATTGAGCCTTTTCTATATATGCACGGCTAGCTTGGCAACAACATCAGAGTACTAACTACGTACAACTACAAGCAAAAGTTACAATTAACTTTACAATTATTTACATCTGAATTACAACTCTTTTCTTTAACATCAAATAATACATAAACTTTCGGCTGTCCAGGGTCAACATCTAACACGGAATCTCACCAACACGTCCCGACATCCCAGCACCCGCTCGGCCTGAAAAACAGTCACCCGAGGGTGTGAGATACACCGAAGTGTATCCCAGTGGGCACGACGAGCCGAGAAATAGCAGATCGTACCTACTGGTATACAATGCTAGAGGATAGTAATAGATCAGGGGTTAGGGTAAAGCAGATATATAACTGGTGCTGTAAAGAAAGCAAAACTTATAATCTGGGTACGAGCATAGGAGATAATTTTAGCAGAATTTAAAACAGGACAAACATGTATCAGGATAATCAACGCTTCAAGGAGTTAGGACAATCAGCAATATAACAATGAGATTATAATCAAGGCATCACATGGAATCATATATAGGTAGATAACTAGAAGCCATATCAAAGAATCAAAGAATCATGTTAAAGCAACTTAACAACACATGCATCAAATAGATGAAAACGCAAAGACCCAATCACAAGCTACCATATTGGCCTTCTCAAGACCTCAGGCAAGGCTGCCCACTTGGCACCACCTGGTTGACATTCCCCAAACTAGGGTCACGGGTTGCCTCAGCTAACCACTTTACCGGTAAAGTACACCGCTACGGGGGATCAGTCCGCTGGTGTACGTGAAGAACAACGGTGCGGGCGAATCATGTGCAAATGCTCAAACTGGCGGTCCACTGACCGGGTAATTGGCAACAAGCCGGGAAATCCCCACTGGGATGCAATAACCAAATCAACTGAATCTCAACTCATATGCAAGACCAAGGCAAATCTCAACTCAGCATAAGCTCAACCGAAAAACTCAACTCAATCATGCAGACCAACCAAATAATACAAAACTTAAACACATATTTTTAAGAAAACTGTTTCGAAAAGTCCACGCCCCGAAGAGCATTGCCCTCGTCCTATCAAACAAGAACAGACTCAGGCAACACTACGAAGCTTGGGTTTCCAAACCTCGCAGAGCAATTGCCTTTGTCCTATCAAACAAGAACAGACTCCGGCGACCCTACGAAGCTCGGTAAAAACATCAGTTAAACAAATCTATGTGCTCAGCAGTGTATCATTTGATCGACAGGACAAACAGGCTTACTCATCAACCATGGAAATGTTCCAAGATAAGATATAAATACCAGAGGCACTAAGAATAATCATGTAAGGCAGAATAGAACTGATAACAGGCGTAGCTCAACTATCAGATGACCAAACAGGCATGGCAATATGTAGAGCAATAATATAACCACTGGAAACAACTAATCAGCAGATATGGTAAAGATCACTAAAGAAGATCATAATCAAGCATAAAGCAGGTATGACGTAGCAAATAACTGAATCAAAGGAAGGCAGGCTCAAGCATTGGTAGATCAATATAATAATCAAGCATAGGAGTGCAACTACGAAATGGCCAATCAGTCAAAGCAACTAACAGTAATATATATTGCAACCAAAGGCAGACAGGCTCAAGATAAACTAGGTTACCAAAAACAGGAGTCCAACCAATACCGTACGCCGAGGGCCGAACTGATAAAGCCCGGACCGAAGATAACCCACCTGATATAACGCAGGCGGCCAAACTGAACCAACTGTACGCTCAGCACACCAGATGCTACCGAATAACCCTGAATGTGAATTAAGGTTCAGGAATCAACTTACTAACCAGTAAATGATGTGACTTTTGCATCTAGACCCCTAGGGCTTTTAAATTTTCACTTTTAGTGCCAGTTTGGGCACTGTTTTCGCTCGTTCTTTCAACTGGAGATTCATTTTAACGAACCGTCACTTCCAACAGGTTACTTATGTCATGCTGAACACCGTGCTCACCCATTTGTGGCATCACGGGTTCCGAGGCAAACTTTGGCCCATAATATATGCACTAACATAGCCTTAATGTCATTTAGTTTCTTCGGGACTTCAAACAGAAATTTTAACGCGAGCATCGCGTCCGGTGACCCCAAATTAGCCTAGGGCACACTGTCGCGGCTTCGCAAACAGCCCGGGACATGGTTTTGGGCCAACATTTCATTAAAAGGTTGTTTTAACTACAACTTTTAATCTAAACCTCTTTTAATTAATCTTTGTATATGAAAGTGTCTCTAAATAGTGTCAAGATGCTAGGGCTCACCCTAATTGTAGCCCAGGTCTGCTGGTTCAACCAGAACCAAAGCCATGCACTCAAACAAGTTCACATTGCTCCAAACACTTGTCCACACAGAACCATCTTGGTCTAAAGTGAGCATTAAGCTCAGGGGACATTTGTAAGCAACTTTCATATTTACACAAAAGTCCAATTCAAAACTTTTCTTCTTTGAGACATTTAAGCAAACAGTTGGTGTGCACCATTTGTATACAAGCATATACAACCATTCCCGAGCTCATTCTCTGCAAATACTGAACCAAAAGCTTCCATTCTTGGAAGGAAATGCTCTAAATAGATTTCTCTACATTCTCTGCAAGTTTGGGCCAAGATGCATGGATGGATTGGCCGGAGTCCGAGGTTGAAGATGAAGTTAAGGCATCGAAATTTGTGATCATTCAACCAGGGCATCTGGGACCAAACAACTTGACCAAGTAGATGCTAAAACTTATAACTAACCCACCTGGACCCGTGCCCGGCGACAGGACACGGCGGCGACGCGGCGGCCACAAGCTCGGTTTGGAGCTTCAACTCCATTAATGGCGGATTTTTAATGGGGCAATTTGGAGACTTCCAACTTGAATGGAAATGCTCTAAAGAGTCATAGGAAGCTTCCCGACCAACCCTCCCCGGCCGGATATGGCCGGAACGCCGGCGGCCGCGATTAGATCCCATTTCGAACCCATCTTGGCCGCGCTTCAACCGCGCTGCATGGTTGACATGCAAGTGCATGGATGGACTCCCCTCGGTCCCTAGAAGAGTTCTGGGCATGTGGCCGGCGTCGGAGAAGCCCGCCGGCGCCGGAGAAAGAAGCTCGGCCAACTTGCAATAATTCAAAAAGCTAGGGCATCTATTTTCTTTCTAAATACTTAGCCATATTCAATGAAACTTTGCAGATTTAATCTACATATCCTAAAGTCCTTGCATACAAATTTTTAGCTATTTTGGTCTAGCGGTTGCCGAGTTCTTTCGAGGCGGAGCACATCTAGGTTTCCGGCGAGACTTTGCTCCCGCCGGCCAACCAACTTGCATGGGAGACTCAGGCTGTGCATGGAGCATCACAAAGACCTAATAAACCTACTGCTAGGGGTCTCGGGTGCAAACAAACCGGGGTTATTAAAAACCTTACCTTGGCCGGAGTTGTAGAAGATGGAAGAAGCCGGTTCTCTTCCTCCTCCTTCGCGCGGCCACGGCAACCTCCCAAGATGCTCCACAGACACCAAGGAAGTCCTCAGAGAACTCCAACTCCACCTTGGAAGAGTTTTGGTCCAACTTCTTCTTTCTCTCTCTCTCTCTTGGGTAGCAACAATGGGAGGGGTGACCCCTCGGCCATCCCAACACCTGGGTTATGAAAGAAATAACTCCTGGGAGTTATGAAATCTCAAGAGTCACCTCGTGTAACTCCCACACGAGTAGCCCAAGAGACATCTCACAAAAATGCAAGATTCTTTTGCAAAAACCTTAAACCCGGTTCACACTCAATCCCCAACTCTGGGGTCTTCGCAGGAGACACAATTTGCACCCAACACCCTATGGTTTAAGCACCTTAATTTTTGGTACATAAAATATAAACACTTTTGCAAAAATACCCCCATTTTCGGTGCATTTCACGCATTTCGAGAAAATCCGCTCATCGAAATGCAAATCGAACTTTGCCACGACGTCCGGCTCGTCGAGACATGTCAGGTAGCGTGTTTGTTTGGTTTGTTCGACGCCCGGATTAAAAGTCGTTCCATAAAGTTCGACGAATTATCGCGCGTGGCACGCACTTCGATGCACCCGGGTCGCCAAACGCGAAATCCGTCAGTGCCATCGCGCTCAGAACGTCGAAAATAGCTAGGATCCATTACTCATACCTCTAGGTTAAAACTCTAGATAGTGGTTCGGCCATTAGTGAAAGCGAGGGATTAAAAACCGAGGGTTACTATTCACTTTAAGTCGCGGGGCCCGCTTTTTGATTTCTGATTTCTGGAAGATCCGACCGTCGGATCGAAAACATATGAATATGAAACTTTTATGTTTCGACGAGACGATCGCAATGGTGATCTCGGATTTTCCAGATCAGACCCCGATCAAAAGTCGATATTTTAGGGCCACTGTTGCACTACTATCTACCAATTTTTGCTATTTAAATAATTCTGGAAATTATTTAAACCTGAATTCTGGATTTTAAAATCATGGTTACTACATCACTCACCACTTTAAGAAGTTTCGTCCCCGAAACTTAAACTTAACTAATCCACTATTACGCCTCTAACAGGTTCACAGTAGTGACCATCAGTCACAAAATATTGACACCTCTCAGATTACTCATTTAGACCCAATCTGAATATTTCCCTTTACAGGGCAGAGTATTTCTCGATTCTTTCGGAAGTACGTTGTCGGCCGCCCAACGTGCTTACCAAAAGAAAAGCGAAATACCATAGATCTGTCGCCAACAACTAATTGGGGACATCACTCACATCTGAAGGTACATCACATACCTTCCTACACAGTCTCTATGTGGATAATATAACCTTTACCAAATGTCACTACCATTACGGGGTCAATCTTTGAACCACAAGTACGGATCTGAGCCCTCTGGCTCCACTGAAACATCAATCCCACGGTCGAAACCATGACCGCGACTACCCTTCACTAACAACGATTCTCAAAACCCGAACACGAAACACATCTAAGTTCCAAACCACTATTCCGAAACCCAGCGCTCTCTCGTGACCATAAGTCATCCTAGGGTTCGTTCCTAGCCAAACCTAGACATCGTATTCCTATTGCTCTGATACCATCTAATCTGTCACGCCCCGAGTTCAAAAACCAGCGTATAAATTTTTTATTTTTTTTTTTAATCAGAGTTGCAAAAACAGCCAGGGCAATGACAGACCGCCACATATATAGAAGAGTCCCAATCCCCTTTGGAATTGAGCCTTTTCTATATATGCACGGCTAGCTTGGCAACAACATCAGAGTACTAACTACGTACAACTACAAGCAAAAGTTACAATTAACTTTACAATTATTTACATCTGAATTACAACTCTTTTCTTTAACATCAAATAATACATAAACTTTCGGCTGTCCAGGGTCAACATCTAACACGGAATCTCACCAACACGTCCCGACATCCCAGCACCCGCTCGGCCTGAAAAACAGTCACCCGAGGGTGTGAGATACACCGGAGTGTATCCCAGTGGGCACGACGAGCCGAGAAATAGCAGATCGTACCTACTGGTATACAATGCTAGAGGATAGTAATAGATCGGGGGTTAGGGTAAAGCAGATATATAACTGGTGCTGTAAAGAAAGCAAAACTTATAATCTGGGTACGAGCATAGGAGATAATTTTAGCAGAATTTAAAACAGGACAAACATGTATCAGGATAATCAACGCTTCAAGGAGTTAGGACAATCAGCAATATAACAATGAGATTATAATCAAGGCATCACATGGAATCATATATAGGTAGATAACTAGAAGCCAGATCAAAGAATCAAAGAATCATGTTAAAGCAACTTAACAACACATGCATCAAATAGATGAAAACGCAAAGACCCAATCACAAGCTACCATATTGGCCTTCTCAAGACCTCAGGCAAGGCTGCCCACTTGGCACCACCTGGTTGACATTCCCCAAACTAGGGTCACGGGTTGCCTCAGCTAACCACTTTACCGGTAAAGTACACAGCTACGTGGGATCAGTCCGCTGGTGTACGTGAAGAACAACGGTGCGGGCGAATCATGTGCAAATGCTCAAACTGGCGGTCCACTGACCGGGTAATTGGCAACAAGCCGGGAAATCCCCACTGGGATGCAATAACCAAATCAACTGAATCTCAACTCATATGCAGGACCAAGGCAAATCTCAACTCAGCATAAGCTCAACCGAAAAACTCAACTCAATCATGCAGACCAACCAAATAATACAAAACTTAAACACATATTTTTAAGAAAACTGTTTTGAAAAGTCCACGCCCCGAAGAGCATTGCCCTCGTCCTATCAAACAAGAACAGACTCAGGCAACACTACGAAGCTTGGGTTTCCAAACCTCGCAGAGCAATTGCCTTTGTCCTATCAAACAAGAACAGACTCCGGCGACCCTACGAAGCTCGGTAAAAACATCAGTTAAACAAATCTATGTGCTCAGCAGTGTATCATTTGATCGACATGACAAACAGGCTTACTCATCAACCATGGAAATGTTCCAAGATAAGATATAAATACCAGAGGCACTAAGAATAATCATGTAAGGCAGAATAGAACTGATAACAGGCGTAGCTCAACTATCAGATGACCAAACAGGCATGGCAATATGTAGAGCAATAATATAACCACTGGAAACAACTAATCAGCAGATATGGTAAAGATCACTAAAGAAGATCATAATCAAGCATAAAGCAGGTATGACGTAGCAAATAACTGAATCAAAGGAAGGCAGGCTCAAGCATTGGTAGATCAATATAATAATCAAGCATAGGAGTGCAACTACGAAATGGCCAATCAGTCAAAGCAACTAACAGTAATATATATTGCAACCAACGGCAGACAGGCTCAAGATAAACTAGGTTACCAAAAACAGGAGTCCAACCAATACCGTACGCCGAGGGCCGAACTGATAAAGCCCGGACCGAAGATAACCCACCTGATATAACGCAGGCGGCCAAACTGAACCAACTGTACGCTCAGCACACCAGATGCTACCGAATAACCCTGAATGTGAATTAAGGTTCAGGAATCAACTTACTAACCAGTAAATGATGTGACTTTTGCATCTAGACCCCTAGGGCTTTTAAATTTTCACTTTTAGTGCCAGTTTGGGCACTGTTTTCGCTCGTTCTTTCAACTGGAGATTCATTTTAACGAACCGTCACTTCCAACAGGTTACTTATGTCATGCTGAACACCGTGCTCACCCATTTGTGGCATCACGGGTTCCGAGGCAAACTTTGGCCCATAATATATGCACTAACATAGCCTTAATGTCATTTAGTTTCTTCGGGACTTCAAACAGAAATTTTAACGCGAGCATCGCGTCCGGTGACCCCAAATTAGCCTAGGGCACACTGTCGCGGCTTCGCAAACAGCCCGGGACATGGTTTTGGGCCAACATTTCATTAAAAGGTTGTTTTAACTACAACTTTTAATCTAAACCTCTTTTAATTAATCTTTGTATATGAAAGTGTCTCTAAATAGTGTCAAGATGCTAGGGCTCACCCTAATTGTAGCCCAGGTCTGCTGGTTCAACCAGAACCAAAGCCATGCACTCAAACAAGTTCACATTGCTCCAAACACTTGTCCACACAGAACCATCTTGGTCTAAAGTGAGCATTAAGCTCAGGGGACATTTGTAAGCAACTTTCATATTTACACAAAAGTCCAATTCAAAACTTTTCTTCTTTGAGACATTTAAGCAAACAATTGGTGTGCACCATTTGTATACAAGCATATACAACCATTCCCGAGCTCATTCTCTGCAAATACTGAACCAAAAGCTTCCATTCTTGGAAGGAAATGCTCTAAATAGATTTCTCTACATTCTCTGCAAGTTTGGGCCAAGATGCATGGATGGATTGGCCGGAGTCCGAGGTTGAAGATGAAGTTAAGGCATCGAAATTTGTGATCATTCAACCAGGGCATCTGGGACCAAACAACTTGACCAAGTAGATGCTAAAACTTATAACTAACCCACCTGGACCCGTGCCCGGCAACAGGACACGGCGGCGACGCGGCGGCCACAAGCTCGGTTTGGAGCTTCAACTCCATTAATGGCGGATTTTTAATGGGGCAATTTGGAGACTTCCAACTTGAATGGAAATGCTCTAAAGAGTCATAGGAAGCTTCCCGACCAACCCTCCCCGGCCGGATATGGCCGGAACGCCGGCGGCCGCGATTAGATCCCATTTCGAACCCATCTTGGCCGCGCTTCAACCGCGCTGCATGGTTGCCATGCAAGTGCATGGATGGACTCCCCTCGGTCCCTAGAAGAGTTCTGGGCATGTGGCCGGCGTCGGAGAAGCCCGCCGGCGCCGGAGAAAGAAGCTCGGCCAACTTGCAATAATTCAAAAAGCTAGGGCATCTATTTTCTTTCTAAATACTTAGCCATATTCAATGAAACTTTGCAGATTTAATCTACATATCCTAAAGTCCTTGCATACAAATTTTTAGCTATTTTGGTCCAGCGGTTGCCGAGTTCTTTCGAGGCGGAGCACATCTAGGTTTCCGGCGAGACTTTGCTCCCGCCGGCCAACCAACTTGCATGGGAGACTCAGGCTGTGTATGGAGCATCACAAAGACCTAATAAACCTACTGCTAGGGGTCTCGGGTGCAAACAAACCGGGGTTATTAAAAACCTTACCTTGGCCGGAGTTGTAGAAGATGGAAGAAGCCGGTTCTCTTCCTCCTCCTTCGCGCGGCCACGGCAACCTCCCAAGATGCTCCACAGACACCAAGGAAGTCCTCAGAGAACTCCAACTCCACCTTGGAAGAGTTTTGGTCCAACTTCTTCTTTCTCTCTCTCTTTCTTGGGTAGCAACAATGGGAGGGGTGACCCCTCGGCCATCCCAACACCTGGGTTATGAAAGAAATAACTCCTGGGAGTTATGAAATCTCAAGAGTCACCTCGTGTAACTCCCACACGAGTAGCCCAAGAGACATCTCACAAAAATGCAAGATTCTTTTGCAAAAACCTTAAACCCGGTTCACACTCAATCCCCAACTCTGGGGTCTTCGCAGGAGACACAATTTGCACCCAACACCCTATGGTTTAAGCACCTTAATTTTTGGTACATAAAATATAAACACTTTTGCAAAAATACCCCCATTTTCGGTGCATTTCACGCATTTCGAGAAAATCCGCTCATCGAAATGCAAATCGAACTTTGCCACGACGTCCGGCTCGTCGAGACCTGTCAGGTAGCGTGTTTGTTTGGTTTGTTCGACGCCCGGATTAAAAGTCGTTCCATAAAGTTCGACGAATTATCGCGCGTGGCACGCACTTCGATGCACCCGGGTCGCCAAACGCGAAATCCGTCAGTGCCATCGCGCTCAGAACGTCGAAAATAGCTACTCATACCTCTAGGTTAAAACTCTAGATAGTGGTTCGGCCATTACTGAAAGCGAGGGATTAAAAACCGAGGGTTACTATTCACTTTAAGTCGCGGGGCCCGCTTTTTGATTTCTGATTTCTGGAAGATCCGACCGTCGGATCGAAAACATATGAATATGAAACTTTTATGTTTCGACGAGACGATCGCAATGGTGATCTCGGATTTTCCATATCAGACCCCGATCAAAAGTCGATATTTTAGGGCCACTGTTGCACTACTATCTACCAATTTTTGCTATTTAAATAATTCTGGAAATTATTTAAACCTGAATTCTGGATTTTAAAATCATGGTTACTACATCACTCACCACTTTAAGAAGTTTCGTCCCCGAAACTTAAACTTAACTAATCCACTATTACGCCTCTAACAGGTTCACAGTAGTGACCATCAGTCACAAAATATTGACACCTCTCAGATTACTCATTTAGACCCAATCTGAATATTCCCCTTTACAGGGCAGAGTATTTCTCGATTCTTTCGGAAGTACGTTGTCGGCCGCCCAACGTGCTTACCAAAAGAAAAGCGAAATACCATAGATCTGTCGCCAACAACTAATTGGGGACATCACTCACATCTGAAGGTACATCACATACCTTCCTACACAGTCTCTATGTGGATAATATAACCTTTACCAAATGTCACTACCATTACGGGGTCAATCTTTGAACCACAAGTACGGATCTGAGCCCTCTGGCTCCACTGAAACATCAATCCCACGGTCGAAACCATGACCGCGACTACCCTTCACTAACAACGATTCTCAAAACCCGAACACGAAACACATCTAAGTTCCAAACCACTATTCCGAAACCCAGCGCTCTCTCGTGACCATAAGTCATCCTAGGGTTCGTTCCTAGCCAAACCTAGACATCGTATTCCTATTGCTCTGATACCATCTAATCTGTCACGCCCCGAGTTCAAAAACCAGCGTATAAATTTTTTATTTTTTTTTTTAATCAGAGTTGCAAAAACAGCCAGGGCAATGACAGACTGCCACATATATAGAAGAGTCCCAATCCCCTTTGGAATTGAGCCTTTTCTATATATGCACGGCTAGCTTGGCAACAATATCAGAGTACTAACTACGTACAACTACAAGCAAAAGTTACAATTAACTTTACAATTATTTACATCTGAATTACAACTCTTTTCTTTAACATCAAATAATACATAAACTTTCGGCTGTCCAGGGTCAACATCTAACACGGAATCTCACCAACACGTCCCGACAACCCAGCACCCCGCTCGGCCTGAAAAACAGTCACCCGAGGGTGTGAGATACACCGGAGTGTATCCCAGTGGGCACGACGAGCCGAGAAATAGCAGATCGTACCTACTGGTATACAATGCTAGAGGATAGTAATAGATCAGGGGTTAGGGTAAAGCAGATATATAACTGGTGCTGTAAAGAAAGCAAAACTTATAATCTGGGTACGAGCATAGGAGATAATTTTAGCAGAATTTAAAACAGGACAAACATGTATCAGGATAATCAACGCTTCAAGGAGTTAGGACAATCAGCAATATAACAATGAGATTATAATCAAGGCATCACATGGAATCATATATAGGTAGATAACTAGAAGCCAGATCAAAGAATCAAAGAATCATGTTAAAGCAACTTAACAACACATGCATCAAATAGATGAAAACGCAAAGACCCAATCACAAGCTACCATATTGGCCTTCTCAAGACCTCAGGCAAGGCTGCCCACTTGGCACCACCTGGTTGACATTCCCCAAACTAGGGTCACGGGTTGCCTCAGCTAACCACTTTACCGGTAAAGTACACCGCTACGGGGGATCAGTCCGCTGGTGTACGTGAAGAACAACGGTGCGGGCGAATCATGTGCAAATGCTCAAACTGGCGGTCCACTGACCGGGTAATCGGCAACAAGCCGGGAAATCCCCACTGGGATGCAATAACCAAATCAACTGAATCTCAACTCATATGCAAGACCAAGGCAAATCTCAACTCAGCATAAGCTCAACCGAAAAACTCAACTCAATCATGCAGACCAACCAAATAATACAAAACTTAAACACATAATTTTAAGAAAACTGTTTTGAAAAGTCCACGCCCCGAAGAGCATTGCCCTCGTCCTATCAAACAAGAACAGACTCAGGCAACACTACGAAGCTTGGGTTTCCAAACCTCGCAGAGCAATTGCCTTTGTCCTATCAAACAAGAACAGACTCCGGCGACCCTACGAAGCTCGGTAAAAACATCAGTTAAACAAATCTATGTGCTCAGCAGTGTATCATTTGATCGACAGGACAAACAGGCTTACTCATCAACCATGTAAATGTTCCAAGATAAGATATAAATACCAGAGGCACTAAGAATAATCATGTAAGGCAGAATAGAACTGATAACAGGCGTAGCTCAACTATCAGATGACCAAACAGGCATGGCAATATGTAGAGCAATAATATAACCACTGGAAACAACTAATCAGCAGATATGGTAAAGATCACTAAAGAAGATCATAATCAAGCATAAAGCAGGTATGACGTAGCAAATAACTGAATCAAAGGAAGGCAGGCTCAAGCATTGGTAGATCAATATAATAATCAAGCATAGGAGTGCAACTACGAAATGGCCAATCAGTCAAAGCAACTAACAGTAATATATATTGCAACCAAAGGCAGACAGGCTCAAGATAAACTAGGTTACCAAAAACAGGAGTCCAACCAATACCGTACGCCGAGGGCCGAACTGATAAAGCCCGGACCGAAGATAACCCACCTGATATAACGCAGGCGGCCAAACTGAACCAACTGTACGCTCAGCACACCAGATGCTACCGAATAACCCTGAATGTGAATTAAGGTTCAGGAATCAACTTACTAACCAGTAAATGATGTGACTTTTGCATCTAGACCCCTAGGGCTTTTAAATTTTCACTTTTAGTGCCAGTTTGGGCACTGTTTTCGCTCGTTCTTTCAACTGGAGATTCATTTTAACGAACCGTCACTTCCAACAGGTTACTTATGTCATGCTGAACACCGTGCTCACCCATTTGTGGCATCACGGGTTCCGAGGCAAACTTTGGCCCATAATATATGCACTAACATAGCCTTAATGTCATTTAGTTTCTTCGGGACTTCAAACAGAAATTTTAACGCGAGCATCGCGTCCGGTGACCCCAAATTAGCCTAGGGCACACTGTCGCGGCTTCGCAAACAGCCCGGGACATGGTTTTGGGCCAACATTTCATTAAAAGGTTGTTTTAACTACAACTTTTAATCTAAACCTCTTTTAATTAATCTTTGTATATGAAAGTGTCTCTAAATAGTGTCAAGATGCTAGGGCTCACCCTAATTGTAGCCCAGGTCTGCTGGTTCAACCAGAACCAAAGCCATGCACTCAAACAAGTTCACATTGCTCCAAACACTTGTCCACACAGAACCATCTTGGTCTAAAGTGAGCATTAAGCTCAGGGGACATTTGTAAGCAACTTTCATATTTACACAAAAGTCCAATTCAAAACTTTTCTTCTTTGAGACATTTAAGCAAACAATTGGTGTGCACCATTTGTATACAAGCATATACAACCATTCCCGAGCTCATTCTCTGCAAATACTGAACCAAAAGCTTCCATTCTTGGAAGGAAATGCTCTAAATAGATTTCTCTACATTCTCTGCAAGTTTGGGCCAAGATGCATGGATGGATTGGCCGGAGTCCGAGGTTGAAGATGAAGTTAAGGCATCGAAATTTGTGATCATTCAACCAGGGCATCTGGGACCAAACAACTTGACCAAGTAGATGCTAAAACTTATAACTAACCCACCTGGACCCGTGCCCGGCAACAGGACACGGCGGCGACGCGGCGGCCACAAGCTCGGTTTGGAGCTTCAACTCCATTAATGGCGGATTTTTAATGGGGCAATTTGGAGACTTCCAACTTGAATGGAAATGCTCTAAAGAGTCATAGGAAGCTTCCCGACCAACCCTCCCCGGCCGGATATGGCCGGAACGCCGGCGGCCGCGATTAGATCCCATTTCGAACCCATCTTGGCCGCGCTTCAACCGCGCTGCATGGTTGCCATGCAAGTGCATGGATGGACTCCCCTCGGTCCCTAGAAGAGTTCTGGGCATGTGGCCGGCGTCGGAGAAGCCCGCCGGCGCCGGAGAAAGAAGCTCGGCCAACTTGCAATAATTCAAAAAGCTAGGGCATCTATTTTCTTTCTAAATACTTAGCCATATTCAATGAAACTTTGCAGATTTAATCTACATATCCTAAAGTCCTTGCATACAAATTTTTAGCTATTTTGGTCCAGCGGTTGCCGAGTTCTTTCGAGGCGGAGCACATCTAGGTTTCCGGCGAGACTTTGCTCCCGCCGGCCAACCAACTTGCATGGGAGACTCAGGCTGTGTATGGAGCATCACAAAGACCTAATAAACCTACTGCTAGGGGTCTCGGGTGCAAACAAACCGGGGTTATTAAAAACCTTACCTTGGCCGGAGTTGTAGAAGATGGAAGAAGCCGGTTCTCTTCCTCCTCCTTCGCGCGGCCACGGCAACCTCCCAAGATGCTCCACAGACACCAAGGAAGTCCTCAGAGAACTCCAACTCCACCTTGGAAGAGTTTTGGTCCAACTTCTTCTTTCTCTCTCTCTTTCTTGGGTAGCAACAATGGGAGGGGTGACCCCTCGGCCATCCCAACACCTGGGTTATGAAAGAAATAACTCCTGGGAGTTATGAAATCTCAAGAGTCACCTCGTGTAACTCCCACACGAGTAGCCCAAGAGACATCTCACAAAAATGCAAGATTCTTTTGCAAAAACCTTAAACCCGGTTCACACTCAATCCCCAACTCTGGGGTCTTCGCAGGAGACACAATTTGCACCCAACACCCTATGGTTTAAGCACCTTAATTTTTGGTACATAAAATATAAACACTTTTGCAAAAATACCCCCATTTTCGGTGCATTTCACGCATTTCGAGAAAATCCGCTCATCGAAATGCAAATCGAACTTTGCCACGACGTCCGGCTCGTCGAGACCTGTCAGGTAGCGTGTTTGTTTGGTTTGTTCGACGCCCGGATTAAAAGTCGTTCCATAAAGTTCGACGAATTATCGCGCGTGGCACGCACTTCGATGCACCCGGGTCGCCAAACGCGAAATCCGTCAGTGCCATCGCGCTCAGAACGTCGAAAATAGCTACTCATACCTCTAGGTTAAAACTCTAGATAGTGGTTCGGCCATTAGTGAAAGCGAGGGATTAAAAACCGAGGGTTACTATTCACTTTAAGTCGCGGGGCCCGCTTTTTGATTTCTGATTTCTGGAAGATCCGACCGTCGGATCGAAAACATATGAATATGAAACTTTTATGTTTCGACGAGACGATCGCAATGGTGATCTCGGATTTTCCATATCAGACCCCGATCAAAAGTCGATATTTTAGGGCCACTGTTGCACTACTATCTACCAATTTTTGCTATTTAAATAATTCTGGAAATTATTTAAACCTGAATTCTGGATTTTAAAATCATGGTTACTACATCACTCACCACTTTAAGAAGTTTCGTCCCCGAAACTTAAACTTAACTAATCCACTATTACGCCTCTAACAGGTTCACAGTAGTGACCATCAGTCACAAAATATTGACACCTCTCAGATTACTCATTTAGACCCAATCTGAATATTCCCCTTTACAGGGCAGAGTATTTCTCGATTCTTTCGGAAGTACGTTGTCGGCCGCCCAACGTGCTTACCAAAAGAAAAGCGAAATACCATAGATCTGTCGCCAACAACTAATTGGGGACATCACTCACATCTGAAGGTACATCACATACCTTCCTACACAGTCTCTATGTGGATAATATAACCTTTACCAAATGTCACTACCATTACGGGGTCAATCTTTGAACCACAAGTACGGATCTGAGCCCTCTGGCTCCACTGAAACATCAATCCCACGGTCGAAACCATGACCGCGACTACCCTTCACTAACAACGATTCTCAAAACCCGAACACGAAACACATCTAAGTTCCAAACCACTATTCCGAAACCCAGCGCTCTCTCGTGACCATAAGTCATCCTAGGGTTCGTTCCTAGCCAAACCTAGACATCGTATTCCTATTGCTCTGATACCATCTAATCTGTCACGCCCCGAGTTCAAAAACCAGCGTATAAATTTTTTATTTTTTTTTTTAATCAGAGTTGCAAAAACAGCCAGGGCAATGACAGACTGCCACATATATAGAAGAGTCCCAATCCCCTTTGGAATTGAGCCTTTTCTATATATGCACGGCTAGCTTGGCAACAATATCAGAGTACTAACTACGTACAACTACAAGCAAAAGTTACAATTAACTTTACAATTATTTACATCTGAATTACAACTCTTTTCTTTAACATCAAATAATACATAAACTTTCGGCTGTCCAGGGTCAACATCTAACACGGAATCTCACCAACACGTCCCGACAACCCAGCACCCGCTCGGCCTGAAAAACAGTCACCCGAGGGTGTGAGATACACCGGAGTGTATCCCAGTGGGCACGACGAGCCGAGAAATAGCAGATCGTACCTACTGGTATACAATGCTAGAGGATAGTAATAGATCAGGGGTTAGGGTAAAGCAGATATATAACTGGTGCTGTAAAGAAAGCAAAACTTATAATCTGGGTACGAGCATAGGAGATAATTTTAGCAGAATTTAAAACAGGACAAACATGTATCAGGATAATCAACGCTTCAAGGAGTTAGGACAATCAGCAATATAACAATGAGATTATAATCAAGGCATCACATGGAATCATATATAGGTAGATAACTAGAAGCCAGATCAAAGAATCAAAGAATCATGTTAAAGCAACTTAACAACACATGCATCAAATAGATGAAAACGCAAAGACCCAATCACAAGCTACCATATTGGCCTTCTCAAGACCTCAGGCAAGGCTGCCCACTTGGCACCACCTGGTTGACATTCCCCAAACTAGGGTCACGGGTTGCCTCAGCTAACCACTTTACCGGTAAAGTACACCGCTACGGGGGATCAGTCCGCTGGTGTACGTGAAGAACAACGGTGCGGGCGAATCATGTGCAAATGCTCAAACTGGCGGTCCACTGACCGGGTAATCGGCAACAAGCCGGGAAATCCCCACTGGGATGCAATAACCAAATCAACTGAATCTCAACTCATATGCAAGACCAAGGCAAATCTCAACTCAGCATAAGCTCAACCGAAAAACTCAACTCAATCATGCAGACCAACCAAATAATACAAAACTTAAACACATAATTTTAAGAAAACTGTTTTGAAAAGTCCACGCCCCGAAGAGCATTGCCCTCGTCCTATCAAACAAGAACAGACTCAGGCAACACTACGAAGCTTGGGTTTCCAAACCTCGCAGAGCAATTGCCTTTGTCCTATCAAACAAGAACAGACTCCGGCGACCCTACGAAGCTCGGTAAAAACATCAGTTAAACAAATCTATGTGCTCAGCAGTGTATCATTTGATCGACAGGACAAACAGGCTTACTCATCAACCATGTAAATGTTCCAAGATAAGATATAAATACCAGAGGCACTAAGAATAATCATGTAAGGCAGAATAGAACTGATAACAGGCGTAGCTCAACTATCAGATGACCAAACAGGCATGGCAATATGTAGAGCAATAATATAACCACTGGAAACAACTAATCAGCAGATATGGTAAAGATCACTAAAGAAGATCATAATCAAGCATAAAGCAGGTATGACGTAGCAAATAACTGAATCAAAGGAAGGCAGGCTCAAGCATTGGTAGATCAATATAATAATCAAGCATAGGAGTGCAACTACGAAATGACCAATCAGTCAAAGCAACTAACAGTAATATATATTGCAACCAAAGGCAGACAGGCTCAAGATAAACTAGGTTACCAAAAACAGGAGTCCAACCAATACCGTACGCCGAGGGCCGAACTGATAAAGCCCGGACCGAAGATAACCCACCTGATATAACGCAGGCGGCCAAACTGAACCAACTGTACGCTCAGCACACCAGATGCTACCGAATAACCCTGAATGTGAATTAAGGTTCAGGAATCAACTTACTAACCAGTAAATGATGTGACTTTTGCATCTAGACCCCTAGGGCTTTTAAATTTTCACTTTTAGTGCCAGTTTGGGCACTGTTTTCGCTCGTTCTTTCAACTGGAGATTCATTTTAACGAACCGTCACTTCCAACAGGTTACTTATGTCATGCTGAACACCGTGCTCACCCATTTGTGGCATCACGGGTTCCGAGGCAAACTTTGGCCCATAATATATGCACTAACATAGCCTTAATGTCATTTAGTTTCTTCGGGACTTCAAACAGAAATTTTAACGCGAGCATCGCGTCCGGTGACCCCAAATTAGCCTAGGGCACACTGTCGCGGCTTCGCAAACAGCCCGGGACATGGTTTTGGGCCAACATTTCATTAAAAGGTTGTTTTAACTACAACTTTTAATCTAAACCTCTTTTAATTAATCTTTGTATATGAAAGTGTCTCTAAATAGTGTCAAGATGCTAGGGCTCACCCTAATTGTAGCCCAGGTCTGCTGGTTCAACCAGAACCAAAGCCATGCACTCAAACAAGTTCACATTGCTCCAAACACTTGTCCACACAGAACCATCTTGGTCTAAAGTGAGCATTAAGCTCAGGGGACATTTGTAAGCAACTTTCATATTTACACAAAAGTCCAATTCAAAACTTTTCTTCTTTGAGACATTTAAGCAAACAGTTGGTGTGCACCATTTGTATACAAGCATATACAACCATTCCCGAGCTCATTCTCTGCAAATACTGAACCAAAAGCTTCCATTCTTGGAAGGAAATGCTCTAAATAGATTTCTCTACATTCTCTGCAAGTTTGGGCCAAGATGCATGGATGGATTGGCCGGAGTCCGAGGTTGAAGATGAAGTTAAGGCATCGAAATTTGTGATCATTCAACCAGGGCATCTGGGACCAAACAACTTGACCAAGTAGATGCTAAAACTTATAACTAACCCACCTGGACCCGTGCCCGGCGACAGGACACGGCGGCGACGCGGCGGCCACAAGCTCGGTTTGGAGCTTCAACTCCATTAATGGCGGATTTTTAATGGGGCAATTTGGAGACTTCAAACTTGAATGGAAATGCTCTAAAGAGTCATAGGAAGCTTCCCGACCAACCCTCCCCGGCCGGATATGGCCGGAACGCCGGCGGCCGCGATTAGATCCCATTTCGAACCCATCTTGGCCGCGCTTCAACCGCGCTGCATGGTTGCCATGCAAGTGCATGGATGGACTCCCCTCGGTCCCTAGAAGAGTTCTGGGCATGTGGCCGGCGTCGGAGAAGCCCGCCGGCGCCGGAGAAAGAAGCTCGGCCAACTTGCAATAATTCAAAAAGCTAGGGCATCTATTTTCTTTCTAAATACTTAGCCATATTCAATGAAACTTTGCAGATTTAATCTACATATCCTAAAGTCCTTGCATACAAATTTTTAGCTATTTTGGTCCAGCGGTTGCCGAGTTCTTTCGAGGCGGAGCACATCTAGGTTTCCGGCGAGACTTTGCTCCCGCCGGCCAACCAACTTGCATGGGAGACTCAGGCTGTGCATGGAGCATCACAAAGACCTAATAAACCTACTGCTAGGGGTCTCGGGTGCAAACAAACCGGGGTTATTAAAAACCTTACCTTGGCCGGAGTTGTAGAAGATGGAAGAAGCCGGTTCTCTTCCTCCTCCTTCGCGCGGCCACGGCAACCTCCCAAGATGCTCCACAGACACCAAGGAAGTCCTCAGAGAACTCCAACTCCACCTTGGAAGAGTTTTGGTCCAACTTCTTCTTTCTCTCTCTCTCTCTTGGGTAGCAACAATGGGAGGGGTGACCCCTCGGCCATCCCAACACCTGGGTTATGAAAGAAATAACTCCTGGGAGTTATGAAATCTCAAGAGTCACCTCGTGTAACTCCCACACGAGTAGCCCAAGAGACATCTCACAAAAATGCAAGATTCTTTTGCAAAAACCTTAAACCCGGTTCACACTCAATCCCCAACTCTGGGGTCTTCGCAGGAGACACAATTTGCACCCAACACCCTATGGTTTAAGCACCTTAATTTTTGGTACATAAAATATAAACACTTTTGCAAAAATACCCCCATTTTCGGTGCATTTCACGCATTTCGAGAAAATCCGCTCATCGAAATGCAAATCGAACTTTGCCACGACGTCCGGCTCGTCGAGACCTGTCAGGTAGCGTGTTTGTTTGGTTTGTTCGACGCCCGGATTAAAAGTCGTTCCATAAAGTTCGACGAATTATCGCGCGTGGCACGCACTTCGATGCTCCCGGGTCGCCAAACGCGAAATCCGTCAGTGCCATCGCGCTCAGAACGTCGAAAATAGCTAGGATCCATTACTCATACCTCTAGGTTAAAACTCTAGATAGTGGTTCGGCCATTAGTGAAAGCGAGGGATTAAAAACCGAGGGTTACTATTCACTTTAAGTCGCGGGGCCCGCTTTTTGATTTCTGATTTCTGGAAGATCCGACCGTCGGATCGAAAACATATGAATATGAAACTTTTATGTTTCGACGAGACGATCGCAATGGTGATCTCGGATTTTCCAGATCAGACCCCGATCAAAAGTCGATATTTTAGGGCCACTGTTGCACTACTATCTACCAATTTTTGCTATTTAAATAATTCTGGAAATTATTTAAACCTGAATTCTGGATTTTAAAATCATGGTTACTACATACTTTTTGTCGAATTGATCTAGTCTTTGCTTAGACATTCCATCGATGGTTCTTTAATGATAATCTAAGCAAGGGATCACCATCGAAGCCTATATTCTGTATCGGCTGAGTTTGCGTCGTGGATTCGACGTAGCATCGTGGATTCGGTGTGTTGAATGCGTTTCGTTGATTCGAAACGTGAGCTCGTGGATTCGAGTGGCGTTCGTGGATTCGAACGTGTGTAGTGGACGTGCAATCGGTGGAGCGCAAGATCCGAAGAAGTTGAAGGAGGGGTTTGAGTCCGTGGAGTCGGTAATCACCTTGTTATTCTTCTTTTTTAGTGGATTGTCATTGCGTGTTGGTCCCGTGGTTTTTCTCCTGGATTGGAGTTTCCACGTAAATCTCGGTGTGTTATTTTTATTTTCCGCATTGGTTTTTATTTTGCACTGAGATTGGTTTTTTGAGTATTACACCTATTCACCCCCCCTCTAGTTGTTTGATAGTACCTATTTAGATCCTTGTGGATCCTCATAAAAACCTACAATTGGTATCGAAGCGGGTTTTAGGTTTATCTATCATGTCGGGTGAAAGTGGTAATATTTATAGACCTCCTCTTTTTGATGGGACCAATTATGCGTATTGAAAAGTGCGGATGAGAGCTTTTCTCATCACAATTGATGAGCGGGTATGGCAAACCGTTGAATACGGTTGGGTGCATCCAATTGAGGAAGTAGGAAATTCTACTACCCCAAAACCTCGCTCTAGATGGTCCAAAGAGAAAATTGAAAAATCTTCTTACAATGGGAAAGGTATGAACGCTTTATTTAATTCTCTTTCCTCGACCGAGTTCACACGAATTTCTGCGTGTGAAACTGCAAAGGAGATTTGGGATATTCTCAAAATTACACATGAGGGTACTAATCTAGTAAAAATTCAAAAGCTCCAGATGCTTACAAGTCAATTTGACTCTATTCATATGGATGAGCATGAATTGTTTACTCATTATTACACAAGACTTCAAGATATAATCAACACGTGTGCTAATTTAGAAGAAAAGATCCCGGAGTCGAAAGTTGTAAGAAAGATACTTCGGACTCTTCCGGAACGGTTTAGGGCAAAGGTTGCCGCCATTGAAACCGTTAGTCATCCGGATGATATGAGAGTAGAGGAATTAGTAGGTGCTTTGCAAACTTATGAGATGACTTTTCCTACTAATCAAGTTTCTTCCAAGTCTTCTTCTAAGCTTACAGGTATTGCATTCAAATCAACAAAGGAAGAAGATGGCGAATCAAGTTCCGACGATGAAATCTCTTTTGCCGATTTTGAAGAACAATTGGCGCGGATCACAAAGAAATTTCATCGGAAGTTTTGGAAGAATCGAACCGATGGATCTTCATCCTCGAAACCATCTAAAGGATCATCGTGTTCTAAATCCTCTAAACTAAAAAGCTCTGTAAAACCTTCTAAAGAAAAAGATGATTTCGAAGGGGAAATCCAATGTTATAGATGCAAAGGCTACGACCATATTTCAACGGATTGTCCTTCTAAGAAATCATATAAAAAGAAGGCTTTGCAAGCGAAAACTTGGGACGATTCTACTTCCGATGAATCGACCTCAAGTAAAGAGGAAAAAGTTGTTGCCTTTCATGCTTCTCAAATTCCCTCTTCTAATTTTTGCTTATCATCTTTAATCACTGACTCCATTCCTTTGATTTTGCATGAAACATCAACATCTGATGGAGAGTTATCAAGTGAGAGAGAGTCGGACGAAGAAGAACTCGTTGAGGCATATCAACAACTTCTTACGGAATCGAAGAAGATGGCCAAGCATATTAAGAAGTTGAGGAAGCAACGACTTGAGGTTCAGGACAAGAACCATGCTTTAAAGATCAAACTTCATGATCTTGAGGAGGAACGAGAACTTTTATTGGATAATAATAAAATCCTCCAAGAAAAGATAAATCAATCGGGAACGATCATTAATTCCCATATTAACAAGATTAATTTTCTTGAAAAGCAGTTTGAGGAAATTCATGTCACCAACCAAGCTTTGACCAAGCAAGTTCATCAACTCAAATCCGACATACAAAGGCTTTCAACCGGTTCCAAGAAACTTGATCGTGTGTCAGGATTAGGTCCTACAAGCAAAGCTGGTTTGGGATTTAAAAAGAACCAAACTATGAAGGCTTCAAGTTCCACAACTAAATTGAGAGGAAGAACTTGTCACCAATGTGGACTTGAAGGACACTTGATGAAGACGTGCCCGAAAAAGAGAAAGAAGAATCCTTCGGCAACTTCATCTATGGAGCGAACTCAACGGAATCAAAAGACACATCAAGTCAAAGGAGTTCCCTCAATCCACCAAAGGTCCGAGCCACAACATCAATCATTCAAGTGGATCATTACAACGCAAAGACCTAAGGTGGACCAACAGTCAAAGCTATCAACTCCCGGCCACAATGAATCAAGACAACCCAAAATCCGACGATTTTGGATTCGGAAAGGTGATATCTTTCCTTGTCTTAAGTTCCAAATAGCTTATGACTATATGTAATGCTTTGATTGTTTTTCCCTTTCATATTTTTCTTAATCTTTGCATTACATGATTTCAATGCTCTTCGTTTTTATGTTTTGTTTTCGAACAAAAGGGTTTTAACGATCGAGTGCATTGAATTTGAAAAGGATTTACTTTCACTCACTCCAATTTAATTTTATATGAATTATCAACTTTACTCCATAATCATAATCTTTGAAGATATTTCATTATAGGAGTTTTTGATAGTTATATACATCAAATTTTAGTAATCATGTGTGATCTTTAGATGCTTAACCTATCTCGGTTGTGTGAGTTCATTGTGATAAACATGAAACAACCGATAGACTAAAATTTGGGATTTAATTCTTTCACATAAGAGATTGCATTTTTTCAAGGGTAATAAATGAGTTGCAAAAGATGTGGAAAGAGTTACATCCGAAAGGAGTGTGAAAACTACCATCACATGTTGGAAAGAGCTGCCACCCCGGTCGTCCGGTTTGTGTGTGAAGCTACCACATGTTTTGGATGTTTGAAAAATATTTTTGAAATTTTTAGTTGAAGCATTTGGAGATTTATATTCAAAGTTCTTATTTTGAACAATCTCCTGGTTGGTATAAGGTGGGATAGTTAAAAGATGCTCAAAGAGCCACCCTTAGGTATTTTAGTGTTTATCTCAAATTTGAAACGGTAGAAATCAAATTGATGTCATTTGGAAATCTCTGTAAGTCATCTTTGTAAATCCGTTACATCTTGATAGAGTTTGGATCTCTAGATTATTTTTGATGACTTAAGTTTGATTAATATAACATGAAAAACGGTTTATAATGTTTTATCTTTGTTTTTCATGATTTCGGAGTAAATCTTTTTATTTTTTGTAAAATTAATTGGATTGAATGACATCTATGTGATCTCATTATTTTCAAGCACTTAAATTATTTTCTTGATGGAACACAAATCGGTATTTGAAAAGATTTCAAAATTTGGATTTGTTTCAAGAAATTTTTGAATTTTTGGCTCTGGGGTACCGGTACTCTATGTTTAGTATGTTACGGAATTTGAGTTGGCGTAGTTTCGTGAAAGTCTCAAGTCTTGAAGATTGAAGGTGAAGAAAGTTGGATCATTTAACTCAATCTCAAGAAAGAAGAATTCAAAAGGATCAGGTATGTTTAACTAAAGATTTTGTGTGATCCGAATACTTCTTGTAGTGTAGAAACACTTGGAAGAATCTTTCATTGCATAAAAATCAAAAACTGGACTTGGGACATGTTCAGGATCCGGATCAGGTTGTTCGATCCGGATCCCGAAGGTGGTTCGTTCATACACCAGTTCAATCCGGATGGTAGCCTCTCTTGATCCGGATCCCGAACACTGAGTTTACCATCTTCCTTGAACGATCCGGATCAGGCTTCGCAATCCGGATCCCGAACGTTGATGTTTGGTGAACTATATGAACGATCCGGATCAAGCACTTCGATCCGGATCCCGAACCTTCGTTTTTCTGGAATAACCTGACTCGTTACGACGATCCGGATCACAGCTAATCCGATCCGGATCGCCGTCCGTAAAATTTCCAGAAATGTTAGGTTTTTGATTCTTATCTCCTTCCTAGGGTTTCTAACCTATAAATAGACCCTATGACTCTTTTTCAAGGGAAGCCGAAAATCGATATAGCCGTCATTTTCATATATCATCTTTTACGGCTCTAGATCCACATATAGAGAAGAAAGGAAATCATTAGAGAATACTCTATGTTTCTTCATCTATATTGATTAGTTTGATTCTAGGTTTTCATACTCACATCTTGAGTTGAATCAAACTAATGAATACTTAGATGGTATTTCCGATCTATCTTTGATCTAAGTATTCGGCGGATCATCACCACCAAAAACAACAATTTACCCCAAAAATTGGCGCATGGATTCGCGTGTCCTTGTGGATTCAAGGTTCAACCGCTCTCGTGGTGTGACTCCCCACTTCCCAGGGGGTCACCCATCCTAGAATTACTCTAGCTCTAGCACGCTTAACTCTCATGTTCCTCTTGGATCTTGCTACCATCCAAAATGCTATAGCCGGGTTAGAGATTTTAGTCCTATTATATCATTTATATAGAGGACTAATCCAAATTCCGGGGTGTCACATTCTTCCCCCCTTTAAGCCCTGACGTCCACGTCAGGCTCAAGCACACTCACAAGCACCAGGCGATGTGAGACTCGTCTCGCTAGCCTTAGCCGACCTTGTGGGGAGCTGCACTCCACCCACAACGGTCATTAGCCGGGGAGCCTCGCTCTACCCACTATATAACCCTGGCTCAGCCGAGACTCATATCACATTTCCGGCTGGTGAATGGCTCTGATACCAACTGTGACTCCCCACTTCCCAGGGGGTCACCCATCCTAGAATTACTCTAGCTCTAGCACGCTTAACTCTCATGTTCCTCTTGGATCTTGCTACCATCCAAAATGCTATAGCCGGGTTAGAGATTTTAGTCCTATTATATCATTTATATAGAGGACTAATCCAAATTCCGGGTTGTCACACGTGGATTCGGAGCGAGGCACGTTCGTGGATTCTAAGGGTGCTATTGGGTGCAGACCGTGGATTCGGTCGGACGTCGTGGATTCGACGTTGGACGCCGTGGATTCGGCGTTGGGCGCAGATCGTGGATTCGAGAAGCGTCGCGGAGCGAGCGGAGAAGATCCTCTAGGAGCGTATGGAAAAGGTTGAGTCGTAAGTGTGTACGGTAAATCACCTTGTACGTGTTTTAATTCTAGTAGATTTCTGCCGTGTTATCGGTCCCGTGGTTTTTTACTCCGGTGATGGAGTTTTCCACGTAAAAATCTTGCGAGTTATTTTTATTTCCGCATTGGGTTTTTATCGTAACGATTTTTGAGTGTTTATACGTTTACACCTATTCACCCCCCTCTAGGTGTTTTTTCCCCTATTTAGATCCTTATTACATATAACCCAACAAGTGGTATCGGAACGCGGGAATAGGGTTGTAAACAATGGTTGAAGGTGGAAACATCAATCGACCCCCTTTCTTTGATGGAACAAATTATGCGTACTGGAAAGTACGGATGAAAGCCTTTTTAATTTCCATTGACGAAAGGGTGTGGCAATCAATTGAATTAGGATGGTCTAATCCAACTGAAATTATCTCAGATGTTCGCACCTTAAAACCTAGGTCGAAATGGACCAAGGAAGAGTTAGATTCTTCTTCTTACAATGGCAAGGGAATTAATGCTATTTTTAATGCCTTATCTCAAACTGAGTTCTCTCGCGTCTCAGCATGTGAGACTGCGAAAGAAATCTGGGATGTTCTTCAGGTTACACATGAGGGAACTAACCTCGTGAAGATTCAGAAACTGCAAATGCTTACGAGCAAGTTTGACTCTATCTTGATGGCAGAAAATGAATCTTTCACGGACTACTATACACGATTGCAAGACATCGTAAACTCATGTGCTAACCTGGGAGAGAAGATTCCAGAATTTAAGATTGTAAGAAAGATCTTAAGAACTCTTCCTGAATGATTTCGCCCAAAGGTTACAGCCATTGAAACTATTAAACACCCGGACGAAATACGTGTAGAAGAATTAGTTGGTTCATTACAAACTTATGAAATGACATTTACTACTAACAATTCTTCTGGAAAAGCATCCTCTTCTAAGTCTTCAGGTTATGCATTGAAAACAACTAAGGAAGAAGATGCGGATACATCCTCCTCAGACGATGACGAGAACCTTTCTATGGGGGAATTTGAGAAGCAGCTCGCCCTCTTGACAAGGAAGTTTCGCCGCAACTTTCGAAGGGGTAATTCAAGTAAATCTCCATCCTTCGGAAAGTCGAACAAAGGCAAGGGTACTTCAAGTTACAAGTCAAGAAAGCAAGAGAACTTCTCAAAGGATAAGAAAAGTTCAGAGGGACAACTACAATGCTTCAAATGTCGAGGCTACGGCCACATTGCAACGGAGTGTCCCAACAAGTATCCGGCGAAGAAGAAGGCGATGCAAGTCGTCACTTGGGATGACAACTCAACGTCAAATGAGTCGTCTTCAAGTGATGAAGAAAAGAGCTCCACGGCATTCCACGCGTCCATATCTTCACCCTTCATGTGCTTTATGGCAAGTACGTCCGAGTCATTGTCCAACTCCACTGTTGAAAAGAATGCAACGGACAATGAATCGGATGATTCGGAAGGTGAAGATTTTGCTTTAGCCTACCACAGACTTTTGAGGGATTCAAAGAAAGTGGCTAAGCAAAACAAGAGTTTGAGAGGGAGATTGCATGATCTCGAAGAAGAAGCAAAAAGGGCAACTTCTCTCTCAAACGCTCTTGAAGTGGAAAGGGAAAACCTGATAAAAGCAAATGTTTCCCTTCAAGAGTCCAATGAGCAACTTGAGAAGGAACATACAAATCTGGTGGATAAAGCGAATCACTTCTCAAAGCTCTACAACGAGGCTCGACAGGATAACCTGGAAATGACAAAGATCATTTTCCAACTCAAGGATGACTTACAGCGATTCTCTCTTCAGGAAGGAGTAAGTTGGATAGACTTCTTGGTCTTGGTCAATCAAATCGGTTCGGCCTCGGATACACTCAAACTGGAAACAGTCCAAGTTCGAGTGGGACAGTTTTTGTGCCTCAGTCGGTATCTCCTCCTCCGACACCGGAATTCAAGACAAACAACGACAACAAACCTACTTCATCCTCTTTGGGATCGTCAAGATCTAAGGTATGTTTTCGTTGTGGTGTTTCAGGGCACATAAGAAGATATTGCAAGACGGGAGTCAAATGCTCACCTCAAACATCTCTTGCAATGACTACCACAAAGGTGATTCCTCGGAAATCAATTCCAAATCAATTGAAATAAAAGAACCCTGGTAGTTTACCGCGCAAGACGACCACATTAAGGAGCAGCAATCGTTTTAACAAGATGCTTTCACCTAGGCATATAACTTCACGACCATTACCGACGCATTCCAAAAAGGTTTGGGTGCGCAAAGGTGAAATTTTTCCTTGTCTTGTTACCAATGTTTCCTTGCATGCATATGATAGTTCGTCTTGGTATCTGGATAGCGGTTGTTCCCGTCACATGACCGGTGACAAAAATAGTTTTCAAAATCTTGAGAAAATCTCCGGTGGACTTGTTGTTTTCGGAGACGGTCGATCTTCCAAAATTGTTGGAAAAGGGACGGTAGCTATTCCAGATGGCCCGATTTTGAAAAACGTCTTATTTGTTGATGGCCTTAAGACTAACCTCATAAGAATAAGTCAACTTTGCGACAATGGTTTTTCAGTTAACTTTTCATCTGTTGAATGCGTTGTAACTGATAAGGACCATGTCTTCTTTTTAAAAGGGGTTAGATCTGAAAACAATTGCTATGTTGTTCCTAATAAAATTTCAGAAAAATGTAACCTAGTTTCTTTGAATAATGAAACTCTTTGGCATGAAAGGCTAGGTCACATAAATTTTAAGGAACTTGTTAAAATTTCAAACAAGGACGTGGTCAAGGGGGTTCCAAAACTTTTATTTAAACAAAACATTGTGTGTGGTGGTTGCCAAAAGGGAAAACAGTCCAGAACTGCACACAAGAACTTGAACCACGTTGGTACAAAACGGCCTTTGGAACTTTTACACATGGATTTAATGGGGCCAACTCGTCAACCATCTTTGGGAGGTAAATGGTATATTTTCTTGATGATTGATGATTTCTCTCGGTATTCTTGGGTAGCATTTTTAAAAGAGAAAGCTGATACTTTTGATTCTTTTCACGAGATTTGCCTTCGTATTATGATTGAAAAGAATGAAAAGATCATTCGTGTTAGAAGTGATAGAGGTGGAGAATTCATTAATTCTAAATTCATTGACTTTTGTACTTCAAACGGTATTAAGCATGAATTCTCTGCACCCTATACACCTCAACAGAATGGTGTTGTCGAGCGCAAAAACAGGGTTGTTCAAGAGATGGCACGTGTTATGCTTCACAGCCGGAATTTACCGCTACATTTTTGGGCTGAAGCTGTGAACACTGCAATCTATGTAATTAATCGAGTTTATTTGCGCCCGGGAACGTTAAATACACCATATGAACTATGGTGTGGTAGAAAACCCAACATCAAATTTTTTCGCATCTTCGGGAGTCGGTGTTACATTTTACGTGACCGTGAAAATCTTGGAAAGTTTGATTCACGAAGTGACGAAGGGATTTTCCTGGGGTATTCTACTAATAGTAGAGCATATCGAGTATTTAACTTGGAATCTAAGACGATCGTAGAATCTATAAATGTTAAAGTAGATGAAGCTTTTCACTTTGCATCTGAAAAATCTACCCTCGATATCTCTCTAGATAATGATTCTCCTGCCGTTGCATCTTCTCATAATAATACTTCCAATATTAATGATGCATCTAATGGTTCTTCAAGTTTATCTAATGTGCAGGAATCATCTCATATATCTCCGAGTACTCCGTTTCAACAAACGCTACGAATCTCCAAGGATCATCCGGAATCGAATATTATTGGAGATCCACAAGAAGGAGTTAGAACTCGGAGGCAGTTGGTTTGTGGATTCGCTTGCTACGTATCTTTAATCGAACCAAAGAACATAGATGAAGCTCTTCAGGATGACTACTGGATTAAAGCAATGCAGGAAGAGCTCCATCAATTTGAGCGAAACAAAGTCTGGGAATTAACGAAGCCTCCAAAGCAACATAATGTGATAGGTACCAAATGGATCTTCAAGAACAAGAAAAATGAGGATGGTACTATCATCAGGAACAAGGCACGATTAGTTGCTCAAGGCTACTCTCAAGTAGAAGGTATAGACTTTGATGAAACATTCGCCCCTGTAGCTAGACTCGAGTCCATTCGTATACTATTTGCTATTGCTTGTCATTTTAAAATCAAATTATTTCAAATGGACGTTAAGAGCGCATTTCTAAATGGGTTTTTAAATGAGGAAGTTTATGTGGCTCAACCGAAAGGTCTTGTAGACCATAAACAACCTAACCATGTTTTTCGTTTGAAAAAGGCTCTTTACGGTCTGAAACAAGCACCGCGAGCATGGTACGAAAGGTTGACAAAGCACCTTTTGGAGAAGGGCTACACTCGAGGGGGAGCTGATAGGACTCTCTTTGTGAAGCATTATCAAAGCAATTTCATTGTAGCACAAATCTATGTCGATGACATTGTATTTGGCGCAACAAGAGATAATGATGCTTCTAAATTCGCGGAGACCATGGAAAGCGAATTTGAGATGTCCATGATGGGCGAATTGACTTATTTCCTTGGATTGCAAATTAAACAAAATGATGAAGGTATTCACTTGAGTCAATCCAAGTATGCAATGGAGTTGGTTAAAAAGTTTGATCTTGAAAATTCGAAGGATTTTCCGACTCCAATGGGAACTAGCCACAAGGGACTTGGAAGTGAATCACAAAGTGAGAATGTAGACGAGAAACTGTATCGAAGTATGATTGGAAGTCTACTTTACCTCACGGCTAGTCGCCCGGATATATCTTTTGGTGTTGGGATCTGCGCGAGATATCAATCTGCACCAAAGGAGGTTCACCTGAAAGCGGTGAAAAGGATCATCCGGTATATCAAAGGATCAATTAATTTCGGAATTTGGTATCCTATGGGAACAAGTTTGGATATTGTTGGATACTCAGATGCCGATTGGGCAGGATCAGTGGATGATCGGAAAAGCACGAGTGGTGCATGCTTCTATCTTGGCCATTGCCTTGTTGCATGGCACAGTAAAAAGCAGAATTGCATAGCACTCTCGACTGCCGAAGCGGAATACATTTCAGCGGGTAGTTGTTCAACCCAACTCATTTGGATGAAAAGTGTGTTGAGCGACTTCCGGATTTCAGCATCTTCGGTAACAATTCTTTGTGACAACACAAGTGCAATTAACATTTCTAAAAACCCTGTGTTGCACTCTAGAACAAAACATATTGAACTTAGATATCATTTTCTTAGAGAGCTAGTTGAATCAAATACTCTTCAACTTTCATATATTTCAACTGAGGATCAATTAGTTGACATTCTAACAAAACCTTTGGATCAAAAATGTTTTATTCATTTGCGAAAAGCAATTGGAATGCTTTCCTTGAAATAAACTTCTTTTTGAAACCTTTGCTTAGGATAGGTTTTGTTTTTGTTTTGTTTTGTTCATTATCTATGTTTGTACATAGGACATTAATTGAGCATAGATCATAATTGACTTTAATTGCATCTTTTCGCACATTTAGAAATTTATTATGCTTTTGCCATCATAATATTTCACTGTTGCAATGATCATTTATGTTAATTAAATCATCTTCTGAGTGATCAAAGTCAATTTCTCTCTCAATGATCTCTTGGTATAGTCATTATCTTATTTGACTGCTTAGTCGAGTATGAAATCGAGATCAATTTTTGGTTGAATACTTTATATCTTAAATAATTGATAGCCAATTGAGGGGGAGTCGAAGAAAAGTAAAATGCTCAAAAGATGTGCAAAGAGTTACATCCCAATGAGGAGTGTGAAAACTACCACCACATGGAGGAAAGAGCTACCACCTCGGTCGTCCGAGTATTGTGTGCAGCTACCACATGTATACCAAGCATGGTTGTTCAAATTTTGATTAAGTAAAATGCATGTTGAAATACTTGACTCCGTCAAGGTTGGTATAAGGTGGGTTTTTAAAGAAAGATGCTCAAAGAGCCACTCTCTTCAACAGATTGTCTAGATACATTATCTACTATATTTGGGATTTCAAACATCTATTGATCTTTGTATTTCATTTTCTTTACTGAATTGATGATTTGATAAAGGCATTACTCATAAGATCAAGTTAGATGTAATTGAAGGTGTTCAACTTTAAGGGATTTAATTTTTGTAAATTTTCGTTTCATTTTTGGATATTATTGATAGATTTGGTATAATCTAATTCTTGTTGTATGAAACGATGATTTTTGTTTAAAGTTGATACACATTTGTGCTTACAATCTTTTTCTGGTTTTTCTTGAATTTCTCTGAAATTTTCTAAAGAAAAAGTTGGAGCCGATCCGGATCGGGCAAGATGATCCGGATCCCGAACGCAGGTATTCTTCTGCGGGCTGACGATCCGGATTGGACCTGCCGATCCGGATCCCGAACGCAGTTTCTCACTGCGGGTAGCCGATCCGGATCGCAAGCATGGTCTGATCCGGATCGCGGCTAGGGTTTTATAAAGAACAAAAGGGTTTTGATTTCTTTTACTCCAATCTTTTGTTCCAAAGTTTCCAGAGCTTCTCTCTCTAGATTTCACCCTTCTTGGAAGCTTTCAAACTCAAGTTCTTCAACTCCAAGTAAGTTTTATTGATCAAAATCTCGGTTTTTCACCGTTTTTCTCTTTTCCTCCTAAAACGTGATGAAATTCTTGGATCAATTTTGTTTGTGGATGGTTTTTGATCAAATTTCTTTTGAAATAAGAACTCTGGGTAGATTAGTTTTGATTATATGCTAGGTATTCTCCTGATTAACGGATTTTTAGGCTTCGATTTCTAAAATTTCGGTTTTAGGGCATATAATAAGGATTTTCGAAAATCATGCAATTGATCTATTTTTAAAAGTCCTTTTGCAAAACTAATTTGATTCTTAGTCTCTCTACATGATTATGATTGTTTGGGTACAATTTTTTTTCAAATTTTTGAAAATTAACAATTTTTCATGTGTTCTTGAGTTGTTGCTCACAGGATTTCTTTTCTCAAGAGACCAATAGCAATGGTGATCACTTGGATTGTTTTCCTACTTGCTGCTATGGTACATACGAGAGACACTGTCAAGCCCAAGAGGGCTAAGAAGGCTAAGAAAGCGAAGAAATCTAAAGATGATTCCGATACAGAATCTGAAACGGAATCAATTGACTGGGATGAACTGCAAGTTGAAGCAACGACTGTTCCCACTGCTTCAAAGGGAAAAGCGCCTGCGGAAACATCGAAGGCTCCGCCTACTGCTGCTGAAAAAGGGAAAGCTCCAATGGAAGAAACTTCTGGAAAGACAAGAAGAAAAAGTGTTGCTCGCAAGAGAGGGAGTGCTCGAGGAATCTCCATTGAGCAACCAGCTGCTAGCCAAGCAACTCCTCAAGACTTTATCAGCTCAGCTAGAATAAAGGAATTTGAAAACAGGAAATGCATTGGAGAAAGGCATGTTGATGTAAAAGCCTTAAAAGAGCGTTCTCGGACATTTGGGATTTTGTTTGACCAGATAGGTCTTGCCCCCATTTGCGACTTCCCGGAGACCACTGGGTATTGTCTTCACTCAGTGAGAATGTTTTATCAGAATGCTTGTTATTTAGTTGATCAGGAGAGCAGACGCCGAGACTTTCAAACATTGGTCAAGAATGTTAAGATCAAAGTGACGCCCCAACTGATTGGAGAGGTATTAGGGATGGACGCCCGAGCCGATGGCACTCATTACCTGAAGAATCAAGTCTTCAACACCTACTCCTGGAGAGTGGTAGTTGATGGAATCTGTCTTCCAAATACTCGGTCGACAGGAAACTCCGTTTTCTCGAAAGAACTACGACCAGAGTACCGCTTCTTAAACTTAATTGTTTGTTATAATGTCATTCCAAACATGAACACAAAGGTTCTTCTGTGGGAGAGAATGATATTCCTTTATCTACTTGGAAACCCCACAGCAGCAATGGGAGCTAACCTAACCATTCCTTACATCATCTGGACAAAGATGGCGCGATATGTGGAGCATGCTCATCCTTCTGAGAGACTACCTTATCCAATGATCATCATGCGCATTCTTCGCAAATTTAAAGCTGACACAAATGCGAGCTCCTATATGCACAGTCTAGGAACGATCAATGAAACAACAATTGTAAAGTCTCTCTTGACGAAGCCAGATGAACCCTTCATACCTCCTCACCGGCAACGAGCACAACAACAACAAGCGACAACCTCTGCACCGGCAGCAACTCCTCCAGTCCAACTAGCACATCCAGCACAACAAGCACCTCAATCAACTTCTGATGATGATGCATCTGTTACCTCATTCTATAAAGAACAGCAAAGGCTCTCCAACGAGCAAGAACGTATATCAAATGAACTAATTGAGGTAAAGGAAGAAATAAAGAAGGTAAATAAGAATCAATCATCAATGAACAAGCGATTAAAGAAAATATTCCAAATTCTCGGCTGTATCAGTTCAGACGAGTCTGAATAATCCGTATCCTTCCAATTTCTGTTTATTATGCATATGTTTAAATCTTTCTGTTGTGCAGGTTTTTAAGCTTTAGTTTTAGTCTTTAGTTCTCCAACTTGAACTGTTATCCATTCTCTCCACTTCTGTAATTTTTTGCTTTGTTTGTGACAAAAAGGGGGAGAGAGTTTAGAGAGAACTTGAACAATGATTGAACAATGATGATGTGTGAATATGTGAACATCGAGGTAAGTATAACCTCAACTTGAAAGGTAAGTAGAACTTCAACTTTTGGTTTTCATTTGTTTGAATGCATGCCTCGACTAACTATTCGACTAACTATTTGGGCATGTAATATGACTAACAAGTTGATGTTGGACTAACACTTTGTGACATTTGGTTGTTGACTGCATAGAAGATATGTTGGTTTTTGACTATGATTCTCTTACATATCTGAATTTTCAAATGTCATGATGATCAGATAAACTCTATCTCTGTACTAGGTTTTGAATGCTAAATATTCTTGAGGTATCTAACGATCTCTTTTTGTCAAGAATGATTTCTTTGTGCAGAGAGTACAGATGTCTAAGTCTAGAGTCTGTTTTAGGAGTTTATCTCATGTTTTTAAATTTTTGGATCTCCATTGTAAATTTTTGTTGTATGGTGATAGCAACAAAATATCTTTTTGAATTTTCTTTAGTGGATCTGTGTTTTGTCACGAAACCGCCAAAGGGGGAGATTGTTACGGAATTTGAGTTGGCGTAGTTTCGTGAAAGTCTCAAGTCTTGAAGATTGAAGGTGAAGAAAGTTGGATCATTTAACTCAATCTCAAGAAAGAAGAATTCAAAAGGATCAGGTATGTTTAACTAAAGATTTTGTGTGATCCGAATACTTCTTGTAGTGTAGAAACACTTGGAAGAATCTTTCATTGCATAAAAATCAAAAACTGGACTTCGGACATGTTCAGGATCCGGATCAGGTTGTTCGATCCGGATCCCGAAGGTGGTTCGTTCATACACCAGTTCAATCCGGATCGTAGCCTCTCTTGATCCGGATACCGAACACTGAGTTTACCATCTTCCTTGAACGATCCGGATCAGGCTTCGCAATCCGGACCCCGAACGTTGATGTTTGGTGAACTGTATGAACGATCCGGATCAAGCACTTCGATCCGGATCCCGAACCTTCGTTTTTCTGGAATAACCTGACTCGTTACGACGATCCGGATCACAGCTAATCCGATCCGGATCGCCGTCCGTAAAATTTCCAGAAATGTTAGGTTTTTGATTCTTATCTCCTTCCTAGGGTTTCTAACCTATAAATAGACCCTATGACTCTTTTTCAAGGGAAGCCGAAAATTGATATAGCCGTCATTTTCATATATCATCTTTTACGGCTCTAGATCCACATATAGAGAAGAAAGGAAATCATTAGAGAATACTCTATGTTTCTTCATCTATATTGATTAGTTTGATTCTAGGTTTTCATACTCACATCTTGAGTTGAATCAAACTAATGAATACTTAGATGGTATTTCCGATCTATCTTTGATCTAAGTATTCGGCGGATCATCACCACCAAAAACAACGATTTACCCTAAAAATCGGCGCGTGGATTCGCGTGTCCTTGTGGATTCAAGGTTCAACCGCTCTCGTGGATTCGGAGCGAGGCACGTTCGTGGATTCGAAGGGTGCTATTGGGTGAAGACCGTGGATTCGGTCGGACGTCGTGGATTCGACGTTGGACGCCGTGGATTCGGCGTTGGGCGCAGATCGTGGATTCGAGAAGCGTCGCGGAGCGAGCGGAGAAGATCCTCTAGGAGCGTATGGAAAAGGTTGAGTCGTAAGTGTGTACGGTAAATCACCTTGTACATGTTTTAATTCTAGGGGATTTCTGCCGTGTTATCGGTCCCTTGGTTTTTTACTCCGGTGATGGAGTTTTCCACGTAAAAATCTTGCGAGTTATTTTTATTTCCGCATTGGGTTTTTATCGCAACGATTTTTGAGTGTTTATACGTTTACACCTATTCACCCCCCTCTAGGTGTTTTTTCCCCTATTTAGATCCTTATTACATATAACCCAACATAGTAACGGAACCATGTTTCCGGATCAGAAAACCCAATCCGGATCCCGAACTGAAAATTTTCAGGTTTTCAGTTGAGTACCGGTACTCTATGTTTAGTACCGGAACTAATTTATCGGATCCGGATCAACTCTGTTTCAATCCGGAACCCGAACGTGTGGTTTTCAGAATTTGCACTGAGTACCGGTACGCGAATTATAGTACCGGTACGCGAACTGGGTTTTTCTTATATTCCGGAACTCATGTGTTTTATTTCACTTCTCCCATTACAAAACACTCCCTTCTCTCTCTAAAAGATCTCTAAGGAGTTTTTCTTCAAGATCAAGAGATTTCTTGCTTTGATTTGTAAGTTCTTTCATCAATCTTGTTTCTTTTGTTTTAAAACCCTAGTTTTTAGGTTTTGATGTTCTATTTAGGGATTTTTGAGTAGATCTTTACTCCTAATGAAATCTCTTGCATATATCTCCTTATTTCATGTTTAGAACATAAATGTTTGCTTGCTATGTAATTAGATTCATGTTTCCATGCTTATTATGCTAGAATCTAACATTTACACATGTTCTTGACATCAAGAAAATTGAGAATTAGGGCTTTCAATGTAAATGGATTTTGAATGTTGAATCATCAATGTCACATGTTTAGAATATTTCTTAAACATGTTTAAGCCTTCCTATACGATCAAATCATAGTGCATTGTGTTCTTTGTAGGAAATGGCATTTTCGTGGCTTCTTGCACTTGTGATTTTGATGGCCACTGGAAGTGGACGTGGTCGTGGTCATGGGAAGAAAAAGACTACAAAACGATCACGCGATGAGGGATCGACTAGCTCAGAATCTGAACATTTATCATGTTGGGTTATATGTAATATAGATCTAAATAGGGGAAGAAACACCTAGAGGGGGGTGAATAGGTGTAAACGTATAAACACTCAAAAATCGTTGCGATAAAAAAAAAACCAATGCGGAAATAAAAATAACACGCAAGATTTTTACGTGGAAAAACTCCAAACCGGAGTAAAAAAACCACGGGACCGATAACACGGCGAAATCCACTAGAATTAAAACACGTACAAGGTGATTTACCGTACACACTTACGACTCAACCTTTTCCATACGCTCCTAGAGGATCTTCTCCGCTCGCTCCACGACGCTTCTCGAATCCACGATCTGCGCCCAACGCCGAATCCACGGCGTCCAACGTTGAATCCACGACGTCCGACCGAATCCACGGTCTTCACCCAGTAGCACCCTTCGAATCCACGAATGTGCCTCGCTCCGAATCCACGAGAGCGGTTGAACCTTGAATCCACAAGGACACGCGAATCCACGCGCCGATTTTGGGGTAAATCGTTGTTTTTGGGTGGTGATGATCCGCCAAATACTTAGATCAAAGATAGATAGGAAATACCATCTAAGTATTCATTAGTTTGATTCAACTCAAGATGTGAGTATGAAAACCTGAATCAAACTAATCAATATAGATGAAGAAACATAGAGTATTATCTAATGATTTCCTTTCTTCTCTCTATGTGGATCTTAGGCCGTATAAAAGATGACGGCTTTTTGGATTATCGGCTTACCCTTGAAAAAGAGTCATAGGGTCTATTTATAGGTTAGAAACCCTAGGAAGGAGATAAGAATCAAAAACCTAACATTTCTGGAATTTTTACGGACGGCGATCCGGATCGGATTTGGGCGATCCGGATTGCAGTAGCAAGAAAGACGGTTTCCAGAAAAACAATCGTTCGGGATCCGGATCGGAATGCCTGATCCGAATCGTTCATACAATTCAGAAAAACTCAACGTTCGGGATCCGGATCGTGAGATGCTGCGATCCGGATCGAAGTAATGTATGAAACAACAACCTTCGGGATCCGGATCGCTGGCTCTGATCCGGATCCTGAACATGTCCGAATACCAGTTTTTGATTTTTATGCAATTAAAAATTCTTCCAGGTGTTTCTACACTACAAGAAGTATTCGGATCACCAATAAACTTTAGTTAAACATACCTGATCCTTTTGAATTCTTCTTTCTTGAGATTGAGTTAAATGATCCAACTTTCTTCACCTTCAATCTTCAAGACTTGAACCTTTCACGAAACTACGCCAACTCAAATTCCGTAACAATCTCCCCCTTTGACAGTTTCGTGACAAAACACAGATCCACTAAAGAAAATTCAAAAAGATATCTTTGTTGCTATCACCATACAACAAAAATTTACAATGGAGATCCAAAAATTTAAAAACATGAGATATAAACTCCTAAAACAGACTCTAGACTTAGACATCTGTACTCTCTGCACAAAGAAATCATTCTTGACAAAAAGAGATCGTTAGATACCTCAAGAATATTTAGCATTCAAAACCTAACAGAGATAGAGTTTTATGCTCACCATGACATTGAGTAATTCAGATATGTAATAAGATCACAATCAAACATTGACATATCTTCTAAGCAATAAAATTCCAAATGTCATAACTTTGCTTTGTTAGTAATCAAACAACTTGTTAGTAATAATACATGTCCAAATAGTTAGTCGAATAGTTAGTAGGAACATGCAACAAATCACAAGATAAAAACCAAAGTTGTGATACTTACCCTTCACCAAAGTCAAAGTTGAAGTGATACTTACCTTGATGTTCACACATTCACATCATCATTGTTCAAGTTCTCTCTAAACTCTCTCCCCCTTTTTGTCACAAACAAAGCCAAAATTACAAAAATTTTAAGGAGAGTTAAATAGATCAGAATAAAGAAACGTGAGAGCTGAATAATAACAAAAACTTAAAAACCTGCAAAAGAAAGATTAGAAACAAAAGTTTATGCAGAGTCGTCAGAGCTGATACACCCAAGCTTCTGAAACATTTTCTTGATCCGTTTGTTCATAGAAGCTTGTTCCTTCTTAACTTCTTTGATATCCTCTTTCATTTCAGCGAAATCAGTAGCTATGCATTCTTGCTCGTTTGAGAGTCGCTGTTGTTCCTTAAAGATTGAGCTAACCGACGCATCATCATCAGACGTTGATGGAGGTGCTGGTTGTACTGCTGGTGTAGAGGTTGTTGCTTGTTGTTGTTGTGCTCGTTGGCGGTGAGGACGTATTATGGGATCATCTGGCTTCGTCGAGAGAGACTTCACAATTGCCGTCTCATTGATTGTGCCCAAACTGTACATATATGAGCTTGTACTTTTGTCGACTTTAAACTTTTTAAGGATGCGCATGATTATCATTGGATACGGGAGTCTCTCTGTGGGATGAGAGTGTTCCACATACCGTGCCATCCTTGTCCAAATGAGGTAAGGAATATTCAAGTTTGCTCCCATTAATGCGGCCGGGTTTCCAAGAAGATAAAGGAATAACATCCTGTCCCATCGAAGGACCTTCGTATTCATGTTGGGATGAATGTTGTAGCAGACAATGAAGTTTATATAGCGATACTCTGTTCGAAGTTCTTTTGAGAAAACAGAGTTTCCTGTCGACCGAGTATTTGGTAGACATATTCCATCCACCACCACTCTCCAAGAGTTTTCGTTGAAGACTTGAGTTTTCAGATAATGAGTTCCATCAACTCTGGCCTTCATCCCTAACACCTCTCCAATCAATTGAGGTGTGACTTTGATCTTGATATTCTTGACCAAAGTGTGAAATTCTCGACGTCCTTGGTCTTGATTAACTAGACTTGAAGCGTTCTGATAGAACATCCATACTGAGTGAGGACAGTACCCAGTATTCTCAGTGAAGTTGCATATGGGACCAAGACCGACCTGGTCAAACAAAGTCCCAAAGAGAGTAGACCGTCCCTTCATTGCATTGACATTGACATGTCTTTCGCCAATGCATTCCCTCTTCTCAAAATCTTTGATTCTTGCGGAGCTGATGAAGTCTTGTGGAGGAGGCTGGCTAGCAACTGGTTCCTCAATGGTAATTCCCTGAGCACTGCCTCTTTTTCTTGCACCGGTTTTTCTTTTTGTTCCAATTGGACTTGGTTCCATTGGCGCTTTCCCTTTTTCAGCTGCAGTGGCCGGAGCCTTTGAGGTTTCAGCAGGGGCTTTCCCTTTGGAGATAATGGGGACAGTTCCCTCGATTTCGATGTTATCCCAGTCAATCGACTCCGTCTCTGATTCAGTGTCAGAATCATCCTTAGTCTTCTTCGCTTTCTTAGCCTTCTTAGGCTTGGCAGTATCCTTGACATGTACCATGGCAGCAAGTAGGAAAATAATCCAAGTGATCACCATTTTGATTGCTAGTGAAAAATGTATCCTGTGAAGACCAACTCAAGAACACATGAGAAATTGTTAATTTTTAAAGATTTGAAAAATTGTACCCAAACAATCATAATCATGTAGAGAGACTAAGAATCAAATTAGTTTTGCAAAAGGACTTTTAAAAATAGATCAATTGCATGATTTTCGAAAATCCTTATTATATGCCCTAAAACCGAAATTTTTAGAAATCGAAGCCTAAAAATCCGTTAATCAGGAGAATACCTAGCATATAATCAAAACTAATCTACCCAGAGTTCTTATTTCAAAAGAAATTTGACCAAAAACCATTCAAAAACAAAAAAGATAGAAAAATCTCATCACGTTTTGAAGAAAATAGAGAAAAACTGTGAAAAACGGGATTTAGATCAATAAAACTTACTTGTATTCGAAGAACTTGAGTTTGGAAAGCTCCAAGGTGTAATAGTTCTAGAGAGAGAGGCTCTAGAGACTTGAGAACAAAAGATTAAGGTAAAAGAAATCAAAACCCTCTTGTTCTTATTAAAACCCTAGCCGTGATCCGGATCGGATCGAGATTTCGATCCGGATCGGCCAGCCGCAGGAAGAAGCCTGCGTTCGGGATCCGGATCAGCTTGCCCGATCCGGATCGGCTCCAACTTTTTCATCAGAAAAATTTTGAAAAATTTCATAAGATCCAGAAAAAGTATGTAAGCACAATTGTGTATCAACTTTAAACAAAAATCATCGTTTCATACAACAAGAATTAGATTATGCCAAATCTATCAATAATATCCAAAAATGAAACGAGAATTTACAAAAATTAAATCCCTTAAAGTTGAACACTTTCAATTACATCTAACTTGATCTTATGAGTAATGCCTTTATCAAATCATCAATTCGGTAAAGAAAATGAAATACAAAGATCAATAGATGTTTGAAATCCCAAATATGGTAGATAATTTATCTAGACAATCTGTTGAAGAGAGTGGCTCTTTGAGCATCTTTCTTTAAAATCCCACCTTATACCAACCTTGAAATTTGACGGAGTCAAGTATTTCAACATGCATTTTACTTAATCAAAAATTGAACAACTATGCTTGGTATACATGTGGTAGCTGCACACAATACTCGGACGACCGAGGTGGTAGCTCTTTCCTCCATGTGGTGGTAGTTTTCACACTCCTCATTGGGATGTAACTCTTTCCACATCTTTTGAGCATTTTACATTTCTTTGACTCCCCCTCAATTGGCTATCAATTATTTAAGATATAAAGTATTCAACCAAAAATTGATCTCGATTTCATACTCGACTAAGCAGTCAAATAAGATAATGACTATACCAAGAGATCATTGAGAGAGAAATTGACTTTGATCACTTAGAAGATGATTTAATTAACATAAATGATCATTGCAACAGTGAAATATTATGATGGCAAAAGCATAATAAATTTCTAAATGTGCGAAAAGATGCAATTAAAGTCAATTATGATCTATGCTCAATTAATGTCCTATGTACAAACATAGATAATGAACAAAACAAAATAAAAACAAAACCTATCCTAAGCAAAGGTTTCAAAAAGAAGTTTATTTCAAGGAAAGCATTCCAATTGCTTTTCGCAAATGAATAAAACGTTTTTGATCCAAAGGTTTTGTTAAAATGTCAGCTAATTGATCCTCAGTTGAAATATATGAAAGTTGAAGAGTATTTGATTCAACTAGCTCTCTAAGAAAATGATATCTAAGTTCAATATGTTTTGTTCTAGAGTGCAACACAGGGTTTTTAGAAATGTTAATTGCACTTGTGTTGTCACAAAGAATTGTTACCGAAGATGCTGAAATCCAGAAGTCGCTCAACACACTTTTCATCCAAATGAGTTGGGTTGAACAACTACCCGCTGAAATGTATTCCGCTTCGGCAGTCGAGAGTGCTATGCAATTCTGCTTTTTATTGTGCCATGCAACAAGGCAATGGCCAAGATAGAAGCATGCACCACTCGTGCTTTTCCGATCATCCACTGATCCTGCCCAATCGGCATCTGAGTATCCAACAATATCCAAACTAGTTCCCATAGGATACCAAATTCCGAAATTAATTAATCCTTTGATGTACCGGATGATCCTTTTCACCGCTTTCAGGTGAACCTCCTTTGGTGCTGATTGATATCTCGCGCAAATCCCAACACTAAAGGATATATCCGGGCGACTAGCCGTGAGGTAAAGTAGACTTCCAATCATACTTCGATACAGTTTCTCGTCTACATTCTCTCTTTGTGAATCACTTCCAAGTCCCTTGTGGCTAGTTCCCATTGGAGTCGAAAAATCCTTCGAATTTTCTAAGTCAAACTTTTTAACCAACTCCATTGCATACTTGGATTGACTCAAGTGAATACCTTCATCATTTTGTTTAATTTGCAATCCAAGGAAATAAGTCAATTCGCCCATCATGGACATCTCAAATTCGCTTTCCATGGTCTCCGCGAATTTAGAAGCATCATTATCTCTTGTTGCGCCAAATACAATGTCATCGACATAGATTTGTGCTACAATGAAATTGCTTTGATAATGCTTCACAAAGAGAGTCCTGTCAGCTCCCCCTCGAGTATAGCCCTTCTCCAAAAGGTGCTTTGTCAACCTTTCGTACCATGCTCGTGGTGCTTGTTTCAGACCGTAAAGAGCCTTTTTCAAATGAAAAACATGGTTAGGTTGTTTATGGTCTACAAAACCTTTCGGTTGAGCCATATAAACTTCCTCATTTAAAAACCCATTTAGAAACGCGCTCTTAACGTCCATTTGAAATAATTTGATTTTTGTGAGGACTCGGGATTCCCACTTATTGATCACTGTTGCGTCTACTGCTTCTGGAGGTAATTGTGGCGCGTTGGCGGGGTTTGTGCACATTTTGGACACAAGTGATGGACTTCGGGCTTATAAGGAGATCCCGTGGGAATTTGGAAGACCCGTCGGGTGTTTAGAAGTGGTTTCGCGCGATTCAGATGTCAAAATTGGACTCCGGGCGAAGTTTGGATAAAGGATTACCTCTCTGGTCGCCTTCGGGAATATTTAGAGTTGGAATTTAGCAAATCAGACTTCAGGTTTGGGCCCGGCGGGGAAAATCGGATCGAGTGGGCATTCGGCAAATTTTCGGATGAGAATTTGGAGAAACTGACATCGTTTTCGGATTCAGCGCACGAAATCGCTAAGTTTGGACTATTTACTTGTTTGATTTGGAGCCCGGATGAAGGGCACGCTTTTCGAGGCGCGTGCACGGATCCCGAGGTGCGGCACGCTTTTCGAGGCGGAGTCGCGCGGCTCGGAGCGCGGCGGCGCACTGCGCGAGGCGCGCAGGCGCCTCGGGAACGCGCTCATGCGCGGGTGACGCAGGGGCCGCCACGTGGCGGGCCCCCGTTGGCGCCCGCGCGGAAGGGGAGCGGGGGCTACGGTGTGGCGCTCGCGGTGTCCCGCGCGCATGCAGCGCGCGGGTGCGGCGCCTGCGTGGCACGCGGTGACGCGTGCCGCGTGGCGCTGTGGGCGCGCGCGTGGACCGGGCGCGCGCGCCCATGTGCTGTGGACCGGGGGGAGGGAGGCTCCCATTGGCTGCCGCGGTGGACCTGGGCTGTGGACCGGGTCCGTGGACCATCTCCCTCTTCCCCTTTTTCTTCTTCTTCTTCTTTCTCCCCCGCGCCATTTTCTCCTCTTTTCTTTCTTTCTTCTCCACCCGAGCGAGAGAGGGAGTGAGGAGGGAATTTTTGGGTGGCGAGGCGGTGCGCCGTGGACCTCGCGAAGCGCGCGAGGTGTCCCAAGGAGGCGGTTGGGCGGCGCGACGCGGTCGAGGTAGGTCCCACGTGTTATTCTTGCGGTATTTTGGCACAGTTTTGGAGCGTCCTTTTGGACATTGGATTTGACCCCTTACTCTCGTCTGTGATAGGGACCGTGTTTTATTGCTCCGTTTTGCGTGTGGACCCCGACGGTGTGCACCGTTTTGCATGCGGACTCCTTTTTGCGCGCGGGTTTCGGCACCGTGCACCGTTTTGCGTGCGGACTCCTTTTTGCGCGTGGGTTTCGGCACCGTGTTCCGTTTTGCGTGCGGACTTCGTTTTGCGCGCGAGTTTCGGCACCGTGCTTCGTTTTGCGTGCGGACTCCGGCGGTGTGCACCGTTTTGCGTGCAGCTTGTTGTGCGAGCTCGGATTGAGTCGTGCTTTTACTCTCTTTGGATCTACGCGTCGCAAGGATTACCGTCGTGTTTTTCGGGGAATTTGCTGAGATCCGCCCGAAGGTATACTTCTTTCCCCTTTACTGTGCGGCGTATTACAGTTGTGTTTGTTGTGGACTTTCGCGCTCACCGCGTTGTGGAATTTGTAACTCGGCCTCCGGGATTCGGATTTTGGCGTGCAGGTACTCGTTTCGAAGGGCTCGACGCGACGATCGTGTCCGTATTTTTGGTGGATTTTTCTGAGTCCGTTCTGCAGGTGAAAATTTCACATCTTCAGGGCTGGTTCCGGCAGTTGGTGTATACTTGGATATTTTAGCATAAAGTGTAACCTTGGACCTTTTGTTGTACCCAGGAGGGTTCGCGAGTATTTTTGGAACACTGCTAGGAGCCGAGGTTTGCGAGACTTGTACCGTGGTTACGGGTTCAGCTGATTGTGCGTGCAAGTGGCCACGCTCTTCACCGACTCCAGGTTTGCCTTGGATTGAGCACTTCAGGTGGGTAAGCTTAATTTAGTAACTGTATAAGATTTTTATATCATGGTGAATGTAAGGGCACAGGTGGGGTTATCATCCCTCTATGATTGATAAGAGGCGTATTTGATGTACAACCGATATGAGCGAGAGGTAAGCAAGGAATGGCCCACTTGGGTGAGATTGGTATACCATAGTAGGAATGTTTTAGCATGCTTTACTAATATATGCTTCACCCACTGTTATTATTTCTGAGAACAAAGCATGCGTGCATGGACATGTAGTTAGGCCATCTTTTACCACTGCACTACTTTTGGAACTTGACTTAGGAGAAACCATGTTATCCTTTTCTCCTTCTTTGTTAGTCAGGTGGTCTGTGTTGCTCAGGTTCGAGCAGGGGTGCTGGGTAGTGTAGTCGGGACTTGGTGTCTGGGACAGGTTGGATTAGTTGTGGGGCTTTGCGGCAACCGCGGATATTGGGCGGTTGACCGGACATTTATTTATGCACCAGATTGGGTATCTGATTTCTCTAGTGGATGGGTTTTCCCACTTTGATTAGAGTCATTATCCAGTCCTGCTGATTATGATACTTTTGTTACTGGATACTGAGATACTTTACTCGTGTGGGTCGCTCCCCTCGAGTGCCACTCCGGAGTGCGCGGCAGACAGACTTTGAGTCCTTGAGACTCCTTTGCTTCGGTGTTATGCGTAGGCTGGCATACCCGTCGCGGCAGGCAGAGCAGGCAGTACCAGTGTCTACTGGTGGCATTAGATTGGGCTTATTACAGGCTTTTGATTTATAGTTGCGCTCGTGTCAGGGGGACCGAGTGGAGTTTAGTGGCGGTGTTTGGACCAGTGCTAGGGTTGTTGGGCACCGTTTGGGGGTACGGTGGTCCCAAGGTCATTGTGGGTTGTTGACCGTTATAGGTAGGCATAGGCAGGCAGAGCAGGCATGGCAGGCATAGTAGGCATAGGCAGGCAGGGCAGGCATAGGCAGGCAGAGCAGGCATAGGCAGGCATAGGCAGGCAGAGCAGGCATAGTAGGCATAGGCAGGCAGGGCAGGCATAGGCAGGCATGGCAGGCATAGGCAGGCATAGCAGGCATAGGCAGGCATGGCAGGCAGGCAGGCATGGCAGGCATAGTAGGCATAGGCAGGCAGGGCAGGCATAGGCAGGCAGAGCAGGCATGGCAGGCATAGGCAGGCAGAGCAGGCATGGCAGGCATAAGCAGGCATAGCAGGCATAGGCAGGCATGGCAGGTAGGCAGGCATAGCAGGCATAGGCAGGCATAGGCAGGCATAGCAGGCATGGCAGGCATAGCAGGCATGGCAGGCATAGCAAGCTTAGTGGCTTGATAGCTGTTGAGAGGGTCCAGCTTCTTTTTATACGTCTTTACGGCTTTGGTTAGCTTTTTGCCTTTTGAGGACTTGGTGGGCAGACCGTCGGTCCTGGCGGTGGTACCCACTGAGAACTCCCTCCTTTGGTGTAGTTCTCACACCCTCTGGGGTTTCCCCCCTTCTTTTCCTACCTCTCCTTTGTTTTGCAGTGTCTTAGCGGGTGTTGCTGATTCTGCGGTTGTTGATCGAGGTGAGGGAGTCGCGAGCTAGATCCCTACCCATGTTTGGAGAGTAGCGGTACCCCTTCAGAGGAGAGCTTCAGTAGATTAGTTGTTTTATTTCCTCTTTTGAGGGACTGATGTAGTGAGGATATGATATGTATTGAGAGCCTGTACACTGTTGTATTTATTGGAGATACCTTCCGGTAGAGCTATGAGTTTTGTGTCTGAGGATGTTGTATTATTATCATTTTTTGGGAGGTGGACATTATTGTATTATTTTCAGTTGTACAGTGGTTGTTTTTAGTTATTCAGTAGTTTTATCTTTTAGCTCTGATATCTGTTAGCTGTAGCACTTTTCTTGCAGGTAGGACGCTTCGCCTATGCGGAGTTTGGCATAGGTGGCGGATCTGTTGGCGGGCCCGGGTCGCAGTTTCGACCCCGGGGCGTGACAATTTTAAAATGACAAGCAATAGCAAATAGTATACGAATGGACTCGAGTCTAGCTACAGGGGCGAATGTTTCATCAAAGTCTATACCTTCTACTTGAGAGTAGCCTTGAGCAACTAATCGTGCCTTGTTCCTCATGATAGTACCATCCTCATTTTTCATGTTCTTGAAAATCCATTTGGTACCTATCACATTATGTTGCTTTGGAGGCTTCGTTAATTCCCAGACTTTGTTTCGCTCAAATTGATGGAGCTCTTCCTGCATTGCTTTAATCCAGTAGTCATCCTGAAGAGCTTCATCTATGTTCTTTGGTTCGATTAAAGATACGTAGCAAGCGAATCCACAAACCAACTGCCTCCGAGTTCTAACTCCTTCTTGTGGATCTCCAATAATATTCGATTCCGGATGATCCTTGGAGATTCGTAACGTTTGTTGAAACGGAGTACTCGGAGGTATATGAGATGATTCCTGCACATCAGATAAACTTGAAGAACCATTAGATGCATCATTAATATTGGAAGTATTATTATGAGAAGATGCAATGGCAGGTGAATCATCATCTAGAGAGATATCGAGGGTAGATTTTCCAGATCCAAAGTGAAAAGCTTCATCTACTTTAACATTTATAGATTCTACGATCGTCTTAGATTCCAAGTTAAATACTCGATATGCTCTACTATTTGTAGAATACCCCAAGAATATCCCTTCGTCACTTCGAGAGTCAAACTTTCCAAGATTTTCACGGTCACGTAAAATGTAACACCGACTCCCGAAGATGCGAAAATATTTGATGTTGGGTTTTCTACCACACCATAGTTCATATGGTGTATTTAACGTTCCCGGGCGCAAATAAACTCGATTAATTACATAGATTGCAGTGTTCACAGCTTCAGCCCAAAAATGTAGCGGTAAATTCCGGCTGTGAAGCATAAAACGTGCCATCTCTTGAACAACCCTGTTTTTGCGCTCGACAACACCATTCTGTTGAGGTGTATAGGGTGCAGAGAATTCATGCTTAATACCGTTTGAAGTGCAAAAGTCAATGAATTTAGAGTTAACGAATTCTCCACCTCTATCACTTCTAACACGAATGATCTTTTCATTCTTTTCAATCATAATACGAAGGCAAATCTCGTGAAAAGAATCAAAAGTATCAGCTTTCTCTTTTAAAAATGCTACCCAAGAATATCGAGAGAAATCATCAATCATCAAGAAAATATACCATTTACCTCCCAAAGATGGTTGACGAGTTGGCCCCATTAAATCCATGTGTAAAAGTTCCAAAGGCCGTTTTGTACCAACGTGGTTCAAGTTCTTGTGTGCAGTCCTGGACTGTTTTCCCTTTTGGCAACCACCACACACAATGTTTTGTTTAAATAAAAGTTTTGGAACCCCCTTGACCACGTCCTTGTTTGAAATTCTAGCAAGTTCCTTAAAATTTATGTGACCTAGCCTTTCATGCCAAATTGTTTCATTAATCAAAGAAACTAGATTACATTTTTCTGAAATTTTATTAGGAACAACATAGCAATTGTTTTCAGATCTAACCCCTTTTAAAAAGAAGACATGGTCCTTATCAGTTACAACACATTCAACAGATGAAAAGTTAACTGAAAAACCATTGTCGCAAAGTTGACTTATGCTTATGAGGTTAGTCTTAAGACCATCAACAAATAACACATTATTTAGAACCGGGCCATCTGGAATAGCTACTGTTCCTTTTCCAACAATTTTGGAAGATCGACCGTCTCCGAAAACAACGAGTCCTCCGAAGATTTTCTCAAGATTTTGAAAACTATTTTTGTCACCGGTCATGTGACGGGAACACCCGCTATCCAGATACCAAGACGAACTATCATATGCATGCAAGGAAACATTGGTAACAAGACAAGGAAAGATTTCACCTTTGCGCACCCAAACCTTTTTGGAATGCGTCGGTAATGGTCGTGAAGTTATATGCCTAGGTCAAAGCGTCTTGTTAAAACGATTGCTGCTCCTTGATGAAGTCGTCTTGCGCGGTAAACTACCAAGGTTCTTTTCCTTCAATTGATTTGCAATTGATTTCCGAGGAATCACCTTTGTGGTAGTCATTGCAAGAGGTGTTTGAAGTGAGCGTTTGACTCCCGTCTTGCAATATCTTCTTATGTGCCCTGAAACACCACAACGAAAACATACCTTAGATCTTGACGATCCCAAAGAGGATGAAGTAGGTTTGTTGTCGTTGTTTGTCTTAAATTCCGGTGTCGGAGGAGGAGATACCGACTGAGGCACAAAAACTGTCCCACTCGAACTTGGACTGTTTCTAGTTTGAGTGTACCCGAGGCCGAACCGATTTGTTTGACCAAGACCAAGAAGCCTATCCAACTTACTCCTTCCTGAAGAGAATCGCTGCAAGTCATCCTTGAGTTGGAAAATGGTCTTTGTCATTTCCAGGTTATCCGGTCGAGCCTCGTTGTAGAGCTTTGAGAAGTGATCCGCTTTATCCACCAGATTTGTATGTTCCTTCTCAAAAAGCTCATTGGACTCTTGAAGGGAAACATTTACTTTTATCAGATTTTCCCTTTCCACTTCAAGAGCGTTTGAGAGAGAAGTTGCCCTTTTTGCTTCTTCTTCGAGATCATGCAATCTCCCTCTCAAACTCTTGTTTTGCTTAGCCACTTTCTTTGAATCCCTCAAAAGTCTGTGGTAGGCTAGAGCAAAATCTTCACCTTCCGAATCATCCGATTCGTTGTCCGTTGCAATCTTTTCAACAGTGGAGTTGGACAATGACTCGGACGTACTTGCCATAAAGCACATGAAGGGTGAAGATGTGGACGCGTGGAATGTCGTGGTGCTCTTTTCTTCATCACTTGAAGACGACTCATTTGACGTTGAGTTGTCATCCCAAGTGACAACTTGCATCGCCTTCTTCTTTGCCGGATACTTGTTGGGACACTCCGTTGCAATGTGGCCGTAGCCTCGACATTTGAAGCATTGTAGTTGTCCCTCTGAACTTTTCTTATCCTTTGAGAAGTTCTCTTGCTTTCTTGACTTGTAACTTGAAGTACCCTTGCCTTTGTTCGACTTTCCGAAGGATGGAGATTTACTTGAATTACCCCTTCGAAAGTTGCGGCGAAACTTCCATGTCAAGAGAGCGAGCTGCTTCTCAAATTCCTCCATAGAAAGATTCTCGTCATCGTCTGAGGAGGATGTATCCGCGTCTTCTTCCTTAGTTGTTTTCAACGCATAACCTGAAGACTTAGAAGAGGATGCTTTTCCAGAAGAATTGTTAGTAGTAAATGTCATTTCATATGTTTGTAATGAACCAACTAATTCTTCTACACGCATTTCGTCCGGGTGTTTAATAGTTTCAATGGCTGTAACCTTTGGGCGAAATCGTTCAGGAAGAGTTCTTAAGATCTTTCTTACAACCTTAAATTCTGGAATCTTCTCTCCCAGGTTAGCACATGAGTTTACGATGTCTTGCAATCGTGTATAGTAGTCCGTGAAAGATTCATTTTCTGCCATCAAGATAGAGTCAAACTTGCTCGTAAGCATTTGCGGTTTCTGAATCTTCACGAGGTTAAGTTCCCTCATGTGTAACCTGAAGAACATCCCAGATTTCTTTCGCAGTCTCACATGCCGAGACGCGAGAGAATTCAGTTTGAGATAAGGCATTAAAAATAGCATTAATTCCCTTGCCATTGTAAGAAGATGAATCTAACTCTTCCTTGGTCCATTTCGACCTAGGTTTTAAGGTGCGAACATCAGAGATAATTTCAGTTGGATTAGTCCATCCTAATTCAATTGTTTGCCACACCCTTTCGTCGATGGAAATTAAAAAGGCTTTCATCCGTACTTTCCAGTACGCATAATTTGTTCCATCAAAGAAAGGGGGTCGATTGATGTTTCCACCTTCAACCATTGTTTACAACCCTATTCCCGCTCCGATACCACTTGTTGGGTTATATGTAATATAGATCTAAATAGGGAAAGAAACACCTAGAGGGGGGTGAATAGGTGTAAACGTATAAACACTCAAAAATCGTTGCGATAAAAAAAAACCAATGCGGAAATAAAAATAACATGCAAGATTTTTACGTGGAAAAACTCCAAACCGGAGTAAAAAAACCACGGGACCGATAACACGGCGAAATCCACTAGAATTAAAACAGGTACAAGGTGATTTACCGTACACACTTACGACTCAACCTTTTCCATACGCTCCTAGAGGATCTTCTCCGCTCGCTCCACGACGCTTCTCGAATCCACGATCTGCGCCCAACGCCGAATCCACGGCGTCCAACGTCGAATCCACGACGTCCGACCGAATCCACGGTCTTCACCCAGTAGCACCCTTCGAATCCACGAACGTGCCTCGCTCCGAATCCACGAGAGCGGTTGAACCTTGAATCCACAAGGACACGCAAATCCACGCGCCGATTTTGGGGTAAATCGTTGTTTTTGGGTGGTGATGATCCGCCGAATACTTAGATCAAAGATAGATAGGAAATACCATCTAAGTATTCATTAGTTTGATTCAACTCAAGATGTGAGTATGAAAACCTGAATCAAACTAATCAATATAGATGAAGAAACATAGAGTATTATCTAATGATTTCCTTTCTTCTCTCTATGTGGATCTTAGGCCGTATAAAAGATGACGGCTTTTTGGATTATCGGCTTACCCTTGAAAAAGAGTCATAGGGTCTATTTATAGGTTAGAAACCCTAGGAAGGAGATAAGAATCAAAAACCTAACATTTCTGGAATTTTTACGGACGGCGATCCGGATTGGATTTGGGCGATCCGGATTGCAGTAGCAAGAAAGACGGTTTCCAGAAAAACAATCGTTCGGGATCCGGATCGGAATGCCTGATCCGGATCGTTCATACAATTCAGAAAAACTCAACGTTCGGGATCCGGATCGTGAGATGCTGCGATCCGGATCGAAGTAATGTATGAAACAACAACCTTCGGGATCCGGATCGCTGGCTCTGATCCGGATCCTGAACATGTCCGAACACCAGTTTTTGATTTTTATGCAATTAAAAATTCTTCCAGGTGTTTCTACACTACAAGAAGTATTCGGATCACCAATAAACTTTAGTTAAACATACCTGATCCTTTTGAATTCTTCTTTCTTGACATTGAGTTAAATGATCCAACTTTCTTCACCTTCAATCTTCAAGACTTGAACCTTTCACGAAACTACGCCAACTCAAATTCCGTAACATATCAGATTATGTGGAAGAATCTGTTAAAGGAAAGTGAAAAGCACCTATGTCTTCTAGGAAAAAGAAAGGTGCGGATTCTCCTCCGCGTAGAAGTACCGGTGGATCGGTAATACGCGAGCGCTCTCAATCTCAAAGGCGATCAAATGTTGATGAAGGTGAACAACATGTTAGTGCAAAACGCCGTGCTATATTTGCAAATCGAACATGCATTGGAGAGCGACATGTTAACTTTAACGAGTTATGTCGAGAAGTTCCAGACTTCGCATGGCTATTGGAACGAAGTCAAATTCAGCCACCTGGTAGAGTTCCACCTAAGATGGGTTTTTGTGTGGAATTACTCAGGGAGTTCTATATGAGATCTACTATACTTCATAAAGACCATGACACAGGGACTTTCGTCATTGAAACGACAGTTAGAGACATCAAGTTTGACATTACTCCAGCAGTAATTGGTGCAAACCTTGGATTAGTTGTTGATACTTTTGGTCTATATTACACCGACGGAGACTTCCAATATGACACCCATTGGGACATTGTTGTGAACTCTATTTGCAAGTCAGGGACGCATACTAACAGGTTATATGTTGATTCAAAGGACCTAAAGCCAGAATACCATATTCTGTCTTTAATCATATGCTACAACCTGTTGCCCACACTGGGGACAAAAAGGATTCGATGGGATCGACTGCTTCTTCTCTTTTTCCTTGGTCACCCAGAGAGTGCAAATGGAATTAATGACAACATTCCATTCCTTATTTGGCAACAAATGGTGCATGTCATTGAAGGATCAAGTTGGCGTGAACTTCTTCCGTATCCAATTTTGATAACTCGGATTCTGGAAGATCACGGAGTTGACATTTCTTGTGTCAAATATGATTACGGCTTGGGCGCAATTGATGGAATCACCTTAGCCAAGTCGATTAGCACTCTGAAGACTTTTGGGCATGCAAAAGGCTATGCAAGTGAAGCGACTCCGAGTGCACCGCCTCGTCATATGGAACACCAAGAATCTCCTGGATCGGATGAGGTAGTAACTCTACAAACATTGCATCGAGATGTTCGCTCATTAAAGAAAAGGATGGAGCAAGGCTTTAAGAAACTTGAGGATGGTTTAAAGAAGATCTTTGATATCCTCGGGTGCAAACATGATGATGTGGTCCCTGGAGCAACCGCACCGAGTACATCACATGGACCTACATCACATGAGGACGATGATGATTCACATGAGGATGAGTGACTCTTTTCTTTCTTGTTTATGGTTTTTCAGTTTCTTTTCACTTGTTGATGAACAAGAACTCTAATGGTCATCCTCCTAGTTTTTTTTACTTTTTGTCTATATTCACTGTTTGACAATTTGTGACAAAAAGGGGGAGAACAGAAATGATGGACGAATCAAAAAGGGGGAGAACAGAGATGATGAAAAGAGATGCTCAAGATAGGGGGAGATGAAACAAAATAGGGGGAGATGAAAAAAAATAAGGAAAAGATTGAGGACAAGAGCCGAAAAACAAAAGAACCAACAGGACGAATCAAATGTAGGATTTACATTTAAATTCTAACGACTAACATTTGATTTTGTTTGGAGTTTTTGTTTTGCAGGATATACATCACTTTAAGACTCCAAGTCCTAAGTCATAGAGTATGTTCTAGGATTGTTTGGTTCAAATGTTTTTGTTTATTGGATCTTTCACGCAAAGAAAATCAATGTTTTGGTGATGACATTGAGTTTCAATTTTTTGGTTTAAGATGAGTGACTTGAGCGTTTTATGTATTTTTGGAGTTTTGTCACGAAATTGCCAAAGGGGGTGATTGTTACGGCTTTTTGTGTTGGCATATTTCGTGAGTTGAGTCGGAGTTTTGAAGTGATCAAATTGTCAATCAGCATTAGAAGACTCGAAGAAGATTCAACATAAGCTCAAGATGACACTCAGGTATGATTAATTTAATCATGGCGATTTAAGTACATTTATAATCATTGGAATCAGAAATTAATTGAAACCCGGTTTAGACGTGGTTTTAGGAACTTGGTTTTTAATTCACAACTTATTCTAAGTTTGAATTCCGGTACTTGGTCTGTTTTGGATAAAACTTATCTTGGAAAAATCAGTTTTTACATTGAGTACCGAAACCACACTTTGAGTTCCTCAAACCCGACACAGGATTTTCTGTATTTCTCATTGAGTACCGGAACACAGTTTGGAGTACCGGAACACAATAGGAAAATCTGTGTTTTGCATCATTGAGTACCGGAACCAATTATTTAGTACCGGTACACAATGCCATGTCGTGATAAGATTGCTAAACCGACTCTAATTAGTTTCCAAAGGTTATAAATAGATACTTAGGGTTTCTCGAGAAAAGCCGATCAATTTAGAAACACTCGAGAGCAACCCTAGAGGCTGGTTTTTATCGTTCTTCTCTTTAGCCTCTTTTAGGTCAATTCGACGGTTCTTCCAAGACATACTTTTTGTCGAATTGATCTAGTCTTTGCTTAGAGATTCCTTCCATGGTTCTTCAATGTTAATCTAAGCAAAGGATCACCATCGAAGCCTATATTCTGTATCGGGTGAGTTTGCGTCGTGGATTCGACGTAGCATCGTGGATTCGGTGTGTTGAAGGCGTTTCGTGGATTCGAAACGTGTGCTCGTGGATTCGAGTGGCGTTCGTGGATTCGAACGTGTGCAGTGGACGTGCAATGGGTGGAGCGCAAGATCCGAAGAATTTGAAGGAGGGGTTTGAGTCCGTGGAGTCGATAATCACCTTGTTATTCTTCTATTCTTAGTTGATTGTTATTGCGTGTTGGTCCCGTGGTTTTTCTCCTGGATTGGAGTTTCCACGTAAATCTCTTTGTGCTGTTTTTTATTTTTCGCATTGGTTTTATTTTGCACTGAGATTGGTTTTTGAGTATTACACCTATTCACTCCCCCTTTAGTTGTTTGATAGTACCTATTTAGATCCTTGTGGATCCTATAAAAACCTACAGAGTGACTTGAGTGTTTTATGTATTTTTGGGTTTGTCACGAAATTGCCAAAGGGGGAGATTGTTACGGCTTTTTGTTGGCATATTTCGTGAGTTGAGTGTAAGACCCGGCTTTTCCTTAACCCTTCTGGTCACCCTCTTCTTGTAATGCCTGACCGGGGGCCTCATTTTTTGGCATTTTTCCGGACAGACCGTCGGGGCCCGCAAATAATTTTAGGCGGAAGAGCTCGCGGAACGGAGCGCGTGGGCGCGATCGGTTTATTTTTCCGACTCCCGGTCTGACCAGAATTAATTCTCGAAGTTGGGGTCCCCCTTAGACGCCTCGGGATCCGTGTTGGCAGCCGCACACCTTTTAAGGTAAACCCTAATTCTTTTAGTATATATATATGTAGCCGTGAGGGAAAGAAGATTAGGGTTCCTCTTATTCTCTTTTGGTGGCCGTCTCTTTTCTTTTTCTTCCTCCCTCGTAGCCGCCGGCAAAGAGAAACCAAGCACACCGCAAGGGTGGACCGGTGGGGGCAAGCGGACGATCCCTCTCTTCCTCCTCTTTCGCACGTCGAGGTGAGTCGGACGCGTTTCGTACGGGGGAATCTCCCTCTTTCTTTCTTTATTTTGTTGGTCACGAGGAGGGAGGAGGCCCGGCGCCGTCGCGCACCGCGGGCCGCGCGCCCGCGCGGCGCTCGGCCGCGCGGGGCCGCCCGCAGGAGGGGCGCCCGCGCGGGCTGGTGCCGCGCGGGGCCGCCCCGCACCGCGGGCCGCGCGCCCGCGCGGCGCTCGGCCGCGCGGGGCCGCCCGCAGGAGGGGGCGCCCGCGCGGGCTGGTGCCGCGCGGGGCCGCCTCGCGTCTCGGGCCGCGCGCCCGCGCGGCGTTCAGCCGCGCGGGGCCGCCCGCAGCAGGGGGCGCCCGCGCGGGCTGGTGCCGCGCGGGGCCGCCCCGCACCGCGGGCCGCGCGCCCGCGCGGCGTTCAGCCGCGCGGGGCCGCCCGCAGCAGGAGGCGCCCGCGCGGGCTGGTGCCGCGCGGGGCCGCCCCGCACCGCGGGCCGCGCGCCCGCGCGGCGTTCAGCCGCGCGGGGCCGCCCGCAGCAGGAGGCGCCCGCGCGGGCTGGTGCCGCGCGGGGCCGCCCCGCACCGCGGGCCGCGCGCCCGCGCGGCGCTCGGCCGCGCGGGGCCGCCCGCAGGATGGGCGCCCGCGCGGGCTGGTGCCGCGCGGGGCCGCCCCGCACCGCGGGCCGCGCGCCCGCACGGCGCTCCGGCCGCGCGGGGCCGCCCGCAGGAGGGGCGCCCGCGCGGGCTGGTGCCGCGCGGGGTCGCCCACACCGCGGGCAGCGCGCCCGCGCGGCGCTCGGCCGCGCGGGGCCGCCCGCAGGAGGGACGGCCGCGCGGGCTGGTGCCGCGCGGGGCTGCGTCCTGGCAGAGTGTTCGTCGCACGGGCTGGTGCCGTGCGAAGAACTCCGCCGCACGCTGTGGGGAGTCGTTGTAAGTTTCGGACTTCTAAGTCTCGATTTGCTTATGTTCCTTCAGGAGTGCGGGACACTGTTGGCGACTGGAGCACAGACGCGGACTGGACGAACGCAGGACGACGCACACAAGGTGGGTACGTTCCCGGGGGTTTCGGGAATGGGGTTTAACTGTTAGAAATAGCATGTCGGGGCAAGGTGGAATTGTCAGTCTCCTTCTGTTTATGCACTAACCCTGTTTTGTTATGTTATGTTATGCTATGATACTCAATATCAATCTGAGGCTCAAAATTGCTACACGCACACCCGCGGTTTGGCCACCGCAAGGGTGTGCTTTTTCGGAAAAGTGGTACGTTGACCCGTGTACCCCACGCGAAGGTGGCGTTAGGAATGGGGGCCCCCATGGGTGGGGGGTGTGAGCGGTGACGTCGAGGCAGGTGCTCGGCGGCCGAGGCAGGTGCTCGGCGGTGGCATCGGGGAAGGTGCCCGATGTTGCTTTGTGAGGCAGGTGCTCGGCGGTGGGCATCGGGGAAGGTGCCCGATGTCGTATTGATACAGGGTGTGCTTAAGGTGGAAAGTGCATGGGAAGGATAGTTGCTCCGGTGTTTGTGGTTTGCCTTATCTTTGTATACTACGCTTATCATGCTATTTCTAGTCACTGACTTCCCACTCCGTGACAGGTTCGTCCAGGGGCGAGTGCTAGGGCGCCGGTGAGGACGTTAGGGTGCTGATCTGATTTTTGGATGACTTCAGATACAGTGACTCTTCTTTCCCTTTCCTTTTATTATTCATGGTAGCTAGATGTGGATTGCGACACCCCCGTGGGGTCGAAGTGGATGTTGCCCTTTTTCTTTCCTTTTTTTTGAATAACTGAATGAATACTACGTTCTCTCTTACTTGGCCGTTTTGAACGATGAAAAAACAAAGAAAACCGTTTGCGAAAACTATTTTTAAAACGTGGGTGTCGTGTGGGCACCGAGCTTTATAAACCTTGTGGGATTTATGTGTTTGCGAACTGTTTTCACATACGAGGGCATCGTGTGGATGCCGCTTTCAAAACCTTGTGATTATTTATCCTTTCAAAACACCGGCCTCCATGCTCTAAGTGAATGCTAGAATGTCATGTGATTTGTTTGGTTGTATGTGTACGAGACCCCAACTGATGTGGTTAGAGATTGTTTGTACTACGCCTTGTGAGACACTTTGTAGTTGAGACGCCGTGCATATACAAAGGGGCCTCTGCTTATTTGCAGAGTGAATTTGTATATGCGGCGGGTCTGTGCACGCGCCGGGGAGTAACGTATTTTAAAAAAAAAAAAATATATGGCTGAGTCAGGGGCATCGGTGGCTCCTCTTCCGCGCGATTCGAACCCCCGGGGCGTGACAGATTAAGATGGTATCAGAGAGGTAAACTTTAACCACAACAGTCGGGGCCTAACATCCACGGGCGCAATACTCTGGCTACTGAGTAATAAAGTGAACACGGGATAAATAAAACGCGAGTGCTCGTTGGGGGAAAAAGGGGGGAGGGAATTAGTGTTCTTTTTCTTTTCTCCCTCTAGTGCCAGCACTAGTGGCGTGCCGTCTTATTTGAACTAGGAGTAACTGGTTCGTGCAAATGTTCAGATCATGGCCAGGACTAGATCCACAGCCGAGGACACGGGGGCGGACGCAGCGGAAGCGATGACTGCGGAGAATCAGCTCCTAAGGCAGCAGCTACAAGAGATGGCGGAACAGTTGGCAGCCCTGAACGACCGCGTGCGCCAACTGACGCAGCAACAGCAGGCCGCTGCGACGGCAGAGGTTGCCCCGGGCCGTCTCCCGGGCCCAGCTGCACCGGTGATGGAGACCGAAGGAGGGGCTGCCCCCACCCGGGCCTCGGCCCCAGAGGTGGCCCTTCGACGGCAACGGCAGGGCCGGCGGCGACACCCAATCGTCGGAATTGCTCCGAGTGTGACGGTAGTGTTACCCACTCCCGCCGCGACCGCCAACGTCGCGAAGGAGGGGGCGAACCTACCAAACGAGCGAGACCGTGTGCGCGCCAACCTGGCCGACTTCAAGAAATACGACCCGCCAACGTTCGAGGGGGACACGACAGACCCCTGGGTTGTGGAGAAATGGGTGGATACGATGGAGAAATTATTCGAGGACCTAATGATGGAAGACCACGAGCGGGTCCCCCTGGCCGCCCACTTGCTCGAGGGGAACGCCCGCATTTGGTGGAAGACCGTACGCCCCGACACTGCGTCGGGCGCTACCCTTCCGTCGTGGACTACCTTTAAACAGCAGCTATTCGGGGCGTTCTTTACCAATAGCGTGAAGAAACAACTGGAAGACGATCTAAACCACATCAGGCAGGGAACCAAAACAGTAATGGAGTACCAGAGGGAGTTCGTGAGACTGGCGAACTGTGTCCCGTTCGTCATTCGGGACGAATCCCATAAGGCACAACTGTTTGTGGATGGATTAAGGACTGACATTTTCCAAGTAGTGGACGCGGCAGATCTACATACCTTTCAGAAGGTGGTCGACCGAGCCACCATCGTGGAACGAGGCTTTGCCGTCACGCGCGCCCGAAGGGAAGGCTCCCACCAACAAGATGACAGGAAGCGGACCCAGACGACTTCGGGGGGAGGGGGCTCCTCCAGCGGGAATCGGCCCCCTAAGCGGTGGAGACCCCAGCAAAGGACCAGGGGAGCGCCAGGAGAGGGACAACGCCCGGAGGACCGCTCGTGCGTGATCTGCGGCGGGGCGCACCGGGTGATGGATTGCTCCAAGAGACAGGACCATTGCTTCCGATGTGGCAAGCAGGGGCACTTCCGTTTCAACTGTCCCCTGAACCAAGGCACCACATCTTCAGCAGCCTCCGTGCCTTCACCCCAGCATGCAGGGCGGGGGAAAGCGCCAATGACGTCAGCCCCCAGACCGCCAGCACCCCGATCTGTGGGGGAGAAGCCACCGCCTTCGGGAGGCCGCGTCTATTCGATGGGTAAGCAGGAGACACACCCGTCTGAGCACGTCGTCGCAGGTATCACTCTTGCTTCTGTTTACCGCGCTAGAACCCTTTTTGACACCGGAGCGACCCTCTCGTTTATGTCTCGAGACTTCGCACTGACCCATGATTTTGAGTTGAGACCCTTACCCAGTTTGATGACCGTTCACACCGCGGGAGGATCCTTGGAGGCACGCAACATGGTGCCTTCCTGCCCTATATGGATGGGAAGGCTTCCGTGCCCCTGGGATCTGGTAGTCATTCCACTGAAAGAGTATGATGTAGTGCTCGGAATGGATTGGCTCACGTGGTACCTTGCGGTCATAGACTGTGAGAAGCGCGAGGTACGACTGATGTACCCCGATTTTCCGGAGAACGTGTACTTGGCCTGCAAGAGCGTTTCCTTTTCTTCCATGATTCCTGCATCCCGAGCCAGAAAGCTGGTAGAGGGCGGGTGTATGGCCTACATGGTGTCGGTGGCCCTGGCCGCCGGATCCTCCACGGCACTCCCCGACATCCCTGTAGTGAGGGACTTCCCAGATGTTTTTCCGGCCGAACTACCTGGATTACCCCCCGAGCGAGAAGTTGTCTTTCCCATTGAGCTTCCACCCGGCACTCGACCAATCACGAAGGCCCCCTACAGGATGGCCTTCGCGGAGCTGAAGGAACTTAAGGCGCAGCTAGAGGACCTTCTGGACAAGGGGTTTATCCGACCGAGTGTGTCCCCTTGGGGCGCACCTGTACTCTTTGTACGAAAGAAAGACGGGAGCTTGCGGTTATGCATCGACTACCGGGAAATCAACAAAGTCACAGTGAAAAACAAGTACCCCTTACCTAGGATTGATGACCTCTTTGACCAGCTGCGGGGTGCAACTGTCTTTTCAAAAATCGACCTGCAGTCGGGATACCACCAGCTCAGAGTTCGAGACGAGGATATTCCGAAGACGGCATTCCGGACTCGGTATGGCCATTACGAGTTCACAGTAATGCCGTTCGGGCTTACTAATGCCCCAGCGGTGTTCATGGACATGATGAACCGAGTTTTCAGACCCTTCCTGGATCAGTTCGTTGTGGTCTTCATCGACGATATCCTAATTTACTCCACCACCGATGGGAAGCACGAGGAGCACCTACGAATTGTTCTACAGACCCTTAGGGAGCAGGAGTTGTTCGCAAAACTTAATAAATGCGAATTCTGGCTTCGTGAAGTGGGGTTTCTAGGGCATATCATTTCAGCAGCAGGAGTCGCAGTGGATCCCAAGAAGGTGGAGTCGGTGACCGACTGGCCCCAGCCGACCACAGTGACAGAGGTGCGCAGCTTCTTGGGCCTTGCGGGATACTACAGACGTTTCGTGGAGGGTTTCTCGAAGATTGCGACCCCTCTGAACCGCCTAACCCGGAAAGGAGTAAAGTTCATATGGACGGTCCAATGCCAAGAGAGCTTTGAAGAACTTAAGAAACGGTTAACAAGAGCGCCTGTGCTTGCCTTACCAACCCCTGGAGAAGACTACGAAGTCTACTGCGATGCATCGCGAATAGGACTGGGAGGAGTACTAATGCAGCAAGGAAGAGTCATTGCCTATGCTTCAAGACAACTCAAGGATTACGAACAAAACTACCCGATCCATGACTTGGAGCTTGCCGCAGTGGTCTTCGTTCTGAAACTGTGGAGGCACTACCTCTACGGTGTGCATTGCAACGTGTTCTCGGACCACCAAAGCCTCAAGTACCTTTTCACCCAGAAGGAGCTTAACCTACGGCAGAGGAGGTGGTTGGAGCTACTGAAGGACTACGACTTAACCATCCAGTACCACCCGGGGAAAGCAAATGTGGTAGCCGACGCTCTAAGCCGAAAGGGGCAAGCAGAAGGAACTTCGGCGGGCGCGATCACGCAGCAGAACGACTTGATCGCGGAATTTTCACGATTGAGGTTGGAAGTGGTACCAGCAGGGACGGTTGAGCGACTGTTGACCCTAACAGTCGCGCCGACCCTATTGGAGAGGATTCGGGAAGGCCAAGGTGCGGATCCGCAGCTACAGCTGGAACGGGATAGGATTTCACCGGAGCAAGAAGGAGACTTCGCAGTGGGGACGGACGGCACCCTTCGGTTCCGAGGGCGGATCTGCGTGCCCGATCTGCCGGATCTAAAGAAAGAAATCCTGACTGAAGCACATTGCGCCCCCTACGTGGCGCACCTTGGAGGCACCAAGATGTACCGAGATATCCGACAGACCTTCTGGTGGCCAAGATTGAAGGGAGATGTGACGCTGTTCGTGGCTCACTGTTTGATTTGCCAACAGGTGAAAGCCGAGCATCAACGGCCGGCGGGGAAATTGCAACCTCTACCCGTGCCCGAGTGGAAGTGGGAGCAAGTCACAATGGACTTCGTCACCGGATTCCCCCGTTCGCAGCAGGGACACGACGCCATCTGGGTTGTCGTGGATCGGCTAACGAAGTCAGCTCACTTCCTACCCATCCACACGACCTGGACACGCGACCGGCTGGCCAGGTCAACCTCAGCGAGATTGTAAGGCTGCACGGGGTGCCACCGACGATCACCTCGGACAGGGAACAAGGTTCGTTTCGAAATTTTGGAAGAGTCTACACGAGCCC
>CM055062.1:36675181-36765608 GCA_029204045.2 Tillandsia leiboldiana | reverse complement strand
AGATACAGTGACTTTCTTTCCCTTTCCTTTATTATTCATGGTAGCTAGATGTGGATTGCGACACCCCGCCCCCGTGGGGTCGAAGTGGATGTTGCCCTTTTTCTTTCTTTTTTTTGAATAATTGAATGAATACTACGTTCTCTCTTACTTGCCGTTTTGAACGAGAAAAAAAACAAAGAAAACGTTTGCGAAAACTATTTTTAAAACGTGGGTGTCGTGTGGGCACCGAGCTTTATAAACCTTGTGGGATTATGTGTTTGCGAACTGTTTTCACAAACGAGGGCATCGTGTGGATGCCGCTTTCAAAACCTTGTGATTATTTATCCTTTCAAAACACCGGCCTCCATGCTCTAAGTGAATGCTAGAATGTCATGTGAATTGTTTGGTTGTATGTGTACGAGACCCCAACTGATGTGGTTAGAGATTGTTTGTACTACGCCTTGTGAGACACTTTGTAGTTGAGACGCCGTGCATATACAAAGGGGCCTCTGCTTATTTGCAGAGTGAATTTGTATATGCGGCGGGTCTGTGCACGCGCCGGGGAGTAACGTATTTTAAAAAAAAAAAAAATATATGGCTGAGTCAGGGGCATCGGTGGCTCCTCTTCCGCGCGATTCGAACCCCCGGGCGTGACAGATTAAGATGGTATCAGAGAGGTAAACTTTAACCACAACAGTCGGGGCCTAACATCCACGGGCGCAATACTCTGGCTACTGAGTAATAAAGTGAACACGGGATAAATAAAACGCGAGTGCTCGTTGGGGGGAAAAAGGGGGGAGGGAATTAGTGTTCTTTTTCTTTTCTCCCTCTAGTGCCAGCACTAGTGGCGTGCCGTCTTATTTGAACTAGGAGTAACTGGTTCGTGCAAATGTTCAGATCATGGCCAGGACTAGATCCACAGCCGAGGACACGGGGCGGACGCAGCGGAAGCGATGACTGCGGAGAATCAGCTCCTAAGGCAGCAGCTACAAGAGATGGCGGAACAGTTGGCAGCCCTGAACGACCGCGTGCGCCAACTGACGCAGCAACAGCAGGCCGCTGCGACGGCAGAGGTTGCCCCGGGCCGTCTCCCCGGGCCCAGCTGCACCGGTGATGGAGACCGAAGGAGGGGCTGCCCCCACCCGGGCCTCGGCCCCAGAGGTGGCCCCTTCGACGGCAACGGCAGGGCCGGCGGCGACACCAATCGTCGGAATTGCTCCGAGTGTGACGGTAGTGTTACCCACTCCCGCCGCGACCGCCAACGTCGCGAAGGAGGGGGCGAACCTACCAAACGAGCGAGACCGTGTGCGCGCCAACCTGGCCGACTTCAAGAAATACGACCCGCCAACGTTCGAGGGGGACACGACAGACCCCTGGGTTGTGGAGAAATGGGTGATACGATGGAGAAATTATTCGAGGAACTAATGATGGAAGACCACGAGCGGGTCCCCCTGGCCGCCCACTTGCTCGAGGGGAACGCCCGCATTTGGTGGAAGACCGTACGCCCCGACACTGCGTCGGGCGCTACCCTTCCCGTCGTGGACTTACCTTTAACAGCAGTCTATTCGGGGCGTTCTTTACCAATAGCGGAAGAAGAACAACTGGAAGACGATCTAAACCACATCAGGCAGGGAACCAAAAACAGTAATGGAGTACCAGAGGGAGTTCCGTGAGACTGGCGAACTGTGTCCCGTTCGTCATTCGGGACGACATCCCATAAGGCACAACTGTTTGTGGATGGATTAAGGACTGACATTTTCCAAGTAGTGGACGCGGCAGATCTACATACCTTTCAGAAGGTGGTCGACCGAGCCACCATCGTGGAACGAGGCTTGTGCCGTCACGCGCGCCCGAAGGGAAGGCTCCCACCAACAAGATGACAGGAAGCGGACCCAGACGACTTCGGGGGGGAGGGGCTCCTCCAGCGGGAATCGGCCCCCTAAGCGGTGGAGACCCCAGCAGAAGGACCAGGGGAGCGCCAGGAGAGGGACAACGCCCGGAGGACCGCTCGTGCGTGATCTGCGGGCGGGGCGCACCGGGTGATGGATTGCTCCAAGAGACAGGAACCATTGCTTCCGATGTGGCAAGCAGGGGCACTTCCGTTTCAACTGTCCCCTGAACCAAGGCACCACATCTTCAGCAGCCTCCGTGCCTTCACCCCCAGCATGCAGGGCGGGGGAAAGCGCCAATGACGTCAGCCCCCAGACCGCCAGCACCCCGATCTGTGGGGGAGAAGCCAACCGCTCTTCGGGAGGCCGCGTCTATTCGATGGGTAAGCAGGAGGACACACCCGTCTGAGCACGTCTGTCGCAGGTATCACTCTTGCTTCTGTTTACCGCGCTAGAACCCTTTTGGACACCCGGAGCGACCCTCTCGTTTATGTCTCGAGACTTCGCACTGACCCATGATTTTGAGTTGAGACCCTTACCCAGTTTGATGACCGTTCACACCGCGGGAGGATCCTTGGAGGCACGCAACATGGTGCCTTCCTGCCCTATATGGATGGGAAGGCTTCCGTGCCCCTGGGATCTGGTAGTCATTCCACTGAAAGAGTATGATGTAGTGCTCGGAATGGATTGGCTCACGTGGTACCTTGCGGTCATAGACTGTGAGAAGCGCGAGGTACGACTGATGTACCCCGATTTTCCGGAGAACGTGTACTTGGCCTGCAAGAGCGTTTCCTTTTCTTCCATGATTCCTGCATCCCGAGCCAGAAAGCTGGTAGAGGGCGGGTGTATGGCCTACATGGTGTCGGTGGCCCTGGCCGCCGGATCCTCCACGGCACTCCCCGACATCCCTGTAGTGAGGGACTTCCCAGATGTTTTTCCGGCCGAACTACCTGGATTACCCCCCGAGCGAGAAGTTGTCTTTCCCATTGAGCTTCCACCCGGCACTCGACCAATCACGAAGGCCCCCTACAGGATGGCCTTCGCGGAGCTGAAGGAACTTAAGGCGCAGCTAGAGGACCTTCTGGACAAGGGGTTTATCCGACCGAGTGTGTCCCCTTGGGGCGCACCTGTACTCTTTGTACGAAAGAAAGACGGGAGCTTGCGGTTATGCATCGACTACCGGGAAATCAACAAAGTCACAGTGAAAAACAAGTACCCCTTACCTAGGATTGATGACCTCTTTGACCAGCTGCGGGGTGCAACTGTCTTTTCAAAAATCGACCTGCAGTCGGGATACCACCAGCTCAGAGTTCGAGACGAGGATATTCCGAAGACGGCATTCCGGACTCGGTATGGCCATTACGAGTTCACAGTAATGCCGTTCGGGCTTACTAATGCCCCAGCGGTGTTCATGGACATGATGAACCGAGTTTTCAGACCCTTCCTGGATCAGTTCGTTGTGGTCTTCATCGACGATATCCTAATTTACTCCACCACCGATGGGAAGCACGAGGAGCACCTACGAATTGTTCTACAGACCCTTAGGGAGCAGGAGTTGTTCGCAAAACTTAATAAATGCGAATTCTGGCTTCGTGAAGTGGGGTTTCTAGGGCATATCATTTCAGCAGCAGGAGTCGCAGTGGATCCCAAGAAGGTGGAGTCGGTGACCGACTGGCCCCAGCCGACCACAGTGACAGAGGTGCGCAGCTTCTTGGGCCTTGCGGGATACTACAGACGTTTCGTGGAGGGTTTCTCGAAGATTGCGACCCCTCTGAACCGCCTAACCCGGAAAGGAGTAAAGTTCATATGGACGGTCCAATGCCAAGAGAGCTTTGAAGAACTTAAGAAACGGTTAACAAGAGCGCCTGTGCTTGCCTTACCAACCCCTGGAGAAGACTACGAAGTCTACTGCGATGCATCGCGAATAGGACTGGGAGGAGTACTAATGCAGCAAGGAAGAGTCATTGCCTATGCTTCAAGACAACTCAAGGATTACGAACAAAACTACCCGATCCATGACTTGGAGCTTGCCGCAGTGGTCTTCGTTCTGAAACTGTGGAGGCACTACCTCTACGGTGTGCATTGCAACGTGTTCTCGGACCACCAAAGCCTCAAGTACCTTTTCACCCAGAAGGAGCTTAACCTACGGCAGAGGAGGTGGTTGGAGCTACTGAAGGACTACGACTTAACCATCCAGTACCACCCGGGGAAAGCAAATGTGGTAGCCGACGCTCTAAGCCGAAAGGGGCAAGCAGAAGGAACTTCGGCGGGCGCGATCACGCAGCAGAACGACTTGATCGCGGAATTTTCACGATTGAGGTTGGAAGTGGTACCAGCAGGGACGGTTGAGCGACTGTTGACCCTAACAGTCGCGCCGACCCTATTGGAGAGGATTCGGGAAGGCCAAGGTGCGGATCCGCAGCTACAGCTGGAACGGGATAGGATTTCACCGGAGCAAGAAGGAGACTTCGCAGTGGGGACGGACGGCACCCTTCGGTTCCGAGGGCGGATCTGCGTGCCCGATCTGCCGGATCTAAAGAAAGAAATCCTGACTGAAGCACATTGCGCCCCCTACGTGGCGCACCTTGGAGGCACCAAGATGTACCGAGATATCCGACAGACCTTCTGGTGGCCAAGATTGAAGGGAGATGTGACGCTGTTCGTGGCTCACTGTTTGATTTGCCAACAGGTGAAAGCCGAGCATCAACGGCCGGCGGGGAAATTGCAACCTCTACCCGTGCCCGAGTGGAAGTGGGAGCAAGTCACAATGGACTTCGTCACCGGATTCCCCCGTTCGCAGCAGGGACACGACGCCATCTGGGTTGTCGTGGATCGGCTAACGAAGTCAGCTCACTTCCTACCCATCCACACGACCTGGACACGCGACCGGCTGGCACAGGTCTACCTCAGCGAGATTGTAAGGCTGCACGGGGTGCCAACGACGATCACCTCGGACAGGGACACAAGGTTCGTTTCGAACTTTTGGAAGAGTCTACAACGAGCCTTGGGGACCAAGTTACACTTCAGCTCAGCCTTTCACCCCCAGACGGACTGGCAATCCGAGCGGGTGATCCAGATACTCGAGGACATGCTTCGGGCGTGCGTGCTGGACTTGGGAGACGGATGGTCGCGCTACCTACCCCTTGCAGAGTTCGCTTATAACAACAGCTACCAAGCAAGCATTAAGATGGCGCCGTACGAAGCATTGTACGGCAGACGCTGTAGATCCCCGATCTGCTGGGACGATCTGGGGGAGAGAAAGTTTTTGGGGCCGGACCTAGTGGCCGAGACAGAGGAAAGGGTGCGCCTCATCAGGCAACGTTTGGCGACCGCCCAGAGCCGGCAAAAGAGTTACGCGGACCAGAGACGTCGCGACTTGGAATTCCAGGTGGGAGAGCACGTGTTACTGCGGGTGTCGCCGTCAAAGGGGGTGAAGCGGTTTGGGTTGAGGGGCAAGCTGAGCCCGCGGTACATAGGGCCGTTTGAGATTCTGGAGCGCATCGGCCCGGTAGCCTACCGCCTCGCCCTACCGCCGAACCTTGACCGCGTTCATGATGTGTTCCACGTATCCATGCTTCGGAAATACCTCCCCGACCCATCGCGAGTGCTGGACGCCTCCGCGATTGAACTCAAGGAGGATCTAAGTTTTGCGGAAGTACCAGTGCGGATCCTAGCCCGAGAGGACAAAAAGCTGCGTAGTCGGACGATTCCCTACGTAAAAGTGCTTTGGAGCAATCAAGAAGAGCGTGAGGCAACTTGGGAACCCGAGTCAAAGATGAGGGAGTGCTACCCGGACCTGTTCGCCGCTGGGGAAGATTAAGTTTCGGGGACGAAACTTGTTTTTAGCGGTAAGTGGTGTAAGACCCGGCTTTTCCTTAACCCTTCTGGTCACCCTCTTCTTGTAATGCCTGACCGGGGGCCTCATTTTTTGGCATTTTTCCGGACAGACCGTCGGGGCCCGCAAATAATTTTAGGCGGAAGAGCTCGCGGAACGGAGCGCGTGGGCGCGATCGGTTTATTTTTCCGACTCCCGGTCTGACCAGAATTAATTCTCGAAGTTGGGGTCCCCCTTAGACGCCTCGGGATCCGTGTTGGCAGCCGCACACCTTTTAAGGTAAACCCTAATTCTTTTAGTATATATATGTAGCCGTGAGGGAAAGAAGATTAGGGTTCCTCTTATTCTCTTTTGGTGGCCGTCTCTTTTCTTTTTCTTCCTCCCTCGTAGCCGCCGGCAAAGAGAAACCAAGCACACCGCAAGGGTGGACCGGTGGGGGCAAGCGGACGATCCCTCTCTTCCTCCTCTTTCGCACGTCGAGGTGAGTCGGACGCGTTTCATACGGGGGAATCTCCCTCTTTCTTTCTTTATTTTGTTGGTCACGAGGAGGGAGGAGGCCCGGCGCCGTCGCGCACCGCGGGCCGCGCGCCCGCGCGGGCTGGTGCCGCGCGGGGCCGCCCCGCACCGCGGGCCGCGCGCCCGCGCGGCGCTCGGCCGCGCGGGGCCGCCCGCAGGAGGGGGCGCCCGCGCGGGCTGGTGCCGCGCGGGGCCGCCTCGCGTCTCGGGCCGCGCGCCCGCGCGGCGTTCAGCCGCGCGGGGCCGCCCGCAGCAGGGGGCGCCCGCGCGGGCTGGTGCCGCGCGGGGCCGCCCCGCACCGCGGGCCGCGCGCCCGCGCGGCGCTCGGCCGCGCGGGGCCGCCCGCAGGATGGGCGCCCGCGCGGGCTGGTGCCGCGCGGGGCCGCCCCGCACCGCGGGCCGCGCGCCCGCACGGCGCTCGGCCGCGCGGGGCCGCCCGCAGGAGGGGCGCCCGCGCGGGCTGGTGCCGCGCGGGGTCGCCCACACCGCGGGCAGCGCGCCCGCGCGGCGCTCGGCCGCGCGGGGCCGCCCGCAGGAGGGACGGCCGCGCGGGCTGGTGCCGCGCGGGGCTGCGTCCTGGCAGAGTGTTCGTCGCACGGGCTGGTGCCGTGCGAAGAACTCCGCCGCACGCTGTGGGGAGTCGTTGTAAGTTTTGGACTTCTAAGTCTCGATTTGCTTATGTTCCTTCAGGAGTGCGGGACACTGTTGGCGACTGGAGCACAGACGCGGACTGGACGAACGCAGGACGACGCACACAAGGTGGGTACGTTCCCGGGGGTTTCGGGAATGGGGTTTAACTGTTAGAAATAGCATGTCGGGGCAAGGTGGAATTGTCAGTCTCCTTCTGTTTATGCACTAACCCTGTTTTGTTATGTTATGTTATGCTATGATACTCAATATCAATCTGAGGCTCAAAATTGCTACACGCACACCCGCGGTTTGGCCACCGCAAGGGTGTGCTTTTCCGGAAAAGTGGTACGTTGACCCGTGTACCCCACGCGAAGGTGGCGTTAGGAATGGGGGCCCCCATGGGTGGGGGGTGTGAGCGGTGACGTCGAGGCAGGTGCTCGGCGGCCGAGGCAGGTGCTCGGCGGTGGCATCGGGGAAGGTGCCCGATGTTGCTTTGTGAGGCAGGTGCTCGGCGGTGGGCATCGGGGAAGGTGCCCGATGTCGTATTGATACAGGGTGTGCTTAAGGTGGAAAGTGCATGGGAAGGATAGTTGCTCCGGTGTTTGTGGTTTGCCTTATCTTTGTATACTACGCTTATCATGCTATTTCTAGTCACTGACTTCCCACTCCGTGACAGGTTCGTCCAGGGGCGAGTGCTAGGGCGCCGGTGAGGACGTTAGGGTGCTGATCTGATTTTTGGATGACTTCAGATACAGTGACTCTTCTTTCCCTTTCCTTTTATTATTCATGGTAGCTAGATGTGGATTGCGACACCCCCGTGGGGTCGAAGTGGATGTTGCCCTTTTTCTTTCCTTTTTTTTGAATAACTGAATGAATACTACGTTCTCTCTTACTTGGCCGTTTTGAACGATGAAAAAACAAAGAAAACCGTTTGCGAAAACTATTTTTAAAACGTGGGTGTCGTGTGGGCACCGAGCTTTATAAACCTTGTGGGATTTATGTGTTTGCGAACTGTTTTCACATACGAGGGCATCGTGTGGATGCCGCTTTCAAAACCTTGTGATTATTTATCCTTTCAAAACACCGGCCTCCATGCTCTAAGTGAATGCTAGAATGTCATGTGATTTGTTTGGTTGTATGTGTACGAGACCCCAACTGATGTGGTTAGAGATTGTTTGTACTACGCCTTGTGAGACACTTTGTAGTTGAGACGCCGTGCATATACAAAGGGGCCTCTGCTTATTTGCAGAGTGAATTTGTATATGCGGCGGGTCTGTGCACGCGCCGGGGAGTAACGTATTTTAAAAAAAAAAAAATATATGGCTGAGTCAGGGGCATCGGTGGCTCCTCTTCCGCGCGATTCGAACCCCCGGGGCGTGACATTGAGTCGGAGTGTTGAAGTGATCAAATTGCCAATCAGCATTAGAAGACTCGAAGAAGATTCAACATAAGCTCAAGATGACACTCAGGTATGATTAATTTAATCATGGTGATTTAAGTACATTTATAATCATTGGAATCTGGAATTTATTGAAACCCGGTTTAGACGTGGTTTTGGGAACTTAGTTTTTAACTCACAACTTATTCTAAGTTTGAATTCCGGTACTTGGTCTGTTTCGGTTAAAACTTATCTTGGAAAAATTAGTTTTTACATTGAGTACCGGAACCACACTTTGAGTTCCTCAAACCCGACACAGGATTTTCTGTAATTCTCATTGAGTACCGGAACACAATGTGGAGTACCGGAACACAATAGGAAAATCTGTGTTTTGCATCATTGAGTACCGGAACCCATTGTTGAGTACCGGTACACAATGCCATGTCGTGATAAGATTGCTAAACCGACTCTAATTAGTTTCCAAAGGTTATAAATAGATACTTAGGGTTTCTCCAGAACTACCGATCAATTTAGAAACACTCGAGAGCAACCCTAGAGGCTGGTTATTATCGGTCTTCTCTTTAGCCTCTTTTAGGTCAATTCGACGGTTCTTCCAAGACATACTTTTTGTCAAATTGATCTAGCCTTTGCTTAGAGATTCCATCCATGGTTCTTCAATGATAATCTAAGAAAAGGATCACCATCGAAGCCTATATTCTGTATCGGCTGAGTTTGCGTCGTGGATTCGACGTAGCATCATGGATTCGGTGTGTTGAAGGTGTTTCGTGGATTCGAAACGTGTGCTCGTGGATTCGAGTGGCGTTCGTGGATTCGAACGTGTGCAGTGGACGTGCAATCGGTGGAGTGCAAGATCCGAAGAAGTTGAAGGAGGGGTTTGAGTCCCCGGAGTCGGTAATCACCTTGTTATTCTTCTTTTCTTAGTGGATTGTCATTACGTGTTGGTCCCGTGGTTTTTCTCCTGGATTGGAGTTTCCACGTAAATCTCGGTGTGCTGTTTATATTTTCCGCATTGGTTTTTATTTTGCACTGAGATTGGTTTTTTGAGTATTACACCTATTCGCCCCCCCTCTAGTTGTTTGATAGTATCTATTTAGATCCTTGTGGATCCTCATAAAAACCTACAGGTGTTCCATCGGCACCACAGAAATCAATGCCGCTGAGGATACTGCAACCAGGTGATCTTCAGAAGGAAAGCACTGTCGAGCTGCCCGCTGCTCCGACAACTGTGTCACCCAAACCAGTTGCTCACTCCGCTGCTGATATGCCTCTGACGATCCTGTCTTCTGGGTCCGGAGCTCTCTGACCTCAATCCGGGTATCCGGCCCAAAACCGACCGCTCAAGCTCAACTGCTATGACAGGATGTACACGGGTCAAAACCCAGCGTCGGGTAGACACAGCTCACCACGAAAAAACTGCAAAACAGCACACAACAACACTCGACCCAATCCAGCGAAAGTCTAAAGCATGTCACCCGTTCCACAGCATTATGTTGTCTGCAGCCAACATAATCACTTAGGAGAATAAACATGCCGATCACTCCTCCCGTCCCTTGGGAGAGGTATAAAACTCAATCAAGACTCTCGCTATAAATCACGACTCTCACGAAGTCATCCAAGGGTCAAACCATAAGCCTAGGGTTTCTAAGTCCACCATGACCTACAACCTAGGCTCCGATACCACTATAATCTGTCACACCCCGGGGTCGAAACTACGACCCGGGCTCGCCAACAGATCCGCCGCCTATGCAAAACCCCGCACAGGCGAAGCGTCCAACCTGCAAGAATAAGGTACTACAACTAACAGATATCAGAGCTATAAATAAAAACCTGCTGTAAAACTAAAATCAACCATTGTACAACTGGAAAAAATACAATAATGTCCATCTCCCAAAAATGATAATCATACAATATCCTCAGATACAAAACCCAGAACTCAACAGGGAGGTGTCTCCAATAAATACATCAGTGTACAGGCTCTCAATACATAACATATCCTCACTACATCAGTCTCTCAAAAGCGGAAAATAAAATAACTAATCTGCTGAAGATCTCCTCTGAAGGGGTACCGCTACTCTCCAACGAAGGGTATGGAACTACCTCGCGACTCCCTCGCCTCGACCAATAACCGCAGAATCAGCAACACCCGCTAAGACTCTGCAAAACAAAGGAGTGGAAAGAAAAAGAAGGGGGAGAACCCCCAACGGGTGTGAGAACTACATCAACACGTAGTTCTCAGTGGGTACCGCTACCAAGACCGACGGTCTGCCCACGAAGACTACTAAAGGCAATAGATAACAATGCAGTAAAAACTGACAAGAAAGGCTGGAGATACTCTATAGTTACCATGCCTCTATCTAAATGCTCAATGGGTGGTACAGATGAAAATATATGCAACTACTCGCACCCGAGGTGCTCAATCGACCCAATCGAACTGACTGCCTCATAGGGTCCAGTCAAGCCTGCGCCTACCTACTGCCAGTACATCCACGGAGGACTGGACTTACGTAGGGCATCCGTGACTGCCAAAACTGGCCCAGCCAGAGGGACTACATCCGTGACTGCCTAAAAAAGGCCCAGCCAGAGGGACAACATCGATAGGTCACGATACAAAAGTAACAGGCCCACTCCGGACGTGGCACTCGAGGGGCGCGACCCCATCGAGGAAAAAGGTATCTGTGCACTCTGTCGAGCTCAAAGTGGCTCCTACAGGCTATAGTCAAAATCCACGCTCACCCTCAGAACGGAAAGACCCAAGATCCTCAAACATCTCGCACAACGGTCGTAGTACTCTCGACGACTCAGCTGATCAGCTCTCTCGAATCTCGAGACACTAGCGAACTCAACCAACTCGTGGCACAAAACACACCGGCTAGAGATACTCCACAGCCAGGATCGACCCACAACTCAGGGCTAGTAAAACTGGTCGGACGACACTCCACGACCCGGGACCACCGTCAACCCGAACTGTTCCCAACAACACTAGCACACATCTAAACTCAGCTACCAGACTCCACTCAGCCCCTAGGCACGAGTGCAATAATAAAAGTATCAAAACGAATAAGCCCAATCAAATGAACCGGTATAAAACCCGGTACTGCCTGCTCTGTCATCAATCTCACGAACTCAGTATCATAAAATAGCAGGACTGGATCACGATGTTAAGGATTTTGTTTTGGCGTATTTCGTGAAAGTGTTTAAGTCTTGAAGATTGAATATGAAGAAGCTTGGATCATATACCTCAATCTCAAGAAAGAAGAATTCAAAAGGATCAGGTAAGTTTAACTAAACAATATTGGTGATCTGAATACTTCTTATAATGTAGAAACACTTGGATAGGTTTTTTATCACATAAAAATAAAAAACTGGACATGTTATATGTTCAGGATCCGGATCAGGGTACTACAGTCCGGACCCCGAACATAGGTTAGTTCATGCGCAAATCCAGTCCGGAACACATCTTGTTCAGTCCGGACCCCGAACATGGATTTTGCAGAAACTGCATGGACAGTCCGGACCGTGGGATTTCAGTCCGGACCCCGAACGTTGTCTTTCTGGAAAATCTCTGTTTAATGACGACAGTCCGGATCGCATTATTTCAGTCCGCACTGTCGACCCGAAAATTTCCAGATAAGGTTGGTTTTTGATTCTTATCATCTTCCAATGGTTTCTAACCTATAAGTAAACCCTAATTCTATTCTTTAGGGTAATCCACAATAAGTTTTATACTCCGGGAAATGACGAAAAAATATTAACGGAGAAAAACTTATAAGATCCACATATAGAGAAGAAAGGAAATAACTAGATTTAATTCTATGTTTCTTCATCTATATTAATTAATTTGATTCTAGGTTTTCATACTCAGATTTTGAGTAGAATCAAATTAATGAATACTTAGATGGCATTTCCGATCTATCTTTGATCTAAGTATTCGGCGGATCATCACCACCAACAAAACAACGATTTTCCCCAAAATCGGCGCGTGGATTCGCGTGGCCTTGTGGATTCAAGGTGCTACCGCTCTCGTGGATTCGGAGCGAGGTACGTTCGTGTGATCGAGACGTACTACTTGGTGGAGACCGTGGATTCGGTTAGACGTCGTGGATTCGACGTTGGACGCCGTTGATTCGGCGTTGGACGCAAATCGTGGATTCGAGGCGCGTTGCGGAGCGAGCGGAGAAGATCAACTCAGAGCGTATGGAAAAAGGTTGAATCGTGTTTGAGTACGTTATATCACCTTTGTACGTGTTTATTCTTAGTTGATTTCACCGTGTTATCGGTCCCATGGTTTTTTACTCCTGTGATGGAGTTTTCCACATAAAATTCTTGCGTGTTATTTTTCATTTCCGCATTGGGTTTTATTACGCAAAGATTTTTGAGTGTTTATCGTTTACACCTATTCACCCCCCCTCTAGGTGGTTTTTTCCCTATTTAGATCCTTATTATAACATAACCCAACAATTGGTATCAGAGCGGGAATAGGATTGTAAACAATGGTTGAAGGTGGAAACATCAGCAAACCCCCGTTCTTCGATGGAACAAATTATGCCTATTGGAAAGTACGGATGAAAGCCTTTTTAATTTCCATCGACGAACGGGTGTGGCAATCTATCGAGTTAGGATGGTCAAATCCAACTGAAGTTATTGTTGATGTTCACACCATCAAACCTAGGTGGAAATGGACCAAGGAAGAGATTGACTCATGTTCTTACAATGGCTAAGGAATTAACGCCTTTTTTAATGCTTTGTCGCAAACTGAGTTCTCTCGCGTCTCGGCATGCAAGACTGCGAAAGAAATCTGGGATGTTCTACAAGTTACACATGAGGGAACAAACCTTATGAAGATTCAAAAACTGCAAATGCTTACGAGCAAGTTTGACTCTATTTTCATGGCAGAAAATGAATCTTTCACAGATTATTATACGCGATTGCAAGACATCGTGAATACATGTGCTAACTTGGGAGAGAAAATTCTAGAATTTAAAGTTGTAAGAAAGATTTTAAGGACTCTTCCTGAAAGATTTCGTTCCAAGGTTACGGCCATTGAAACTATTAAACACCCGGACGAAATCCGTGTAGAATAATTAGTTGGTGCACTTCAAACATATGAAATGACATTTCCTACTAACTATTCTTCTGGAAAGGCATCATCTTCTAAGTCTTCACGTTTTGCGTTGAAAGCAACAAAAGAAGAAGACGCGGATTCATCCTCCTCAGACGATGACGAGAACCTATCTATGGAGGATTTCGTGAAGCAGCTTGCTCTCTTGACAAGGAAATTTCGCCGAAACTTTCGAAGGGGTAATTCAAGTAAAACCTCATCCTTCATAAAGTCAAAGAAAGGCAAGGGTTCTTCAAGCTATAAGTCAAGAAAGCAAGAGAGTTTTTCAAAGGATAAGAAAAGCTCGGAGGGACAAGTCCAATGCTTCAAGTGCCGAGGATACGACCATATCTCAATGGAGTGTACCAATAAGAATCCATCGAAGAAGAAAGCGATGCAAGCCGTCACATGGGATGACACCTCAACGTCAAATGAGTCATCTTCCAGTGATGAAGAAAATAACGCAACGGCATTCCACGCGTCCACAACTTCACCTTTCGTGTGCTTTATGGCAAGTACATCCGATTCATTGTCCAACTCCTCCCAAGTTGAAAAGAATGCAACGGACAACGAATCGAGTAATTCCGAAGGTGAAGACTTTGCTTTTGCCTACCATAAACTTTTAAAGGATTCAAAGAAACTGGCAAAGCAAAACAAGGGTTTGAGAGGGGGTGTAATGACACGACTTTTTAGTAATATATTACCCTCCTTCTAATAAAGTACCCCTTTGAGTGAATCGAAATTATCGAGTTTCTGTAAGTCGGTCGATGTGTTGCATGAGTATTTTTCTATGAAAGAGCACGAAAAATGATGACCGACGGTGCAATCGGATCTGAAATCCGATGTAGGAATCTCCCGGAACAGGATTTTTTTTTAGTTGCGGCGACTTAACGTGCATCGAAATCTGTGTAAAATATCCTGCACGTTTTCCGAGGAAAAGGTGGGTTTATCTCGTGCGATTAATTAGTTAGAGAATTAGTTATTCGGTTACGGATATTAAAAGATGGGTTATCTCGTAGGATTAATTAATTTAAAAAATTAATTAATTGGTGACAGAAATTAAAAGGCGGGATTTATTTGTACGTACGAAAAGGGAAATCTCACTTTTCGCAAAAAGAGAAACCCTAGCCGGAGAGAACGAGGGAGAAAAAGAGAAGGAAAAGACGGAACCCTAACCGGAGGAGAAGAAAGAAGGAAAGAGGAAGGAGACGGAGGAATCCGATCACCCCGAACAACGTACCGGAATTAGAAGAGCGTTCGGTCGGCTTCCCCGTCGGAACTTTCGGTAAGTAGATTTTGTTTTGTTGCGTTATTGGGGCTTTTCGGGGTCTTCTTCGTGTCTTCATCGCCGTCGCCGTCCCCGACGTCATTGCCGACCCCGCCGCCGCCACCACCGCGTGACCTAGGGCGCGGAGTGGGCGGGCGGACGACGCGCGGTGCGTGCGGACGACGCGCGGTGCCTCTAGGGCACCGCGCGGACGGGCGGACTACGCCGGCGCCGCTAGGGCGTCGCGCGGGCACCGCCCCCGGGCGCGCAACCGCGCGGCCTTGCGCCGCGCGGGGCGCCGCGCGGGGCACCCGCGGGCGGGCGGCGCCGCGCGGGTGCCGCGCTGGCGCCACCCCGGGCGCGCAACCTCGCGGCCTTGCGCCGCGCGGAGCGCCCGTGGGCGGGCTGCGCCGCGCGACTGCCGCGCGGGCGCCGCGCGGCCTTGCGCCGCGCGCGGCGCCCGCGTGCGGGCGCATACCGCGCGGGCACCGCGTGGGCGCCGCCCCGGGTGCACGCCCCGCGGCCTTGCGCCGTGCGGGGCAGGCGGGCGCCGCGCGGGAGCCACCCGCGGATGCACACCGCGCGGTTTCGGGCCGCGCGGGGCATTCGCGGGCGGCGGCGTCCGCGCGGGGACCCGTCAGGTGTCGTAATTGTGCAGTTTTGGGTCTTTCTTCACGGAGTTAGTTTCGGACTTCCGTTTCCGCGATGTTAGTGCGTTATATTGATGTTCATCTTCCTTTGGGGACTCCTTTAGGTCCAGGTGTGCAGCGGGAGCGAGTTAAAAGATCCAAGTGCTCCGATCTTTCCGCAACCAGGTGGGTACCCTTGCAATAAGTGCAACGAGTGCATTAAGTGCACCATATCATCGTAAAAGACTTAATAATCTGTCTAATAAAGTAGATGAACTGTTAAACCTTTCGCATGAATATATATTGATCTTTCATTATTAAATTGTGGCGACTGAGGGTCGCGGTGCTTGATACACGCCGACTTCGGCAAACCATGTTTTTGGATGCTGCACGTACACTGACGGATTGGCCTCCGCATGGGTGTACTTTTCCGGAGAAGTGGTCTGAATGACCCGTGTGCCCCACGATTGTGTAGGTTCCAGTGGGGACCCCTTCACGCTAGCTAAAAGTGATGCACTAGTACCGTGAAAGGGGTTAAGAGCATCACATAAGTAAGGTGATTGTGCACGAGGGGAGATCGTCGACTGCCAGACAGGTACCAGGTGTAATTAAATCAAGTGAGGTGGACACATGAGGTGGAAAAGCGAAAGGTCCCGGTGTACTTGTTTTATTTGAAAAGCTATTATAAATTATTGAAACATCTACTTTATTTGTCACTGACTCCCCACACTGTGACAGGTCCGGCTAGGTATAATAATTGGGACGGTGGTGAGACTGCGTCGAGAGGACCTTTGCCGTATGAGGCTTTATTACACTATTTCCCGTTCGATTTATCTCTTTTCTCCTTTCAGTTTAACTGTTAGTTTAATTTGCTTGAATGTGGATAATGTGGGATGTTGGATAATCAGTTAGTTAGCACTGTGGATTTGATATACTTTTATGGACTTTTATGCGGCATAGTTTACAACTAACAAAATGGTTTCGAAAATGCTTTCCAAACTAAGTGTCGTGTGGGCACAATCTTGTTAAACCCCTGGATTTATCCTTTCAAAAAGGTATGGCCGCTTTAGTGTGAATGTGTAAATGCTTTCAAAAACTGGGTGTCGTGTGGACACCGTTTGCAAAACCCGTAGTTTAATTTATGGATATGATTGAATGAAATTACCTTCCCTTCCTTGTTCACTGTGATTGTGTGGTTAAAGAATGTTGTTGATGTTGTGTTGTAAATGTGACGTCGTGCATATACAAAGGAGACTCTGTCCGATTGAAGAGCGAATTTGTATATGTGGCGGGTCTGACACGCACTAGGGGGAGGTCGATACTTATTTATAAAGAAAAAAAAATATATACGCTTTTCCGCTTTACCTAAAAACCCCCGGGGCATGACAGGGAGTGTCACGCCCCGGGGTCGAAACTGCGACCCGGGCTCGCCAACAGATCCGCCGCCCATACGGTGAACCCCGTATAGACGAAGCGTCAAACCTGCAAAAAGGAAGATACTGTATGAAACAAATATCAGAGCTAAAAGTAAACTGCTAGAAATAAAATATACAACACAAAGTCCTCACCAAAAGTACATAAGTCTCTCTCAGAAATGAAAGAAAAGTATAACTCTATACCTCACTACAAGGTCTCTCAACTGGTAACTCTGCAAAATAATAAGGGTACATCTACTCTCTGGACGACGACTGGTAGGGATCTAGCTCGCGACTCCCTTACCTCGATCTAAAGAAGCAGCAACTGGAGCAGCAGGAACAGGAGCAGATGTCCTTGGGGAAAAATACACCACGACGGGTGTGAGAACTCACCCCACAGTAGTTCTCAGTGGGTGCCGTCAACAAGCCCAACGGTCTGCCCACTAAGTCTACTAGAGGCATGCGGTAACAAATGAAATACTGAAGAAAAGAGCTGGAAATGAATAACTCTACAGCTACTATGCCCCTATCTAGATGCTCAAAAAGTGGAACAGATGATAACATGGTGCATCTACTAACATATCAGTATAGTCACCCAATCTGAACTGACTCCTCGGGTCCAGTCAAGCCTGCGCCTATCTACTGCCGTTACATCCCGGAGGACCGGACTTACGTAGGGCGTCCGTAGCTGCCAAAACTGGCCCAGCCAGAGGGACTGCGTCCGTAACTGCCAAAACTGGCTCAGTCAGAGGGACGGCGTCGACAAATCGCGATACAAGAGCTCAATCTTACGCCGGTACAACAACACTGTATATAGCTCAATCTCAACGCCAGTACAACAACCCGGTCCAAGTATCACTCTCATTGCCGGTACAACAACCCGGTCCAAGTATCACTCTCAATGCCGGTACAACAACCCGGTCTCGCCTACTCCGGAGTGGCACTCGAGGGGCGCGACCCCACCGAGGAAAAGGTATCCGCGCACTCTGTCGCTCAGGTGGCACTGCAGGCTATAGTCAAAATCCACGCTCACGCTCTGAACGGAAAAACTCAGGATCCTCAAACATCTCGCACAACGGTCGGAGCACTCTCGACGACTCAGCTGATCAGCTCTCACGAACACGAGACACTAGCCTCTCCAATAACTCACAGCACAAAACACACTAGGTGGAAATACTCCACAGCCAGGATCAACCCACCACTCAGGGCTAACTAAACTGGTCGGACAACACTCAACGACCCGGGACCACCGTCAACCCCGACGGTTCCCAACAACAGAACATCAACCCAACCTGCAGACTCACTGACAGGATAAACCCCACAACAGACAACAATAAAGGATCCGGGAACCCCGAAAGACTAGAACCTACAACCCTATCAAACAAGAACAGGCTCTAGGCATAGCCTCTCGTTGTTCTCGTCCCAAAGGAAAAGGCAGACCTTAGAACCCAGACCACTCGAATCATCTCGAGTGGTTAATTTATAAAAAAAATGTGACATTTCTTACTGAAAGCCATTTGATCTGAAAGAAATCCATCTTTAATGATTATTAGTTCTTTTTAGGAAAACACTGGAAAACAAGTTTTATATCCAAGCCTCGTAGAGCTATTGCCTTGTCCAATCAAACAAGAACAGACTCGGGCGACACTACGATGCTTGGAAGAAAACATTGGTTGACTAAAATCAAATGTGTGTCCAAAAATAGTTCTGGGTTCAAGGTCCTGCTAACACTGGTATACAGCTGCCACTGACACACTGGCGACAATAAAACAAGAAAACAACACATCCCGGGACCGCCGTCTACCCTAACGGCTCCCGCCACAGATGATCGATCAACTACATCTACCAGACTCCACTCTGCTCCCAAGCACGAGTGTAAAATGCATCCCACACTAAAAAGAAATCCCGACAACTCGGCCCACTACCCGGGCGAGTAAAACACTATGTCCAGGAAAGAAATAGAAGTGTGGATGTCTAAAGCAGAAATAAACCTGGCCCAAGTTGGAGTTTTTCTACTGGTCTGGTAACACATGCAACATATGACGGGGGTGCTAGGTCAAGTTCCTAGATAACAATAATTTTACAGATAGTAGGAAACAAGAGCTCGCATGATCATCAAATAACTCTAGAATTATCAGCTATCACATTCTAACATGCTACACAAGAATATCACTATCATGCATGGTCCTAATATAGCAAATTTAATGCACATTCCATCAATCTTGGAGATAGGGCCACCCACCTGAAAACGCTAACTGTCCAAGGTTCCACAGCTAAAAATACCCGAAAATCGATATGTCCAAATCCAACGGGTCCAGCAATACCCGCAGACTCTCCTGGGTACAACACAAGGCTAACAGTTACACTTAATTCCACAATTTACCCAAATAAGTTACGATCTGAAAATCAGTCCCAAAGATGTCATTATTTCACCTTCTGAAAGTGCCCTAAAAATTCTAATAAAAATACTACGGTGATCGTCGAGTCGAGACCTTCGAAACGGGTACCTGCACGTCCAAATCCGAGCCCCGTAGGCCGAGTTACAAATTCCAAAGCACAGGGTGCGCAAAACTTCACAATCTCACAACTGTAATAATCAGCAAAGTAAAAGGGGAATCAGTATACCTTCGGGAAAGCCTCAGAAAAATCCCGGAAAAATACTACGATAATCCTCGCGAAGAGTAGATGCAAAAAGTGTACAGGCTCGTCTCGATCCGACGCTCGAGCGCGGAGATAAAATTCCGGCAAGGGGTTGCTGTCCAAAAACTCTACCAGCAAACAGTGGCTTAGAAATGTCTCGAAAACCGGGCCACGAACTCAGAATCAACCAAGGCGATCAATACGGAAAACGAAGACGTACCTCTCATGAATCTAACGCCATGAAAATCGTCCAAAAATACTGAAGGAGTAGCTCTGGGGACCTCTCATATCGAACTGCGACGATAACCGGCCTCCGATGAAAGATCGTCACTCTGTGCTCCGATGCCGAAGTCGTCGACGCCGCGGCTTCCAAAAAAATCCGGGCCACTGGCAGAAGATGCATAACACGAAGATCTCCAACCTTGATGAAGGGTCCAAGGGCAGATGAGCTCGGGAAAAGGGGAAAAAAGCTCAAGCAAAGTGCCTATTTATAGGCCCAGCCCGAAAAAATCCACCATTTGGACTTTTGGCCCAAATTCGGGCGCCCGAACACATTCGGGCTGCTACAGTAACGGGGCCGGCCCGTTACTGTGCGCGCCCGAATTCGCCACAGGCCGCCACGTAGCCACCGAACATCATACAGCGAATAGGGCCAACGGCGTTGCGCCGCGTGGCCTACGCTGGTGCCGACACGTGGCTCCCACGCGCGGGAGCCGCGGGTCAGCGCGCCTACGCGCGCCCACGCGCGCCTGTCGGGCACGCAGCTCGAGGCAACCACTCCCTATCCCGTGGACCGCACGCACAACGCCTCTCCAACCACGTGCTGCCACGTGTCACCCCCGGTCCACCGTACACCCGCGCTAAAACCCGTGGACCACGCCCGCTGCGCCGGCCAACCGGGAGCCGCCACGTGCCCCGCGCCCGGGTGCATCCCTCCGCGGTGGACCGGGCGCCTACGCCGCCGCCAGCCGCCGCCTCTCCGGCCGCCGGAACAGTACCGTCGAACCTCGAAATGCGTGTTTTCGCATCCGGACTCCGAAAAATACAAGTAGTCCATCTTGACCGTTTTCGCGCGCTGAATCCAAATCCGATGTCCGTTTGGCCCAATTCCGCTTCTAAAAATTTGTCGAAACTTCCCGAAGAAGTGATCTTGATACGTTTTTCATGCCGGGTCAATTCCTTGGTTCCAAGACGCGCGCAACAACCTCAATCATCCAATATGGGCCACCTGATAAGCAATCTTGCTCCGAAGTACACTAGGAATCCATTTCCGTGCCCGACACGCGCACAAACACTCCCAGAAATCACTAATCCATTAATAAACCTTAAGTGGGGATTCGGGTCCTCACATCCTCCCCCACTAAAAGAAAGTTTCGTCCCCGAAACTAACACGGCTCAACCGGGTGTCTCCAAGCCAAAGGTGAGCATCCATCAACACAGTCCCCAACTCCCCAGTCGTTACTCACACACCACAAAGTGAAACCAAAGCATGGAACAACCTCAGGAATTCCAAGAACTGGGGACAAGGAAGAACAACCGACTCTACTCGTCCAAGACTACACGAACTACGCCAACACAAACAACAAGAAAGGTAAGGGCCCCACCAATAGGAAAGTCATCAACCCCAACTCTCAATTTAGAAAACAACTGAAATTAACGAAAAGTTCGAAAATTTGGAAAGACCAGTGCCCTCTCCCCAATCAAACAAGAACAGGTTCGGGTACCGTCTCCATTTCTGGAGTAGCCTTTCGAATTTTTCGTCCTGTTCGCAAATTTCAGCACAAGGGCGAGAAAAAGGGAGAGAAGTGTTGATGTCGTTCCTGCTGTGGCAACAAAAACGGAAACTACGATCTATCCGTGCCCCTAAAAACACAACCCTACCCATGACCCCTAGAGACACAACCTCTAGTCCTAGGCGTCACCTACGCTCAACGGGTAGCACCAAACCCAAAACCGCTGAAGCCACTGCTGCAGAAAGGATGCCTCGGTGACCTGTGAAAATGATCTCCTGCTGTCCAACTCGCGGGAAGGTTACGGTTCTCAATCCACAATCAATCGTTGCACGATACCGCACCAACTGGTCCATCCCATGTGCTCAATCAGAGTCGTGGAGCTGTAACGGAATCGTCACACCTGCCGGTGTACTTCCCAAAGTCTCAGCTGACAGAAATAAAGTCATACCTGCGGCGATAGGATCTGCTGCCGGGGTGCCCTCTGTAGGTTTTTTTAGGATCCCCAAGGATCTAAATAGGTACTATCAAACAACTAGAGGGGGGGTGAATAGGTGTAATACTTATAAAACCAAATCTCAGTGCAAAATAAAAACCAATGCGGAAAATAAAAACAGCACACCGAGATATACGTGGAAACTCCAATCCAGGAGAAAAACCACGGGACCAACACGCAATAACAATCCACTAAGAATAGAAGAATAACAAGGTGATTACCGACTCCACGGACTCAAACCCCTCCTTCAGCTTCTTCGGACCTTGCGCTGACCGGTTGGATATCCACGCAATAACAATCCCTAAGAAAAGAAGAATAACAAGGTGATTACCGTCTCCACGGATTTAACCCCTCCTTCAACTTCTTCGGACCTTGCGCTCCAACGATTGCACGTCCACTGCACACGTTCGAATCCACGAACGCCACTCGAATCCACGAGCACACGTTTCGAATCCACGAAACGCCTTTAGCACACCGAATCCACGATGCCACGTCGAATCCACGACGCAAACTCAGCCGGTAAGAATATTGGCTTCGATGGTGATCCTTTGCTTAGATTATCAATGAAGATCCATGGGAAAATTCTTTAAGCAAAGATTAGATCAATTCGACAAAAGATATGTTCTTGAAAGAACCGTCGAATTGACCTAAAAGAGGCTATAAAGAAGAACGATAAAAACCTAGCCTCTAGGGTTGCTCTCAAGTGTTTTATCAATTGATCGGCCGTGCTCCCCACGTTTTTGAGAAACCCTAAATGTCTATTTATAGTTTAGAAACCTTTGGAAAGAGATAAGAATCAAAAACTTACCTTATCTGGAAATTTTCAGGACGACGATCCGGATCGGATTTACTGTGATCCGGATCGTCGTAACGAGTCAGGCTATTCCAGAAAAACAGGGTTCGGGATCTGGATTGAAATGCCTGATCCGGATCGTTCATGTATTCCAGCAAAAACCCATGTTCAGGATCCGGATCGAAATGACCTTTGATCCGGATCGGATTTGCCAATGAACAAGCACCCTTCGGGATCCGGATTGGACTGTCTGATCCGGATCCTGAACATGTCCCATGTCCAGTTTTTGATTTTTATGCAATTAGAAATTCATCCAAGTGTTTCTACACTATAAGAAAGTATTCGGATCACCAAAATTATTTAGTTAACCATACCTGATCCTTTTGAATACTTTCTTCTTGAGATTGATGTAACTGATCCACAATTCTTCAACTTCAATCTTCAAGACTCAAGACACTGAGTGTCAACTTGAGCTCTTGTTGAATCTTCTCTAAGTCTTTGATTGCTGATTGACAATTTGATCCCTTTAAGACTCCGACTCAACTTACTGACTTCACTCACGAAATATGCCAACACCAAAAAGCCGTAACAATCTCCCCCTTTGGCAATTTCGTGACAAAACCCAAAAATACATAAAAGCGCTCAAGTCACTCATCTTAAACCAAAAAATCGAAACTCAATGTCATCACCAAAACATTGACTTTCTTTGCGTGAAAGATCCAATAAACAAAAATACATTTGAACCAGTCTTAGAACAAACTCTATGACTTAGGACTTGGAGTCTTAAAGTGATATAGATCCTGCAAAAACAAAACTCCAAACAAATCAAAAGTCAGTCGTTAGAAATTAAATGTAAATCCTACATTTGATTCGTCCTTTTGGTTCTTTTTGTTTTTCGGCTCCTTTTTCTCATCTCCTTTCTTCTTCTCGATGATCTCATCTCCGTCTCCCCCTATCTCGATGATCTCATCTCTGTCTCCCCCTATCTCGATGATCTCTTCTCCCCTATTTCTCTCTAATCCCCTATTTCTCTTCTCCCCCTTTTTGTCACAAATTGTCAAACAGTGAACATACTAGACAAAAGGAAATCACTAACAGCATTAGTCCATAGTGAAAGAGAGATAAAAGCTCAGTTCCGGTATATAACAAAAACATAGATTGCGTACCGGTATTCGAAAGCAAAAATCAAATAATTTCTTGAAACAAATTCAGATTTTGAAATATTTGAATTACCGATTTGTATTCCATCAAGAAAACAATTTAAGTGCTTGAAAATAATATGAGATCACATAGATGTCATTCAATCCAATTAATTATAAAAATTAAAAAGATTTACTCCTAAATCATGAAAAACAAAGATAAAGCATTATAAACAGTTTTTCATGTTATCCATAAAAACCAGAAAAAGTATGTAAGCACTTTAGCGCATCAACTTTAAACAAAAGTCATCGTTTCATGCAACAAGAAATAGATTATACCAAATCTATCAAAAATACTCAAAAATGAAACGAAAATTTATGGAAATTAAAACCCTTAAAGTTGAACAACTTCAATCACATCTAACATGATCTTATGCGTAATGCCTTTATCAAATCATCAAGTTGGTAAAGAAAATGAAATACCAAGATCAATAGATGTTTGAAATCCCAAATATGGTGGATAATATATCTAGACAATCTGTTGAAGAGAGTGGCTCTTTGAGCATCTTTCGTTAAAAATCCTCCTTATACCAACCTTGAAATTTGACAGAGTCAAGTGTTTCAACATGCATTTTATTTAATCAAAAATTGAAAAACCATGCTTGGTATACATGTTGTAAGACCCGGCTTTTCCTTAACCCTTCTGGTCACCCTCTTCTTGTAATGCCTGACCGGGGGCCTCATTTTTGGCATTTTTCCGGACAGACCGTCGGGGCCCGCAAATAATTTTAGGCGGTAGAGCTCGCGGAACGGAGCGCGTGGGCGCAATCGGTTTATTTTTCCGACTCCCGGTCTGACCAGAATTAATTCTCGAAGTTGGGGTCCCCCTTAGACGCCTCGGGATCCGTGTTGGCAGCCGCACACCTTTTAAGGTAAACCCTAATTCTCTTAGTATATATATGTAGCCGTGAGGGAAAGAGGATTAGGGTTCCTCTTATTTTTCTTTTGGTGGCCGCCTCTTTTCTTTTTCTTCCTCCCTCGTAGCCGCCGGCAAAGAGAAACCAAGCACACCGCAAGGGTGGACCGGTGGAGGCAAGCGGACGATCCCTCTCTTCCTCCTCTTTCGCACATCAAGGTGAGTCGGACGCGTTTCGTTCGGGGGAATCTCCCTCTTTCTTTCTTTTGTTGGTCACGAGGAGGGAGGAGGCCCGGCGCCGTCGCGCACCGCGGGCCGCGCGCCCGCGCGGCGCTCGGCCGCGCGGGGCCGCCCGCAGGAGGGGGCGCCCGCGCGGGCTGGTGCCGCGCGGGGCCGCCCCGCACCGCGGGCCGCGCACCCGCGCGGCGCTCGGCCGCGCGGGGGCCGCCCGCAGGAGGGGGCGCCCGCGCGGGCTGGTGCCCGCGCGGGGCCGCCCCGCACCGCGGGCCGCGCGCCCGCGCTGGCGCTCGGCCGCGCGGGGGCCGCCGCAGGAGGGGGGCGCCCGCGCGGGCTGGTGCCGCGCGGGGCCGCCCCGCACCGCGGGCCGCGCGCCCGCGCGGCGCTCGGCCGCGCGGGGCCGCCCGCAGGAGGGGCGCCCGCGCGGGCTGGTGCCGCGCGGGGCCGCCCCGCACCGCGGGCAGCGCGCCCGCGCGGCACTCGGCCGCGCGGGGCCGCCCGCAGGAGGGGCGCCCGCGCGGGCTGGTGCCGCGCGGGGTCGCCCCGCACCGCGGGCAGCGCGCCCACGCGGCGCTCGGCCGCGCGGGGCCGCCCGCAGGAGGGGCGCCGCGCGGGCTGGTGCCGCGCGGGGTCGCCCCGCACCGCGGGCAGCGCGCCCGCGCGGCGCTCGGCCGCGCGGGGCCGCCCGCAGGAGGGGCGCCCGCGCGGGCTGGTGCCGCGCGGGGTCGCCCCGCACCGCGGGCCGCGCGCCCGCGCGGCGCTCGGCCGCGCGGGGCCGCCGCAGGAGGGGCGCCGCGCGGGCTGGTGCCGCGCGGGGCTGCGCCCTGGCAGGGTGTTCGTCGCACGGGCCGGTGCCGTGCGAAGAACTCCGCCGCACGCTGTAGGGAGTCGTTGTAAGTTTCGGACTTCTAAGTCTCGATTTGCCTATGTTCCTTCAGGAGTGCGGGGCGCTGTGGGCGACTGGAGCACAGACGCGGACTGGACGAACGCAGGACGACGCACACAAGGTGGGTACGTTCCCGGGGGTTTCGGGAATGGGGTTTAACTGTTAGAAATAGCATGTTGGGGCAAGGTGGAATTGTCAGTCTCCTTCTGTTTATGCACTAACCCTGTTATGTTATGTTATGATACTCAATGTCAATCTGAGGCTCAAATTTGCTACACGCACACCCGCGGTTTGGCCACCGCAAGGGTGTGCTTTTCCGGAAAAGTGGTACGTTGACCCGTGTACCCCACGCGGAGGTGGCGTTAGGAATGGGGGCCCCCATGGGTGGGGGGTGTGAGCGGTGACGTCGAGGCAGGTGCTCGGCGGCCGAGGCAGGTGCTCGGCGGTGGGCATCGGGGAAGGTGCCCGATGTTGCTTTGTGAGGCAGGTGCTCGGCGGTGGGCATCGGGGAAGGTGCCCGATGTCGTAATGATACAGGGTGTGGTTAAGGTGGAAGGTGCATGGGAGGGATAGTTGCTCCGGTGTTTGTGGTTTGCCTTATCTTTGTTTACTACGCTTATCATGCTATTTCTAGTCACTGACTTCCCACTTCGTGACAGGTTCGTCCAGGGGCGAGTGCTAGGGCGCCGGTGAGGACGTTAGGGTGCTGATCTGATTTATGGGTGACTTCATATACAGTGACTCTTCTTTCCCTTTTCTTTTATTATTCATGGTAGCTAGTTGTGGATTGCGACACCCCCGTGGGGTCGAAGTGGATGTTGCCCTTTTCTTTCCTTTCTTTTTGAATAATTGAATGAATACTACGTTCTCTCTTACTTGGCCGTTTTGAACGATGAAAAACAAAGAAAACCGTTTGCGAAAACTATTTTTAAAACGTGGGTGTCGTGTGGGCACCAAGCTTTATAAACCTTGTGGGATTTATGTGTTTACGAACTGTTTTCACAAACGAGGGCATCGTGTGGATGCCGCTTTCAAAACCTTGTGATTATTTATCCTTTCAAAACACCGGCCTCTATGCTCTAAGTGAATGCTAGAATGTCACGTGAATTGTTTGGTTGTATGTGTACGAGACCCCAACTGATGTGGTTAGAGATTGTATGTACTACGCCTTGTGAGACACTTTGTAGTTGAGACGCCGTGCATATACAAAGGGGCCTCTGCTCATTTGCAGAGCGAATTTGTGTATGCGGCGGGTCTGTGCACGCGCCGGGGAGTAATGTTTTACAAAAAAAAATATATGGCTGAATCAGGGGCATCGGTGGCTCCTCTTCCGCGCGATTCGAACCCCCGGGGCGTGACAGATTAAGATGGTATCAGAGCGGTAAACTTTAACCACAACAGTCGGGGCCTAACATCCACGGGCGCAATACTCTGGCTACTGAGTAATAAAGTGAACACGGGATAAATAAAACGCGAGTGCTCGTTGGGGGAAAAAGGGGGGAGGGAATTAGTGTTCTTTTCTTTTCTCCCTCTAGTTCCAGCACTAGTGGCGTGCCGTCTTATTTAAACTAGGAGTAACTGGTTCGTGCAAATGTTCAGATCATGGCCAGGACTAGATCCACAGCCGAGGACACGGGGGCGGACGCAGCGGAAGCGATGACTGCGGAGAATCAGCTCCTAAGGCAGCAGCTACAAGAGATGGCGGAACAGTTGGCAGCCCTGAACGACCGCGTGCGCCAACTGACGCAGCAACAGCAGGCCGCTGCGACGGCAGAGGTTGCCCCGGGCCCTCTCCCGGGGCCAGCTGCACCGGTGATGGAGACCGAAGGAGGGGCTGCCCCCACCCGGGCCTCGGCCCCAGAGGTGGCCCCTTCGACGGCAACGGCAGGGCCGGCGGCGACACCAATCGTCGGAATTGCTCCGAGTGTGACGGTAGTGTTACCCACTCCCGCCGCGACCGCCAACGTCGCGAAGGAGGGGGCGAACCTACCAAACGAGCGAGACCGTGTGCGCGCCAACCTGGCCGACTTCAAGAAATACGATCCGCCAACGTTCGAGGGGGACACGACGGACCCCTGGGTTGTGGAGAAATGGGTGGATACGATGGAGAAATTATTCGAGGACCTATTGATGGAAGACCATGAGCGGGTCCCCCTGGCCGCCCACTTGCTCGAGGGGAACGCCCGCATTTGGTGGAAGACCGTACGCCCCGACTCTGCGTCGGGCGCTACCCTTCCGTCATGGACTACCTTTAAACAGCAGCTATTCGGGGCGTTCTTTACCAACAGCGTGAAGAAACAACTGGAGGACGACCTAAACCACATCAGGCAGGGAACCAAAACAGTAATGGAGTACCAGAGGGAGTTCGTGAGACTGGCGAACTGTGTCCCGTTCGTCATTCGGGACGAATCCCATAAGGCACAACTGTTTGTGGATGGATTGAGGACTGACATTTTCCAAGTGGTGGACGCGGCGGATCTGCATACCTTTCAGAAGGTGGTCGACCGAGCCACCATCGTGGAGCGAGGCTTTGCCGTCACGCGCGCCCGAAGGGAAGGCTCCCACCAGCAAGACGACAGGAAGCGGACCCAGACGGCTTCAGGGGGAGGGGGCTCCTCCAGCGGGAATCGGCCCCCTAAGCGGTGGAGGCCCCAGCAAAGGACCAGGGGAGCGCCGGGAGAGGGACAACGCCCGGAGGACCGCTCATGCGTGATCTGCGGCGGGGCGCACCGAGTGATGGATTGCTCCAAGAGACAGGACCATTGTTTCCGATGTGGCAAGCAGGGACACTTCCGTTTCAACTGTCCCCTGAACCAAGGCACCACATCTTCAGCAGCCTCCGTGCCTTCACCCCAGCACGCAGGGCGGGGGAAAGCGCCAATGACGTCAGCCCCCAGACCGCCAGCACCCCGATCTGTAGGGGAAAAGCCACCGCCTTCGGGAGGCCGCGTCTATTCGATGGGTCAGCAGGAGACGCACCCGTCTGAGCACGTCGTCGCAGGTATCACTCTTGCTTCTGTTTATCGCGCTAGAACCCTTTTTGACACCGGAGCGACCCTCTCGTTTATGTCCCGAGACTTCGCACTGACCCATGATTTTGAGTTGAGACCCTTACCCAGTTTGATGATCGTACACACCGCGGGGGGATCCTTGGAGGCACGCAACATGGTGCCTTCCTGCCCTATATGGATGGGAAGGCTTCCGTGCCCCTGGGATCTGGTAGTCATTCCATTGAAAGAGTATGATGTAGTGCTCGGAATGGATTGGCTCACGTGGTACCTTGCGGTCATAGACTGCGAGAAGCGCGAGGTACGACTGATGTACCCCGATTTTCCGGAGAACGTGTACTTGGCTTGCAAGAGCGTTTCCTTTTCTTCCATGATTCCTGCATCCCGAGCCAGGAAGCTGGTAGAGGGCGGGTGTATGGCCTACTTGGTGTTGGTGGCCCTGGCCGCCGGATCCTCCACGGCACTCCCCGACATCCCTGTGGTGAGGGACTTCCCAGATGTTTTTCCGGCCGAACTACCTGGATTACCCCCCGAGCGAGAAGTTGTCTTTCCCATTGAGCTTCCACCCGGCACTCGACCAATCACGAAGGCCCCCTACAGGATGGCCTTCGCGGAGCTGAAGGAACTTAAGGCGCAGCTAGAGGACCTTCTGGACAAGGGGTTTATCCGACCGAGTGTGTCCCCTTGGGGCGCACCTGTACTCTTTGTACGAAAGAAAGACGGGAGCTTGCGGTTGTGCATCGACTACCGGGAAATCAACAAAGTCACAGTGAAAAACAAGTACCCCTTACCTAGGATTGATGACCTCTTTGACCAGCTGCGGGGTGCAACTGTCTTTTCAAAAATCGACCTGCAGTCGGGCTACCACCAGCTCAGAGTTCGAGACGAGGATATTCCGAAGACGGCATTCCGGACTCGGTATGGCCATTACGAGTTCACAGTAATGCCGTTCGGGCTTACCAATGCCCCAGCGGTGTTCATGGACATGATGAACCGAGTTTTCAGACCCTTCCTGGATCAGTTCGTTGTGGTCTTCATCGACGACATCCTGATTTACTCCACCACCGATGAGAAGCACGAGGAGCACCTTCGAATTGTTCTACAGACCCTTAGGGAGCAGGAGCTGTTCGCAAAACTTAAGAAATGCGAATTCTGGCTTCGCGAAGTGGGGTTTCTAGGGCATATCATTTCAGCAGCAGGAGTCGCAGTGGATCCCAAGAAGGTGGAGTCGGTGACCGACTGGCCCCAGCCGACCACAGTGACAGAGGTGCGCAGCTTCTTGGGCCTTGCGGGATACTACAGACGTTTCGTGGAGGGTTTCTCGAAGATTGCGACCCCTCTGAACCGCCTAACCCGGAAAGGAGTAAAGTTCATATGGACGGTCCAATGCCAAGAGAGCTTTGAAGAACTTAAGAAACGGTTAACAAGAGCGCCTGTGCTTGCCTTACCAACCCCTGGAGAAGACTACGAAGTCTACTGCGATGCATCGCGAATAGGACTGGGAGGAGTACTAATGCAGCAAGGAAGAGTCATTGCCTATGCTTCAAGACAACTCAAGGATTATGAACAGAACTACCCGATCCATGACTTGGAGCTTGCCGCAGTGGTCTTCGTTCTGAAACTGTGGAGGCACTACCTCTACGGTGTGCATTGCAACGTGTTCTCGGACCACCAAAGCCTTAAGTACCTTTTCACCCAGAAGGAGCTTAACCTACGGCAGAGGAGGTGGTTGGAGCTACTGAAGGACTACGACTTAACCATCCAGTACCACCCGGGGAAAGCAAATGTGGTAGCCGACGCTCTAAGCCGAAAGGGACAAGCAGAAGGAACTTCGGCGGGCGCGATCACGCAGCAGAATGACTTGATCGCGGAATTTTCACGATTGAGGTTGGAAGTGGTACCAGCAGGGACGGTTGAGCGACTGTTGACCCTAACAGTCGCGCCGACCCTATTGGAGAGGATTCGGGAAGGCCAAGGTGCGGATCCGCAGCTACAGCTGGAACGAGATAGGATTTCACCGGAGCAAGAAGGAGACTTTGCAGTGGGAACGGACGGCACCCTTCGGTTCCGAGGGCGGATCTGCGTGCCCGATCTGCCGGATCTAAAGAAAGAAATCCTGACTGAAGCACATTGCGCCCCCTACGTGGCGCACCCTGGAGGCACCAAGATGTACCGGGATATCCGACAGACCTTCTGGTGGCCAAGATTGAAGGGAGATGTGACGCTGTTCGTGGCTCACTGTTTGATTTGCCAACAGGTGAAAGCCGAGCATCAGCGGCCGGCGGGGAAATTGCAACCTCTACCCGTGCCCGAATGGAAGTGGGAGCAAGTCACAATGGACTTCGTCACCGGATTCCCCCGTTCGCAACAGGGACACGACGCTATCTGGGTTGTCGTGGATCGGCTAACGAAGTCAGCTCACTTCCTACCCATCCACACGACCTGGACACGTGACCGGCTGGCACAGGTCTACCTCAGCGAGATTGTAAGGCTGCACGGGGTGCCAACGACGATCACCTCGGACAGGGACACGAGGTTCGTTTCGAACTTTTGGAAGAGTCTACAACGAGCCTTGGGGACCAAGTTACACTTCAGCTCAGCCTTTCACCCCCAGACGGACGGGCAATCCGAGCGGGTGATCCAGATACTCGAGGACATGCTTCGGGCGTGCGTGCTGGATTTAGGAGACGGATGGTCGCGCTACCTACCCCTTGCAGAGTTCGCTTATAACAACAGCTACCAAGCGAGCATTAAGATGGCGCCGTACGAAGCGTTGTACGGCAGACGCTGTAGATCCCCGATCTGCTGGGACGATCTGGGGGAGAGAAAGTTTTTGGGGCCGGACCTAGTGGCCGAGACAGAGGAAAGGGTGCGCCTCATCAGGCGACGTTTGGCGACCGCCCAGAGCCGGCAAAAGAGTTACGCGGACCAGAGACGTCGCGACTTGGAATTCCAGGTGGGAGGGCACGTGTTACTGCGGGTGTCGCCGTCGAAGGGGGTGAAGCGGTTTGGGTTGAGGGGCAAGCTGAGCCCGCGGTACATAGGGCCGTTTGAGATTCTGGAGCGCATCGGCCCGGTAGCCTACCGCCTCGCCCTACCGCCGAACCTTGACCGCGTTCATGATGTGTTCCACGTATCCATGCTTCGGAAATACCTCCCCGACCCATCGCGAGTGCTTGACGCCTCCGCGATTGAACTCAAGGAGGATCTAAGTTTCGCGGAAGTACCAGTGCGGATCCTAGCCCGGGAGGACAAAAAGCTGCGTAGGCGGACGATTCCCTACGTAAAGGTGCTTTGGAGCAATCAAGAAGAGCGTGAGGCAACTTGGGAACCCGAGTCAAAGATGAGGGAGTGCTACCCGGACCTGTTCGCCGCTGGGGAAGATTAAGTTTCGGGGACGAAACTTGTTTTTAGCGGTAAGTGGTGTAAGACCCGGCTTTTCCTTAACCCTTCTGGTCACCCTCTTCTTGTAATGCCTGACCGGGGGCCTCATTTTTGGCATTTTTCCGGACAGACCGTCGGGGCCCGCAAATAATTTTAGGCGGTAGAGCTCGCGGAACGGAGCGCGTGGGCGCAATCGGTTTATTTTTCCGACTCCCGGTCTGACCAGAATTAATTCTCGAAGTTGGGGTCCCCCTTAGACGCCTCGGGATCCGTGTTGGCAGCCGCACACCTTTTAAGGTAAACCCTAATTCTCTTAGTATATATATGTAGCCGTGAGGGAAAGAGGATTAGGGTTCCTCTTATTTTTCTTTTGGTGGCCGCCTCTTTTCTTTTCTTCCTCCCTCGTAGCCGCCGGCAAAGAGAAACCAAGCACACCGCAAGGGTGGACCGGTGGAGGCAAGCGGACGATCCCTCTCTTCCTCTCTTTCGCACATCAAGGTGAGTCGGACGCGTTTCGTTCGGGGGAATCTCCCTCTTTCTTTCTTTTGTTGGTCACGAGGAGGGAGGAGGCCCGGCGCCGTCGCGCACCGCGGGCCGCGCGCCCGCGCGGCGCTCGGCCGCGCGGGGCCGCCCGCAGGAGGGGGGCGCCCGCGCGGGCTGGTGCCGCGCGGGGCCGCCCCGCACCGCGGGCCGCGCACCCGCGCGGCGCTCGGCCGCGCGGGGGCCGCCCGCAGGAGGGGGCGCCCGCGCGGGCTGGTGCCGCGCGGGGCCGCCCCGCACCGCGGGCCGCGCGCCCGCGCGGCGCTCGGCCGCGCGGGGCCGCCGCAGGAGGGGGGCGCCCGCGCGGGCTGGTGCCGCGCGGGGCCGCCCCGCACCGCGGGCCGCGCGGCCCGCGCGGCGCTCGGCCACGCGGGGCCGCCCGCAGGAGGGGCGCCCGCGCGGGCTGGTGCCGCGCGGGGCCGCCCCGCACCGCGGGCAGCGCGCCCGCGCGGGCACTCGGCCGGCGCGGGGCCGCCCGCAGGAGGGGCGCCCGCACGGGCTGGTGCCGCGCGGGGTCGCCCCGCACCGCGGGCAGCGCGCCCACGCGGCGCTCGGCCGCGCGGGGCCGCCCGCAGGAGGGGCGCCGCGCGGGTGGTGCCGCGCGGGGGTCGCCCCGCACCGCGGGCAGCGCGCCCGCGCGGCGCTCGGCCGCGCGGGGCCGCCCGCAGGAGGGGCGCCCGCGCGGGCTGGTGCCGCGCGGGGTCGCCCCGCACCGCGGGCCGCGCGCCCGCGCGGCGCTCGGCCGCGCGGGGCCGCCGCAGGAGGGGCGCCGCGCGGGCTGGTGCCGCGCGGGGCTGCGCCCTGGCAGGGTGTTCGTCGCACGGGCCGGTGCCGTGCGAAGAACTCCGCCGCACGCTGTAGGGAGTCGTTGTAAGTTTCGGACTTCTAAGTCTCGATTTGCCTATGTTCCTTCAGGAGTGCGGGGCGCTGTGGGCGACTGGAGCACAGACGCGGACTGGACGAACGCAGGACGACGCACACAAGGTGGGTACGTTCCCGGGGGTTTCGGGAATGGGGTTTAACTGTTAGAAATAGCATGTTGGGGCAAGGTGGAATTGTCAGTCTCCTTCTGTTTATGCACTAACCCTGTTATGTTATGTTATGATACTCAATGTCAATCTGAGGCTCAAATTTGCTACACGCACACCCGCGGTTTGGCCACCGCAAGGGTGTGCTTTTCCGGAAAAGTGGTACGTTGACCCGTGTACCCCACGCGGAGGTGGCGTTAGGAATGGGGGCCCCCATGGGTGGGGGGTGTGAGCGGTGACGTCGAGGCAGGTGCTCGGCGGCCGAGGCAGGTGCTCGGCGGTGGGCATCGGGGAAGGTGCCCGATGTTGCTTTGTGAGGCAGGTGCTCGGCGGTGGGCATCGGGGAAGGTGCCCGATGTCGTAATGATACAGGGTGTGGTTAAGGTGGAAGGTGCATGGGAGGGATAGTTGCTCCGGTGTTTGTGGTTTGCCTTATCTTTGTTTACTACGCTTATCATGCTATTTCTAGTCACTGACTTCCCACTTCGTGACAGGTTCGTCCAGGGGCGAGTGCTAGGGCGCCGGTGAGGACGTTAGGGTGCTGATCTGATTTATGGGTGACTTCATATACAGTGACTCTTCTTTCCCTTTTCTTTTATTATTCATGGTAGCTAGTTGTGGATTGCGACACCCCCGTGGGGTCGAAGTGGATGTTGCCCTTTTCTTTCCTTTCTTTTTGAATAATTGAATGAATACTACGTTCTCTCTTACTTGGCCGTTTTGAACGATGAAAACAAAGAAAACCGTTTGCGAAAACTATTTTTAAAACGTGGGTGTCGTGTGGGCACCAAGCTTTATAAACCTTGTGGGATTTATGTGTTTACGAACTGTTTTCACAAACGAGGGCATCGTGTGGATGCCGCTTTCAAAACCTTGTGATTATTTATCCTTTCAAAACACCGGCCTCTATGCTCTAAGTGAATGCTAGAATGTCACGTGAATTGTTTGGTTGTATGTGTACGAGACCCCAACTGATCTGGTTAGAGATTGTATGTACTACGCCTTGTGAGACACTTTGTAGTTGAGACGCCGTGCATATACAAAGGGGCCTCTGCTCATTTGCAGAGCGAATTTGTGTATGCGGCGGGTCTGTGCACGCGCCGGGGAGTAATGTTTTACAAAAAAAAATATATGGCTGAATCAGGGGCATCGGTGGCTCCTCTTCCGCGCGATTCGAACCCCCGGGGCGTGACACATGTGGTAGCTGCACACAGTACTCGGACGACCGAGGTGGTAGCTCTTTCCTCCATGTGGTGGTAGTTTTCACACTCCTCATTGGGATGTAACTCTTTCCACATCTTTTGAGCATTTTACTTTACTTTGACTCCCCCTCAATTGGCTATCAATTATTTAAGATATAAGGTATTCAACCAAAAATTGATCTCGCATTCATACTCGACTAAATAGTCAAATAAGATAATGACTATACCAAGAGATCATTGAGAGAGAAATTGACTTTGATCACTTAAAAGATGACTTAATTAACATAAATGATCATTGCAACATCGAAATATTATGATGTCAAAAGCATAATAGATTTCTAAATGCGTGAAAAGATGCAATTAAAGTCAATATGACCAATGCTCCAAGATTATGATTATGGAGTAAAGTTGATAATCCATATAAAATTAATTTGGAGTGAATGAACGTGAAATCCTTTTTATTCAATGCACTTGTTCGTTAAAACCCTTTTGTTTTTTTTAAAAAAAAACAAAACATAAAAACAAAGAGCATTGAAAACATGTAATGCAGAGATTCAGAAAGATATGAAAGGAAAACCAATCAAAGCATTACATACAGTCATAAGCTATTTAGAACTTAAGACAAGGAAAGATATCACCTTTCCGAATCCAAAATCGCTGGATTTTGGGTTGTCTTGATTCGTTGTGGCCGGGGGTTGTCCGCTTTGACTGTTGGTCCACCTTAGGTCTTTGCCTCGTAGTGATCCACTTGTACGATTGATGTTGTGGCTCGGACCTTTGGTGGGTTGAGTGAACTCCTTTGACTTGATGTGTCTTTTGATTCCGTTGAGTTCGCTCCGTAGATGAAGTTGCCGAAGGACTCTTCTTTCTCTTTTTCGGGCAATTCTTCACCAAATGTCCTTCAAGTCCACATAAGTGACAAGTTCTTCCTTTCAATTTCATTGTGGAACTTGAAGCATGCACAGTTTGGTCCTTTTTGAATCCCAAACCAACCTTGCTTGTTTGACCTAATCCGGACATACAATCTAGTTTCTTGGAACCGGTTGAAAGCCTTTGTATGTCGAATTTGAGTTCATGAACTTGCTTGGTCAAAACTTGGTTGGTGACATGAATCTCCTCAAACTGTTTTCTAGAAAGCCAATCTTGTCCACAAATGATTTAGCGTTTGTCTCCGATTGGTTTAGCTTTTCTTGGAGGATTTTATTGTTATTCAATAAACGTCCTTGTTCCTCCTCGAGATCATGAAGTTTTATCTTTAAAGCATGATTCTCGTCTTGATTCTCAAGTTGTTGCTTCCTCAACTTCTTGATATGCTTGGCCATCTTCTTAGATTCCGCAAGAAGTTGTTGATATGCCTCAACGAGTTCTTCTTCGTCCGACTCCCCCTCACTTGATGACTCTCCGTTGGATGTTGATGTTTCATGCAAAATCAAAGGAATAGAGTCAGTGATTAAAGATGATAAACGAACATTAGAAGAGGGAATTTGAGAAGCATGTAAGGCAACGACTTTTTCCTCTTTACTTGAGGTCGATTCATTAGAAGTAGAATCGTCCCAAGTTTTCGCTTGCAAAGCCCTCTTTTTATATGATTTCGGAGAAGGACATTACGTTGAAAAATGGCTGTAGCCTTTGCATCTATAGCATTGGATTTCCCCTTCAAAATCATCTTTTTCTTTTTCTTTAGAAGGTTTTGCAAAGCTTTTGAGTTTAGAGGATTTAGAACCCGATGATCCTTTAGAAGGTTTCGTGGATGTAGATCCATCGGTTCGATTCTTCCAAAACTTCTGACGAAATTTCTTTACGATCCGCGCCAATTGTTCTTCAAAATCGGCGAAAGAGATTTCATCGTCGGAACTTGATTCGCTATCTTCTTCCTTTGTTGATTTGAATGCAATACCTGTAAGCTTAGAAGAAGACGACTCCACGGACTCAAACCCCTCCTTCAGCTTCTTCGGACCTTGCGCTCACCGATTGGATGTCCACGCAATAACAATCCACTAAGAAAAGAAGAATAACAAGGTGATTACCGTCTCCACGGATTTAACCCCTCCTTCAACTTCTTCGGACCTTGCGCTCCAACGATTGCACGTGCACTGCACACGTTCGAATCCACGAACGCCACTCGAATCCACGAGCACACGTTTCGAATCCACGAAACGCCTTTAGCACACCGAATCCACGATGCCACGTCGAATCCACGACGCAAACTCAGCCGGTAAGAATATTGGCTTCGATGGTGATCCTTTGCTTAGATTATCAATAAAGATCCATGGGAAAATTCTCTAAGCAAAGATTAGATCAATTCGACAAAAGATATGTTCTTGAAAGAACTGTCGAATTGACCTAAAAGAGGCTATAAAGAAGAACGATAAAAACCTAGCCTCTAGGGTTGCTCTCAAGTGTTTTATCAATTGATCGGCCGTGCTCCCCACGTTTTTGAGAAACCCTAAATGTCTATTTATAGTTTAGAAACCTTTGGAAAGAGATAAGAATCAAAAACTTACCTTATCTGGAAATTTTCAGGACGACGATCCGGATCGGATTTACTGTGATCCGGATCGTCGTAACGAGTCAGGCTATTCCAGAAAAATAGGGTTCGGGATCTGGATTGAAATGCCCGATCCGGATCGTTCATGTATTCCAGCAAAAACCCATGTTCGGGATCCGGATCGAAATGACCTTTGATCCGGATCGGATTTGCCAATGAACAAGCACCCTTCGGGATCCGGATTGGACTGTCTGATCCGGATCCTGAACATGTCCCATGTCCAGTTTTTGATTTTTATGCAATTAGAAATTCATCCAAGTGTTTCTACACTATAAGAAAGTATTCGGATCACCAAAATTATTTAGTTAACCATACCTGATCCTTTTGAATACTTTCTTCTTGAGATTGATGTAACTGATCCACAATTCTTCAACTTCAATCTTCAAGACTCAAGACACTGAGTGTCAACTTGAGCTCTTGTTGAATCTTCTCTAAGTCTTTGATTGCTGATTGACAATTTGATCCCTTTAAGACTCCGACTCAACTTACTGACTTGACTCACGAAATATGCCAACACCAAAAAGCCGTAACAATCTCCCCCTTTGGCAATTTCGTGACAAAACCCAAAAATACATAAAAGCGCTCAAGTCACTCATCTTAAACCAAAAAATCGAAACTCAATGTCATCACCAAAACATTGACTTTCTTTGCGTGAAAGATCCAATAAACAAAAATACATTTGAACCAGTCTTAGAACAAACTCTATGACTTAGGACTTGGAGTCTTAAAGTGATGTAGATCCTGCAAAAACAAAACTCCAAACAAATCAAAAGTCAGTCGTTAGAAATTAAATGTAAATCCTACATTTGATTCGTCCTTTTGGTTCTTTTTGTTTTTCGGCTCCTTTTTCTCATCTCCTTTCTTCTTCTCGATGATCTCATCTCCGTCTCTGTAGAGTACCGGAGCTTCGGGCAGTGTGCCGACTCCACGTGGCAGCGTGGTATTGTGGAAATACCTTCAGCAGGTTCTGATTTCGTTTACAGGATGGTTCGGGTGGTCCCGGAGCGACGCAGAAGCTTTTTGTTAGAAAAGTGAGTTGGCGTCGGCTTGAGAGCTTGCGGGCCGAGCATCGGATTCATGGATGGGTTTGATGTGAGTTGATCCCTTGGGACATGTGTATTATGAGTTTACAGAGGTGTTCGGTTGGTTGCGGGGCGATGCGGAGGTCCCGAGGTAAGAAAGTGAGTTGACGGGGCGATTTCAGAGATTTTCGGGCTGTTCTGGAGCTTTTGGGTGGCTTGGTTCCGGAACCAGCCATTTGGTTCCGGAACCAGGGCCCGTGTACCGGTACCAAGTGGGTGGTACCGGTACACAAGCACAGGAAGTGCCCTGTTTTAGTCCGAATTGCACAGTGAACTGAGGTATGGGTCTTTCTTCTGTTCCAACCACCCCAGGCATGATTTATACACCTTGTCCCCCTCTCTCTCTTCCACCCTACATCATCTTCATCCTCCTCCATTTCTTGCTGCCAGAGAAGAGAAAGAAGAGGAAGAAGTAGAAGGAGAAGAGAAGGGTCTGTGAGCTTCTTGCATTGTGGGAGTTGACCCGGTCAACGCGCGCTGGCGAGGAGCAATTGAGGTAATTTAATTGTTGGAGATTATGGATTTGGATTTGTTTGTTCTCCTCTTGGGTTTTATTGATGGAATTGATTGGGATTTTGAGCTAATTTCCATCCTTTCTCTCCCTCTCTCCCTGTGCTCTCGGGTGCAAGCAGGGAGGTTACTGCGCAAATCCGAGGTTTTGTCTGCTCCATGCGCGCGTGTGAGGGACCCTTTTGAGCTGAGCAGAGGCATGCTGGGACCTTTGGGAGTGTGATAGAGGATTGATCGGAGCTCCGTGGATTTTTCCGACGCGCGGCGGCGCGCGCGCGCGTGAGAGGCGCAGTGCAGTTTCATCAGTTTTTCGTCCGTTTCTTCACCGATTTCGGCGCGGCCTTCGGAAAGCATTTGAGGTGGGTTGGAATTTCTTCAAGATGTGTGGAATGCCCTCTAAAGCTATTTGAATGCATGTTGATCATGTTTAGCTTAATTATTTGCATAGCTGGTAAATCTGATAATTGCCTAGAAAATTGTAGGAACACAATTGCAAGCCCCCGATATTTTTAGCATGATCTAGAAGTGATTTGACACTAGACTGCATGTTTAGTTGGCTTTATATTGGCATCTGAACCGTTTTAAAAATCGTCGGAACTGTTTTAAGGAAAACTGGGTTTTGAAAATAGTTTTAAAACATTGAGATCTTCCCGAGGGGTTGAGTAGGTTCAGGATGCATGTGTTCTCGTGCCAGAGGGCCGAGTGGATTTTTAGAGCATTATGAGATGACTTTCTAGTATCATGAGAGAGTTTTGAGATACTTGAGTTCGCGGGGTATTGAGGATGTATACCCTGATTGGGTTACTCTAGATCATGGGTTGTGCTCTGATTTAGTGGTGGAGATGGTTCTCCCACTTAGCCGTGAGAGTTTTGGGGGCTCTGGCAGATCGAGTCGTGGAGGTTTCCCGACTCAGCCACGGGTCGTGCAATATCAGATTGAGTCGTTGAGGGTTCTCCGACATAGCTGGGAGAGTGTTGGGCATTTCCTGTTCAAGTTGTGGAGTCTTTCTCCGACTGAGTATGCTTGTTGAGCATTGAGTTCCGATCTGTTTGATCGTGTATTTTTAGCCTTGAGTCGTTGAGGGTTCTCCGACATAGCTGTGAGAGTGTTTGGGCTTTTTCTGTTCGAGTCGTGGAGCCTTTCTCCGAGTGAGTTATGCTAGTTGAGCATTGAGATCCGATCTGTTTGATCGTGGATTATAGCCTGCTGAGCCTGGCTTTTTATGCCAGTTATGAGATACTTGAGATACTTGAGATACTTGAGTTCGGTGGGGTCGCTCCCCTCGAGCTACGCCCCGGGTGCGATGATGATACCGAGCCTGACGAGGCTGCGATGTGATTACTGAGATGGTCCCAGAGGGACACCCTACGTAAGTCCGTTCCTCCGGGATGTGCGGCAGTGGATGCCTACGTAAGTCCGTTCCTACGGGATGCGCGGCAGTAGATGAGCGCAGGCTTAATTGACTGGTCCAAAGAGGGACAGTCATTGGGATTGGGTGATATGTGTGAGTGAGTTTCATAGCATGTTCCTAGATGAGTTTTTCCTTTGAGCATGATACTTGAGGCATGTTAGTAGTGAGGGTGTATGCATAGCAGGATCAGAGTTGAGTATTCTTGAGCATGATGTGGTATATGCTAGTTGTAGTTCCTTTCCTGCTTTCAGCTTTTATCTATCTATCTATCTGCATACCTGTCTGTTGTGCCTCCAGTAGACTTAGTGGGCATACCGTGGATATTGAGACGGTACCCACTGGGAACTACCTTTGCAGTAGTTCTCACACCCGCTGCGGTGACAGGTTCCTGTGGTAGCTGTTCCGGCTTGGTTCGCGCAGAGGCAGCTGATCGAGGTGAGGACGTGGCCGTTTAGTTCCTTACCAGCACTGAGAGTCAGAGGTAGATGTACCTTGGGTATTTTATGACTCCACTTTTGTACTGGACATTCTGAGAGATCAGTGAGGATTCTTGTACTTTTGTAGCTGAGAGACCTTGTATCGAGATTTTTATTATATCAGATGTTCAGTGGATTTCTGTAGCTATTTGGTTTTCTTTCAGCTCTGATACATTATAGCTATAGATCTGACTTGCAGGGTAGACGCTTCGTCTGTACGGCAGTTTCCGTACAGATGGCGGATCTGTTGGCGAGCCCGGGTCGCAGTTTCGACCCCGGGGCGTGACAGATTAGGGTGGTATCAGAGCCTAGGAATATAGGTCGTTGAGGACTTAGTGACCCTAGGCTATTGGTTGGACAGTAGGATGACTGTCGTGAGAGACGTGATTTTAGCGAGAGTCCTGATTGAGTTCGTACCTCCCCCGAGGGATTGGGGCGAGTGATTTTACATGTTTATTCTCTAAAGTGATTATGTTGGCTGCAGACAACATAATACTTTAGAACGGTGAACATGTTATAGACTTTCGCTTGATTGGGTCGAGAGTGTTTGTGGTTTGGTTGGCCGTGACTGTTCTTCTTGTTGGCCCTGTGATGCCGTGCAGCGGCGAGGGCGTGTGTGACCTTGGATGAGGAGCCCGAACAGCGGGAGGCTGAATGGACAGAGCAGAGCGAGGTCTGCGAGTTACGGGCCCAGGTAGCTCAGTTGTTTAGGCGACGCGGCGCCAGGAAGAGAACATGGAGCGCGTGATGCGCATGTTTGAGCAGAGAGTATTGTTTGAGGTATCGCCGTAGTACTTCCGGCCGCGACATTGTCGATTTCGACCCAGGTTGCACTGTGAGTAGTGCGGGAGCAGTGAGAGATTGCTGACTGATAGTTGTGCATTCGCCAGTTCCATCCCCTACTGATTTCAGGGCAGAGTTGGAGCCTCGAGAGGCCGAGAACTGGATTGCCGCTTTGGAAAATGTTTGAGGACTTGTTATCCAGGACAAGCATCGGGTGCACTTGGTTATGCACTTTGGATAAGGACGCCGAGAGTTGGTGGCGTCGAGTTGTCCTATTGAACCACCGGGAGAGCAGTCGAGGACTTGGAGCGAGTTTCTTCGACGGTTGAGCAGTGTGCCCCATGTTGCCAGGATGAGGCCCAGATTATTGATTATGTTTGAGAGGGGACTGCATTGAGATGTTGTCACTTTGGGTATTCTCGGCGAGCGATTTTAGATGCACCGATTGTGCATGCCCGATGGATTGACCGAGGATCTGCGATCATGTCTGAGAGGGACGGAGAGCGAGGGACTAGCTCGAGAGAGAGATGTCCAGTATCGCCTGATTTTGGGATAGTCGAGTGGATCGAGGTTGCCATGATTCCAGTCACAGGATCATGAGCCTCAGAGGAGACAGAGACCAGGAGGTTCCCGACAGTCAAGGCACCAGCAGCAGTGCTAGGATGACTGTATCCCTTGCGGTGGGCCGCATTCGTCACCATAGAGTGACTTCAGAAAAGGGCGATGCTTTCATGTGTTTAGTCAGGACATCTTCAGGCAGAGGGTCCCAGAGTGGTGTTCTTGGATTTGCCGCCTGCGACGGCACCCCACTACCCCTTCAGGATGCAGCGGTTCATCCGACTTACCGGTAGGCTGATTTAGCCGAGATGCCGAGGCAGATTGAGCGATGGCCACCATCATCTTGTGGATGAATTGTGCAGCCGATTAGAGGACGCCAGGATAATAGATCGCGTCTTATCAGGTGTGGTTGCTTATGGTCATTAGAGTTGGAGCATGTTGATGCCGACATCGCTGGTGTGTGCTTTACTAGAGCAGGGGTAGCTTCGCGTGGGCCAGAGATGGGACTGTTGGCTTGTGCACGTGAGGATCAGGTTTCAGATCACGTATAGCGCATGGATGAGTGTTGCCAGTCCTGCCAGTGCAGATAATACCTTGGATTTGATCCTAGAGTTGTTAGTCCTACATCGGCTCTGAGATGTGGAAATGAGGTTGGATAGGGATTGGATATCCCAATGTTATGTTATCAGGGATTGTCGAGAGAGGACAATGACCCTCCTTGGACCTGGCTAGGAGGAGTGTGGTTATAGAGGATGTTATAGCACGACAGAGGTTGAGTCGTGGTCGTATCGCTTGGTTAGCGATTGTAGAGGAGGTGCCTACGGCGGCACCGGGACTAAAGGAATATCCTTATCGCCCGTGTGATCCCGGACAGGAGTTTACCTGGTCTGATGTTGATGCCGCCGTTTAGTGAGACTGAGATCGAGTTAGTGATCGACGTGGTTTGGAAACCGCGCCGACTTCGGCAGCATCTCTTGGAGTATCACTCGTGAGCCAGTGAGAGAGCTGTTAGCGCAGCTGCGGATCCGAGGGATCGAGAGGTCTGGGTGACCCCATGCCACGTCGTGAGGATACGGCAGTGAGGATCCGAGAGATTGGTATTTTGGATGTGTTACCACGCCGTTGATACACGGTGGTGATGCCACGCCGTTGATACACGGTGGTGATGCCACGCCGTTGATACACGGTGGTGATGCCATGCCGTTGGTATACGGCAGTGATGCCACGTTGTGAGTGCACAACGGTGAGAGTGCTGTGACGATTCGAGCACAGTTAGATTTGGGTCGTGTTGGGTTGATGCCTTGCGGGACATTGAAGGCTTTGTGGAACCCTACAGCTGAGGGCTGTGCCAGATTGAGTCTGAACCCGATAGAGACATTTTGAGCTTACAGTGAGGTCAAGCGGATTGACTAAGGCCCTGCGGCCTTTTGGATTTGAGGACTTGTGTGTTCCGGCGGTACTTGGACCGGGCAGTAGAACCAGTGTGAGTTTGAGCTCTACAGTGAGTTGCCGTGCTAGTAGTTGAGTTAAATTTATACAAGGCCAGTTGATTTGATTATATCGGATTTGGTTTCCGAGATGAGTTTAAGCACGAGGAGCACTTAAGGATAGTGCTGCAACTTCTATGAGAAGAAGTTGATGCCGAGTTGTAAGAGAATTTGCTCTTAGACTTCGGAAGATTTTGTGGTTAGGCCATGTTATTACAGCCGCAGGAGTGACAGTGGACCCGGCGAAGAGTGTTGCCGTTTAGGTTCGGCTTGGACCCATGATAGTGACAGAGGTCCAGAGTTGTGGATTAAGCAGTGCCAGCATAACCTTGAGGAGTTCAAGCTGTGGATGGTATTAACATCATTGTGAATAGTTGCTTGAGATAGAGAGAGATTTGAGATATCTATCGATCCTAGAACCTGAGGTACTGGGTTACTCAGAAGGATTTTGATTTGGGGCAATGCCGGTGGATAAAGTTATTAAGGATGTATGATTGAGCTTACAGTAACGTCCCGACAAAGACAAGTGGTCGCAGCTGCCTTGAATAGGCGAGCGGTACAGTTTTGGAGTATGAGGGTTACTTAGCGGATGCCGCTGAAAGAGTAAGTGAGACGAATTGAGATTAAGGTGGTGTTCCCTAGGAAAGTGGCAAAACTTGTGTTTTGGACTCGTAACCCACTCCGTTGGACAGGATTAGAGAGGGAACTTCTTAGTGAATGCAGCGGGAGTACTGAAGTACAAGGACCGCATCTGTGTACCCGGGGATTCCGAGATCCGAAAGCTGATTTTGAGAGTTAAGGGTTGAGTGTTGTTCCCGATGTTGGACTTCTTACCCTGTGGATGGAGGTAAGAATGCATTTGTGAAGCTCTCAGCATTGTGGTTGCTGAGGAGCAACGGAAAAGTTATGCCAATTGGAGGCAGAGAGTTTTGGTGACTTCTGGAAATCACTATCCGCAGAAATGTGTAGATTTGAGATTTCGCGGGAAGTTAAGTCCGCGAATTATTGGCATATTCGAGGAGTTAGAGCGCATTGGATCAGTTGTTCACCGAGTTGCGCTACCGCCATGGTTTGGCAAGTACCCACGAGGACGTTGGTGTATCCGTTCTGAGGGAAGTATGGATTGGATCCCTTGTATGATTTGGATTTCGCTTCTTTGGAGTCAGACGAGGATTTGGGCTATCAGAAGCGACCGGTGCGAATTCTTGCTCGAGAGACGAGAGAATTGCGCAACCGGATCTTACCTTTGATAAAGGTCTTATGGAGTCATCATGAGGAGCGAGAGGCCACTTGAGAGCCGGACGATGAGTTGAGGATCTCCTATCCCCACTTGTTTGAGTCACCCTCCTGAGTTTTGGATTTTGGAGGTTTCGAGGACGAAACCTTTTTAAGGAGGGGAGAGTGTAGAGTACCGGAGCTTCGGGCAGTGTGCCGACTCCACGTGGCAGCGTGGTATTGTGGAAATACCTTCAGCAGGTTCTGATTTCGTTTACAGGATGGTTCGGGTGGTCCCGGAGCGACGCAGAAGCTTTTTGTTAGAAAAGTGAGTTGGCGTCGGCTTGAGAGCTTGCGGGCCGAGCATCGGATTCATGGATGGGTTTGATGTGAGTTGATCCCTTGGGACATGTGTATTATGAGTTTACAGAGGTGTTCGGTTGGTTGCGGGGCGATGCGGAGGTCCCGAGGCAAGAAAGTGAGTTGACGGGGCGATTTCAGAGATTTTCGGGCTGTTCTGGAGCTTTTGGGTGGCTTGGTTCCGGAACCAGCCATTTGGTTCCGGAACCAGGGCCCGTGTACCGGTACCAAGTGGGTGGTACCGGTACACAAGCACAGGAAGTGCCCTGTTTTAGTCCGAATTGCACAGTGAACTGAGGTATGGGTCTTTCTTCTGTTCCAACCACCCCAGGCATGATTTATACACCTTGTCCCCCTCTCTCTCTTCCACCCTACATCATCTTCATCCTCCTCCATTTCTTGCTGCCAGAGAAGAGAAAGAAGAGGAAGAAGTAGAAGGAGAAGAGAAGGGTCTGTGAGCTTCTTGCATTGTGGGAGTTGACCCGGTCAACGCGCGCTGGCGAGGAGCAATTGAGGTAATTTAATTGTTGGAGATTATGGATTTGGATTTGTTTGTTCTCCTCTTGGGTTTTATTGATGGAATTGATTGGGATTTTGAGCTAATTTCCATCCTTTCTCTCCCTCTCTCCCTGTGCTCTCGGGTGCAAGCAGGGAGGTTACTGCGCAAATCCGAGGTTTTGTCTGCTCCATGCGCGCGTGTGAGGGACCCTTTTGAGCTGAGCAGAGGCATGCTGGGACCTTTGGGAGTGTGATAGAGGATTGATCGGAGCTCCGTGGATTTTTCCGACGCGCGGCGGCGCGCGCGCGCGTGAGAGGCGCAGTGCAGTTTCATCAGTTTTTCGTCCGTTTCTTCACCGATTTCGGCGCGGCCTTCGGAAAGCATTTGAGGTGGGTTGGAATTTCTTCAAGATGTGTGGAATGCCCTCTAAAGCTATTTGAATGCATGTTGATCATGTTTAGCTTAATTATTTGCATAGCTGGTAAATCTGATAGTTGCCTAGAAAATTGTAGGAATACAATTGCAAGCCCCAGATATTTTTAGCATGATCTAGAAGTGATTTGACACTAGACTGCATGTTTAGTTGGCTTTATATTGGCATCTGAACCGTTTTAAAAATCGTCGGAGCTGTTTTAAGGAAAACTGGGTTTTGAAAATAGTTTTAAAACATTGAGATCTTCCCGAGGGGTTGAGTAGGTTCAGGATGCATGTGTTCTCGTGCCAGAGGGCCGAGTGGATTTTTAGAGCATTATGAGATGACTTTCTAGTATCATGAGAGAGTTTTGAGATACTTGAGTTCGCGGGGTATTGAGGATGTATACCCTGATTGGGTTACTCTAGATCATGGGTTGTGCTCTGATTTAGTGGTGGAGATGGTTCTCCCACTTAGCCGTGAGAGTTTTGGGGGCTCTGGCAGATCGAGTCGTGGAGGTTTCCCGACTCAGCCACGGGTCGTGCAATATCAGATTGAGTCGTTGAGGGTTCTCCGACACTGGGAGAGTGTTGGGCATTTCCTGTTCAAGTTGTGGAGTCTTTCTCCGACTGAGTATGCTTGTTGAGCATTGAGTTCCGATCTGTTTGATCGTGTATTTTTAGCCTTGAGTCGTTGAGGGTTCTCCGACATAGCTGTGAGAGTGTTTGGGCTTTTTCTGTTCGAGTCGTGGAGCCTTTCTCCGAGTGAGTTATGCTAGTTGAGCATTGAGATCCGATCTGTTTGATCGTGGATTATAGCCTGCTGAGCCTGGCTTTTTATGCCAGTTATGAGATACTTGAGATACTTGAGATACTTGAGTTCGGTGGGGTCGCTCCCCTCGAGCTACGCCCCGGGTGCGATGATGATACCGAGCCTGACGAGGCTGCGATGTGATTACTGAGATGGTCCCAGAGGGACACCCTACGTAAGTCCGTTCCTCCGGGATGTGCGGCAGTGGATGCCTACGTAAGTCCGTTCCTACGGGATGCGCGGCAGTAGATGAGCGCAGGCTTAATTGACTGGTCCAAAGAGGGACAGTCATTGGGATTGGGTGATATGTGTGAGTGAGTTTCATAGCATGTTCCTAGATGAGTTTTTCCTTTGAGCATGATACTTGAGGCATGTTAGTAGTGAGGGTGTATGCATAGCAGGATCAGAGTTGAGTATTCTTGAGCATGATGTGGTATATGCTAGTTGTAGTTCCTTTCCTGCTTTCAGCTTTTATCTATCTATCTATCTGCATACCTGTCTGTTGTGCCTCCAGTAGACTTAGTGGGCATACCGTGGATATTGAGACGGTACCCACTGGGAACTACCTTTGCAGTAGTTCTCACACCCGCTGCGGTGACAGGTTCCTGTGGTAGCTGTTCCGGCTTGGTTCGCGCGGAGGCAGCTGATCGAGGTGAGGACGTGGCCGTTTAGTTCCTTACCAGCACTGAGAGTCAGAGGTAGATGTACCTTGGGTATTTTATGACTCCACTTTTGTACTGGACATTCTGAGAGATCAGTGAGGATTCTTGTACTTTTGTAGCTGAGAGACCTTGTATCGAGATTTTTATTATATCAGATGTTCAGTGGATTTCTGTAGCTATTTGGTTTTCTTTCAGCTCTGATACATTATAGCTATAGATCTGACTTGCAGGGTAGACGCTTCGTCTGTACGGCAGTTTCCGTACAGATGGCGGATCTGTTGGCGAGCCCGGGTCGCAGTTTCGACCCCGGGGCGTGACAGTCTCCCCCTATCTCGATGATCTCATCTCTGTCTCCCCCTATCTCGATGATCTCTTCTCCCCTATTTCTCTCTTCTCCCCTATTTCTCTTCTCCCCATTTTTGTCATAAATTGTCAAACAGTGAACATACTAGACAAAAGGAAATCACTAACAGCATTAGTCCATAGTGAAAGAGAGATAAAAGCTCAGTTCCGGTATATAACAAAAACATAGATTGCGTACCGGTATTCGAAAGCAAAAATCAAATAATTTCTTGAAACAAATCCAGATTTTGAAATATTTGAATTACCGATTTGTATTCCATCAAGAAAACAATTTAAGTGCTTGAAAATAATATGAGATCACATAGATGTCATTCAATCCAATTAATTATAAAAATTAAAAAGATTTACTCCTAAATCATGAAAAACAAAGATAAAGCATTATAAACAGTTTTTCATGTTATCCATAAAAACCAGAAAAAGTATGTAAGCACTTTAGCGCATCAACTTTAAACAAAAGTCATCGTTTCATGCAACAAGAAATAGATTATACCAAATCTATCAAAAATACTCAAAAATGAAACGAAAATTTATGGAAATTAAAACCCTTAAAGTTGAACAACTTCAATCACATCTAACATGATCTTATGCGTAATGCCTTTATCAAATCATCAATTTGGTAAAGAAAATGAAATACCAAGATCAATAGATGTTTGAAATCCCAAATATGGTAGATAATATATCTAGACAATCTGTTGAAGAGAGTGGCTCTTTGAGCATCTTTCGTTAAAAATCCACCTTATACCAACCTTGAAATTTGACAGAGTCAAGTGTTTCAACATGCATTTTATTTAATCAGAAATTGAAAAACCATGCTTGGTATACATGTGGTAGCTGCACACAGTACTCGGACGACCGAGGTGGTAGCTCTTTCCTCCATGTGGTGGTAGTTTTCACACTCCTCATTGGGATGTAACTCTTTCCACATCTTTTGAGCATTTTACTTTACTTTGACTCCCCCTCAATTGGCTATCAATTATTTAAGATATAAGGTATTCAACCAAAAATTGATCTCGCATTCATACTCGACTAAATAGTCAAATAAGATAATGACTATACCAAGAGATCATTGAGAGAGAAATTGACTTTCATCACTTAAAAGATGACTTAATTAACATAAATGATCATTGCAACATCGAAATATTATGATGTCAAAAGCATAATAGATTTCTAAATGCGTGAAAAGATGCAATTAAAGTCAATATGACCAATGCTCCAAGATTATGATTATGGAGTAAAGTTGATAATCCATATAAAATTAATTTGGAGTGAATGAACGTGAAATCCTTTTTATTCAATGCACTTGTTCGTTAAAACCCTTTTGTTTTTTTTTTAAAAAAACAAAACATAAAAACAAAGAGCATTGAAAACATGTAATGCAGAGATTCAGAAAGATATGAAAGGAAAACCAATCAAAGCATTACATACAGACATAAGCTATTTAGAACTTAAGACAAGGAAAGATATCACCTTTCCGAATCCAAAATCGCTGGATTTTGGGTTGTCTTGATTCGTTGTGGCCGGGGGTTGTCCGCTTTGACTGTTGGTCCACCTTAGGTCTTTGCCTCGTAGTGATCCACTTGTATGATTGATGTTGTGGCTCGGACCTTTGGTGGGTTGAGTGAACTCCTTTGACTTGATGTGTCTTTTGATTCCGTTGAGTTCGCTCCGTAGATGAAGTTGCCGAAGGACTCTTCTTTCTCTTTTTCGGGCAATTCTTCACCAAATGTCCTTCAAGTCCACGTAAGTGACAAGTTCTTCCTTTCAATTTCATTGTGGAACTTGAAGCATGCACAGTTTGGTCCTTTTTGAATCCCAAACCAACCTTGCTTGTTTGACCTAATCCGGACATACAATCTAGTTTCTTGGAACCGGTTGAAAGCCTTTGTATGTCGAATTTGAGTTCATGAACTTGCTTGGTCAAAACTTGGTTGGTGACATGCATCTCCTCAAACTGTTTTCTAGAAAACCAATCTTGTCCACAAATGATTTAGCGTTTGTCTCCGATTGGTTTAGCTTTTCTTGGAGGATTTTATTGTTATTCAATAAACGTCCTTGTTCCTCCTCGAGATCATGAAGTTTTATCTTTAAAGCATGATTCTCGTCTTGATTCTCAAGTCGTTGCTTCCTCAACTTCTTGATATGCTTGGCCATCTTCTTAGATTCCGCAAGAAGTAGTTGATATGCCTCAACGAGTTCTTCTTCGTCCGACTCCCCCTCACTTGATGACTCTCCGTTGGATGTTGATGTTTCATGCAAAATCAAAGGAATAGAGTCAGTGATTAAAGATGATAAACGAACATTAGAAGAGGGAATTTGAGAAGCATGTAAGGCAACGACTTTTTTCTCTTTACTTGAGGTCGATTCATTAGAAGTAGAATCGTCCCAAGTTTTCGCTTGCAAAGCCTTCTTTTTATATGATTTCGGAGAAGGACATTACGTTGAAAAATGGCCGTAGCCTTTGCATCTATAGCATTGGATTTCCCCTTCAAAATCATCTTTTTCTTTTTCTTTAGAAGGTTTTGCAAAGCTTTTGAGTTTAGAGGATTTAGAACCCGATGATCCTTTAGAAGGTTTCGTGGATGTAGATCCATCGGTTCGATTCTTCCAAAACTTCCGACGAAATTTCTTTACGATCCGCGCCAATTGTTCTTCAAAATCGGCGAAAGAGAATTCATCGTCGGAACTTGATTCGCTATCTTCTTCCTTTGTTGATTTGAATGCAATACCTGTAAGCTTAGAAGAAGACGACTCCACGGACTCAAACCCCTCCTTCAGCTTCTTCGGACCTTGCGCTCACCGATTGGATGTCCACGCAATAACAATCCACTAAGAAAAGAAAAATAACAAGGTGATTACCGTCTCCACGGATTTAACCCCTCCTTCAACTTCTTCGGACCTTGCGCTCCAACGATTGCACGTCCACTGCACACATTCGAATCCACGAACACCACTCGAATCCACGAGCACACGTTTCGAATCCATGAAACCCCTTTAGCACACCGAATCCACGATGCCACGTCGAATCCACGACGCAAACTCAGCCGGTAAGAATATTGGCTTCGATGGTGATCCTTTGCTTAGATTATCAATAAAGATCCATGGGAAAATTCTCTAAGCAAAGATTAGATCAATTCGACAAAAGATATGTTCTTGAAAGAACCGTCGAATTGACCTAAAAGAGGCTATAAAGAAGAACGATAAAAACCTAGCCTCTAGGGTTGCTCTCAAGTGTTTTATCAATTGATCGGCCGTGCACCCCACGTTTTTGAGAAACCCTAAATGTCTATTTATAGTTTAGAAACCTTTGGAAAGAGATAAGAATAAAAAATTACCTTATCTGGAAATTTTCAGGACGGCGATCCGGATCGGATTTACTGTGATCCGGATCGTCGTAACGAGTCAGGCTATTCCAGAAAAACAGGGTTCGGGATCTGGATTGAAATGCCCGATCCGGATCGTTCATGTATTCCAGCAAAAACCCATGTTCGGGATCCGGATCGAAATGACCTTTGATCCGGATCGGATTTGCCAATGAACAAGCACCCTTCGGGATCCGGATTGGACTGTCTGATCCGGATCCTGAACATGTCCCATGTCTAGTTTTTGATTTTTATGCAATTAAAAATTCATCCAAGTGTTTCTACACTATAAGAAAGTATTCGGATCACCAAAATTATTTAGTTAACCATACCTGATCCTTTTGAATACTTTCTTCTTGAGATTGATGTAACTGATCCACAATTCTTCAACTTCAATCTTCAAGACTCAAGACACTGAGTGTCAACTTGAGCTCTTGTTGAATCTTCTCTAAGTCTTTGATTGCTGATTGACAATTTGATCCCTTTAAGACTCCGACTCAACTTACTGACTTGACTCACGAAATATGCCAACACCAAAAAGCCGTAACACCCTCCACCAGGGCTGTGTAAACCCGTCCACTGGGTGCTGAAGACCGTCGTCCCGTCTATCCCGACGTCGTCCCCCACTCTGTCTGACGGTGTACCGGAGGGGCTTCCGCTTCCTGAATAGGCAAGGGGGGTGCTGTAGCAAGGGGTCGTACTGACAGAATGGCTCGGGGACAAGCTGCTCGAAAATGTCCCAACTCTCCACATGAGAAACACCGTCCCTGTCTCTGGTCACACTGCGAAGGTGGATGTGGGCCGCCACAGATGACACACCGCTCCTGTCGCGGCTGCCGACACTGCTGCTGGTATTGCTGTCGCTGCTAATACTGCGGCCGCTGCGGGTGCCCACCTGATCTCTGGCGCCTCTCAAACTCACAACCCTGAGGGTGATATCGTGGGGGTCTCGGAGGTTCCTACCGACTCGTCTGTCCCTCATAAACCGGTGCTGGGCGCTTCGCCCCCAAACTCCCGCCGAGGTTGTATTCCACTCAGTCAAAAATCACATTCCCTCGTTCCACATAAGGGCCGGCTCCATCGAGGGGTCAAAAATTCTGCAGTCATCATGACCAACAAACTGATAGATATCCCGGCGTAAACCCCGCTCGAACAAGCAAATCCAATGCGCCTCGTCCCTGGCCGTGTGTAGTATACAGTCCAATAGCCGGTTGAAATCCAAGATGTACTTCTATACCGAACGGTCCCCCTATTGGAGGTTCCTCAGATCCTCTTCCAGCCTCTATCTAACACTCTCGGGGAAGAAGCTTCAAGAAGGAAGCTGCAGAACTCTGCCCAAGTAAGCAGCTGGGTCCTAGGCGGACCGACAAGTCGCACTCGGCGCCACCAAGCCTCGGCAATGGGCTCCAAGAAGTTTGTCGCCCGAAGATCCTAAACCTCTCCTCGATAAAAGGGTCTCAAAGGGTCACTCCACTATGATCCCAGACTCTGCCTCCCACGACTCCAAGCTCATATATTATCCGCTATCCACCCTTCCTCGGTTCCTCGGCACTACTCGTCGACACGGAGGGGCTGCTCGATCAATCGGTGCCACTGGTATAGCTGGAGATACCACTGCATGGGAAGGAAGTGCTAGAGGACACTCAGGCGGTACAGCAACTAGCTGTGGTCTCTGGTCCAACAGGCGCATCCAATGTTCCATGGTCTCCTCCTGGCATCGGACAGCCTCCGACATCTGTGCCAACTGGATCCATAACTCTTGGGTCTTGCCCTGCTCTGATAGCTCTGCCTCCCGCTGCTCGGGTTACTCATCAGATGCGGGATGTGCCCTCTTCACTACACGACGTCTCAGGGGCATCGGAGTCCACTGCACAATAACAAACATCAGGACACAACAACCATTCGACCCAATCCAGCGAAAGTCTAAGACATGTCATTCCTTCCATAGCATTATGTTGTCTGCAGCCAACATAATCGCTTAGGAGAATAAACATGCCAATCACTCATCCCATCCCTTGGGAGAGGTATAAAACTCAATCAGGACTCTTGCTAAAAGTCACGACTCTCACGTAGTCATCCTAATGTCCAACCACAAGCCTAGGGTTTCTAAGTCCATAATTACCTACAACCTAGGCTCTGATACCACTCTAATCTGTCACGCCCCGGGGTCGAAACAACGACCCGGGCTCGCCAACAGATCCGCCGCCCATACGGTGAACCCCGTATAGACGAAGCGTCAAACCTGCAAAAAGGAAGATACTGTACTAAACAAATATAAGAGCTGAAAGTAAACTGCTAGAAATAAAATATACAACACAAAGTCCTCACCAAAAGTACATAAGTCTCTTTCAGCAATGAAAGAAAAGTACAACTCTATACCTCACTACAAGGTCTCTCAACTGGTAACTCTGCAAAATAATAAGGGGACATCTACTCTCTGGACGACGACTGGTAGGGATCTAGCTCGCGACTCCCTTACCTCGATCTGAAGAAGCAGCAACTGGAGCAGCAGGAACAGGAGAAGATGTCCCTGGGGAAAAATACACCACGACGGGTGTGAGAACTACATCCCACAGTAGTTCTCAGTGGGTGCCGTCAACAAGCCCAACGGTCTGCCCACTAAGTCTACTAGAGGCATGCTGTAACAAATGAAATACTGAAGAAAAGAGCTGGAAATGAATAACTCTACAGCTACTATGCCCCTATCTAGATGCTCAAAAAGTGGAATAGATGATAACATGGTGCATCTACTAACATATCAGTATAGTCACCCAATCTGAACTGACTGCCTCCTCGGGTCCAGTCAAGCCTGCGCCTATCTACTGCCGTTACATCCCGGAGGACCGGACTTACATAGGACGTCCGTAGCTGCCAAAACTGGCTCAGCCAGAGGGACTGCGTCCGTAACTGCCAAAACTGGCTCAGTCAGAGGGACGGCGTCGTCAAGTCGCGAAACAAGAGCTCAATCTCACGCCGGTAGAACAACCCGGTATATAGCTCAATCTCAACGCCGGTACAACAACCCGGTCCAAGTATCACTCTGAATGCCGGTACAATAACCCGGTCCAAGTATCACTCTCAATGCCGGTACAACAACCCGGTCTCGCCTACTCCGGAGTGGCACTCGAGGGGCGCGACCCCACCGAGGAAAAGGTATCCGCGCACTCTGTCGCTCAGGTGGCACTGCAGGCTATAGTCAAAATCCACGCTCTCGCTCTGAACGGAAAAACTCAGGATCCTCAAACATCTCGCACAACGGTCGGAGCACTCTCGACGACTCAGCTGATCAGCTCTCACGAACACGAGACACTAGCCTCTCCAATAACTCACAGCACAAAACACACTGGCTGGAGATACTCCACAGCCAGGATCAACCCACCACTCAGGGCTAACTAAACTGGTCGGACAACACTCAACGACCCGGGACCACCGTCAACCCCGACGGTTCCCAACAACAGAACATCAACCCAACCTGCAGACTCACTGACAGGATAAACCCCACAACAGACAACAATAAAGGATCCGGGAACCCCGAAAGACTAGAACCTACAACTCTATCAAACAAGAACAGGCTCTAGGCATAGCCTCTCGTTGTTCTCGTCCCAAAGGAAAAGGCAGACCTTAGAATCCAGACCACTCGAATCATCTCGAGTGGTTAATTTATAGAAAAAATGTGACATTTCTTACTGAAAGCCATTTGATCTTAAAGAAATCCATCTTTAATGATTTTTAGTTCTTTTTAGGAAAACACTGGAAAACAAGTTTTATATCCAAGCCTCGTAGAGCTATTGCCTTGTCCAATCAAACAAGAACAGACTCGGGCAACCCTACGATGCTTGGAAGAAAATATTGGTTGACTAAAATCATATGTGTGTCCAAAAACAGTTCTTGGTTCAAGGTCCTGCTAACATTGGTATACAGCTGCCACTGACACAGTGGCGACAATAAAACAAGAAAACAACACATCCCGGGACCGCCGTCTACCCAAACGGCTCCCGCCACAGATGATCGATCAACTACATCTACCAGACTCCACTCTGCTCCCAAGCACGAGTGTAAAATGCATCCCACACTAAAAAGAAATCCCGACCACTCGGCCCACTACCCGGGCGAGTAAAACACTATGACCAGGAAAGAAATAAAAGTGTGGATGTCTAAAGCAGAAATAAAACTAGCCCAAGTTGGAGTTTTTCTACTGGTCTGGTTACACATGCAACACATGAAGGGGGTGCTAGGTCAAGTTCGCAGATAACAATAATTTTACAGATAGTAGGAAACAAGAGCTCGCATGATCATCAAATAACTCTAGAATTATCAGCTATCACATTCTAACATGCTACACAAGAATATCACTATCATGTATGGTCCTACTATAGCAGATTTAATGCACATTCCATCAATCTTGGAGACAGGGCCACCCACCTGAAAACGCTAACTGTCCAAGGTTCCACAGCTAAAAATACCCGAAAATCGATATGTCCAAATCCAACGGGTCCAGCAATACCCACAAACTCTCATGGGTACAACACAAGGCTAACAGTTACACTTAATTCCACAATTTAGCCAAATAAGTTACAATCTGAAAATCAGTCCCAAAGATGTCATTATTTCACCTGCTGAAAGTGCCCTGGAAATTCCAATAAAAATACTGCGGTGATCGTCGCGTCGAGACCTTCGAAACGGGTACCTGCACGTCCAAATCCGAGCCCCGTAGGCCGAGTTACAAATTCCACAGCACAGGGTGCGCAAAACTTCACAATCTCACAACTGTAATAATCAGCACAGTAAAAGGGGAATCAGTATACCTTCGGGAAAGCCTCAAAAAGATCCTAGAAAAATACGACGATAATCCTCGCGACGAGTAGATGCAAAAAGTGTAAAGGCTCGTCTCGATCCGACGCTCGACCGCGGAGATAAAATTCCGGCAAGGGGTTGCTGTCCAAAAACTCCACCAGCAAACAGTGGCTTAGAAATGTCTCGAAAACCGTGCCACAAACTCAGATTCAACCAAGGAGATCAATACGGAAAACGAAGGCGTACCTCTCGTGAATCTAACGCCGTGAAAATCGTCCAAAAATAGTGAAGGAGTAGCTCGGTGGACCTCTCAGATCGAACTGCGACGATAACGGGCATCCGATGAAAGATCGTCACTCTGTGCTCCGATGCCGAAGTCGTCGACGTCGCGGCTTCCAAAAAAATCCTGGCCTCTGCCAGAAGATGCACAACACGAAGATCTCCAACCTTGATGATGGGTGCAAGGGCAGTGGAGCTCGGGAAAAGGGGCAAAAAGCTCAAGCAAAGTGCCTATTTATAGGCCCAGCCCAAAAAAATCCACCATTTGGACTTTTGGCCCAAATTCGGGCGCCCGAACACATTCGGGCTGCTACAGTAACGGGCCCGGCCCGTTACTGTGCGCGCCCGAATTCGCCACAGTCCTCCACGTAGCCACCGAACAGCATAGCCGAATAGGGCCAACGGCGTTGCGCCGCGTGGCCTACGCTGGTGCCGACACGTGGCGCCCACGCGCTGGAGCCGCGGGTCAGCGCGCCCACGTCGCGCCCACGCGCGCCTGTCGGGCACGCAGCTCGAGGCAACCACTCCCTATCCCGTGGACCGCGCGCACAACGCCTCTCCAACCACGTGCTGCCACGTGTCACCCCCGGTCCACCGTACACCCGCGCTAAAATCCGTGGACCACGCCCGCTGCGCCGGCCAACCGGGAGCCGCCACGTGCCCCGCGCCCGGGTGCACGCCTCTGCGGTGGACCGGGCGCCTACGCCGCCGCCAGCCGCCGCGCTCCGCCGCCAGCCGCCGGCGCCGGCTCCTCTCCGGCTGCCGGAACAGTACCGTCGAACCTCGAAATGCGTGTTTTCGCATCCGGACTTCGAAAAATACAAGTAGTCCATCTTGACCGTTTTCGCGCGTTGAATCCAAATCCGATGTCCGTTTGGCCCAATTCCGCTTCTAAAAATTTGTCGAAACTTCCCAGAGAAGTGATCTTGATCCGTTTTTCGTGCCGGGTCAATTCCTTGGTTCCAATACGCGCGCAACAACCTCAATCACCCAATATGGTCCTCCTGATAAGCAATCTTGCTCCGAAGTACACTAGGATTCCATTTCCGGGCCCGACATGCGCACAAACACTCCCAGAAACCACTAATCCATCAATAAACCTTAAGTGGGGATTCGGGTCCTCATAGGGAGATTGCAGGATCTCGAAGAAGAAGTAAAAAGGGCAACTTCTCTCTCAAACGGTCTTTAAGTGGAAAGGGATAACTTGATCAAAGTAAATGTTTCCCTTCAAGAGAAAAATGAGCATTTCGAGAAAAAACGTGTAGAAATGGTGGATAAAGCGAATTACTTCTTGAAGCTCTACTCCGAGGCTCGACAGAAAAAAATGGAAATGACGAAGACCATTTTCCAACTTAAGGATGATTTAAAGCGATTTTCTTCGGGAAGGAGAGAGTTGGATAAAATGCTTGGTCTTGGTCAAACAAACCGTTTCAGCCTTGGATACAATCGAACTGGAGACAGTCCTAGTTCGGTTGGGACAGTTTTTGTGCCCCAGTCGGTATCTCCTCCTCCGACGACGGAATTCACTGCAATCAATGACAACAACCTTACCTCACCTACTTCGGGTTCGTCAAGTTCAAAGGTATGTTTTCGTTGTGGTTTTGCAGGGCACATAAGAAGAAATTGCAAGATTAGAGCAAAACAATCAAATCAAGCACCTCTTGCAACAACTACCAAAAAGGTGATTCCCCGGAAATCAAAAGAAAATTTTTCAAAGGAAAAGAGCCTTGGTAGTTCACCTAACAAGACGATGTCAAGCAATCAATCAAACAAGACGCTTTCACCAAGGAGAATAACTTCACATTCATTGCTTACGCAGTCCAAAAAGGTTTGGGTGCGCAAAGGTGAAATCTTCCCTTGTCTTGTCATTCAAACTTCTTTGCATGCTTATGATAATTCGTCTTGGTATCTGGATAGTGGATGTTCCCGTCATATGACCGGTGACAAAAACAATTTTCAAACTTTAGAGAAAATCTCCGGAGGACTTGTAGTTTTTGGAGACGGTCGTTCTTCTAAAATTGTTGGAAAGGGAACAATTGCTATTCCAGAAGGCCCGGTTTTGAACAATGTTTTATTCGTTGAAGGCCTTAAGACTAACCTCATTAGTATCAGTCAACTTTGTGATAATGGTTTTTCAGTTAACTTTTCTTCTGCAGAATGTATTGTAACTGATAAGGACCATTTGAGATGACCTGGATCTCTGTAGAGCTGTGGTAGAGTCATTGGTGACTTCGGGGGAGCCTGTACTGTGTTTCGGGAGGTGTTGGTGCATGATTGGACACAAGTGTCGGACCTCGAGATTTATTGGATCATGTGGGTGATCAGCTGACCCCGTCGGAGGTTTAGAGGTTGTTTCGCGCGAAACGGATATTAAATTTGGGCTCAGCGCGAAATTTGGGCTAAGAATACCTTTCCGTGTGCATTCGGCAGTTTTTAGAGTTGGAATTTGAAAAATCGAACATCAAATTCGGGTTCAGCGCGCGAAAATGGTCAAGATGGACTACCTACTTGTTTTTTTTGTGCTTCGGTTACTGTTCACGCCGGAACAGTGTTCCCGGCGATCGCCGGCGGCGGCCGGCAGCGGCGGAAGGCGGCGGCGCGGGCTCGGGCAGGCGGCGTGCGGCCGCGGGCAGGCGCGCGGGGCCGCGGGCAGGTGCGCGGTCCACGTGGCGGGCGTGCACCAGGGCGGTGCCACGTGGCGGTTTCCTACTGGTTGGCTCACAGCTCGCGGTCTACGGGAAGCTCTGGTCTATGGTGCAGCGGGGGTGGACACGTGGCATGTTCTTATTGGGTTGGTTCATAGGATTTCATGCGCCGGGTGCAGCAGGCAGAGGCTTTGACACGTGGTGCTTCCCTATTGGTTGGTCAACTGTGCAGGGCAGGTGGGGGCAGGTGGCCGTACGCGCAGGGCAGGTGCGCGACGTGCGCGGTGCAGGGTTGCCGGTGCCACGTGGCGCGCCGCCATTGGCAGGCGCTCGTGCACCGGGCGCACGGGGCGCGGGTGGGCCGTGTGGCTGGCCACGTGGCAGGCTGTGGTGAATTCGGGCCTGCACAGTAATGGGCCGGGCCCATTACTGTAGCAGCCCGAATTTTTCGGGCGCCCGATTCTGGGGACCCATTCGGTATTTCTTCAAATGTTTTTGGGGCCTTTAAATAGCAGCCCGAGCCTCTTTCTTCTCCCCTTTTCTCCCCTTTTCGAGCCTCCTCTGCCCGAGCACCCATAGGAAGATTTCTTCATCTTCAAGTTCTGGATCCACCTGCAAAGTTTTCGAGTTTTAGGAGCACGCATCCCGAGGTTCTGGTTTTTACGGCGCGGCGCGACGTTGCATTTCCTGTGTTCTTCTTCGGCGCAGCGGCAGTATTTTAGCTCCCCTGGGCTACCCCGAGATCATTTCTCTGTGATTCTTGCGCCGACAGACTCGTAAGAGGTAGGGCTTCATCTTTTGTGTTGGTTGCACTTTCCTGTTTCGAGGTTTTGGCACGGATCCGGAGGCAAATAGTGACCCCATTTTCTGTGTGGATTTTTGAGACAACGGCAGGGTATTTCGGCCATATCTTCGCACACGAGAGTCAGACGGAAACGAGCTTATACAACTTTTTCATCTACGGATCGCAAGGAACGCGCTCGTAATTTTCTTGGAATTTTCAGAGGATTATTTCGAGGTGAAATCTCTGTTTTTCTCTGTGAACAGTGCACAGTTTTCAGCACAGATTTTTGTATGAATGTACCCCCTTGCTGAATTTATATCTTGACTTACCGAACTCAGATTTGGGCGTGCAAGCTACCGTTGTGAAGCTATCGACGCGAGGATCGCCGTGATATTTTTCTGGGAATTTTCTGGGCACTTTCTGCAGGTGATAATTTAACAATTTTGAGACAGATGTTGTATGTGATTATAAGAGCAATTTTTGGGAGCCTAAGTGTATTTAGTGGACTTTGTATTGTGCCAGGAGTGTTACGGGTGTGCTGAACTTGTTGGAGCAAGGGATTAGAGTTTTTGGTATTTTCAGCTGTACGGATTTGGACAGTTGCACTTCAGGTGGGTGGTTGTTGTTTACCTCTATTTTGACATGCTCACTAGGAATATTAGAGTGATCCCTTTGTTTGGACATGCATGCTTAAAATAATATAATTGTGAGCCTATCATATGGAAAGTACTATTGTGGATATCTGATAGTGGTTGGGACTTATACATGTTTGTACGGATAGAATTTTAGCACTCAACCTTGCATGTGGAATTTACTTTCTTGTTGGGATAATATGAAATGTCGTGTAGGAGAGTATCACTTGAGGATCTGTTGTACATGCATAGGTGGATGATTTATGTGAGGTTAATTTGGTGATTTATCATGGATCAGGGATTATAGACATGTGTGGTTGAATAATGATTTTTGCATGTTGATGGTTATATCCATGCGGGGCTATTAATTGATACACATGTGGAACCACTATTTGTCACACTTTCTTTTATCGCTCTTGAGGACTTATGCATGCTTGTTTGGTCATCTAGATAGGCCACTTTTTATTGCTGCACTATCATTTTGGGACTTGACTTAGGAGAAACCATGTTTGTTTCCTTTTCTCCTTCTTATTTAGACCTTTGAGTCTGGTTGCTCGGGTTCGAGCAGGGGTTTGGGATAGTGTAGTGAGGACCTGAGGGTCGGTGACAGGTTGTGTTTGATTATGGGATGTGGGGTATTGCGGCTACCGCGGATAGTAGGCGGTTGACCGGATACATGTTATTTTATCCGATTTTGGATTGGGGGATTATAGCGGCTACCGCGGACAGTAGGCGGTTGACCGGATGTCGGATGTGGGACATGATTGTGATTGTGGGTATTGCGGCGATCGCGGATTTTGGGCGATCGACCGGATGTTCATTTGTGCATCAGTTTGGGGGATCTATTTTTCTTTTAGTGGAGGGTGTGTTCCACTGGGGCTTTACAGTTGTGATCTACTCCTGCTTTTGGTACTTATCACACCGGCGCGGTTATTGCCCGGTGATGCTTTCCTCGTGTGGGTCGCTCCCCACGAGTTCCCCTCCGGAGGCCGGGGCCAGACAGTTATTGACGGTTTTGCTATCACATCGGCGCGGCTTATTTGCCCGATGATGAGGGCGGCGGCAGGAGCTTTGCTATCACATCGACGCGGCTTACTTGCCCGATGATGAGGGCGGTACAGATTGGGTTCATCTGGGACGATTGGTTATTGTTGCATACGGTTATTCCAGTCTAGGACTGTATTTTAGAGGCATAGTAGTGGTAGTTTCCTTTCTTCGGCAGTCATTATTTCTTACCATCTTCTTTCCCCTTTTGCCTTTGGTAGACCTAGTGGGTGTGTCAGAGTTTGAGGTTTTACCCACTAGGGGAGGCTACTGGTTTACTAGTAGTTCTCACCCCCATTCTTCTTTCTCTTTTCTTCTCCTTTGTTTTGTAGAGCCTTCTGCGGGTGCTGCTGGGCTTACAGCGGCGGGTCGAGGAGAGAGGATGGCTGAGTAGCTAGACAGTGGACCCGACAGTGAGTTAGCTAGACTTGCACCTCCTATATATTCTATCTCAAACGGTTGTACTTTTGGGACTGGCTTTTGCCAGCAGGTTGTATTTATTTTTGGTGAGCTGGGAGAGACAGATGTATCATTTTTTTTACGGATGTATTGTATTTTATTTCCAGCTTCAGTCTGAGATGTAGTATTTTCTGTTCAGCTCTGATTTTTATGCTCTTTTATTATTATCTCTTATATCTGAGCAGGTTACCGACGCTTCGTGTATGCGGGAAATACCGCATGCACGGCGGATCTGTAGACGGGCCCGGGTTCTGGTTTACACCCGGGGCGTGACAGATTAAGTTGGTATCAGAGCTTAGGGATAGGTCAGTTGGGACTGAGGAAACCCTAGGCTTTTGGTTAACCCTAGGATGATAGGGCGTGAGGGACGTGACATTTTGTGAAAGTCGGTGATTGGGTTTTGACTCTTCCAGTGAGTGAAGAGGGATAGACATACCCTATTTCTGTGGGACAGTTATGTTGGCTGCAGACAACATAAAGTTACAGAAATAGGGGGGGGATGTCCTTGACTTTCGCTAGATTGGGTCGTGTGTGGTTGTGTGGCTGACTTGTGGTTTCTTGTGGCACATGCCTCCCCGACGTCGGATTCCTACCCGGGGTGCTCCTACACCCCCTGTTGAGCAAGGACAGGCTGGATCTTCTGAGATTGCTGAGTTGAGGGCCTTGGTAGCCCAATTGGCGGAGAGCAACCGCCGGCAGGAGCAGCGGATTGAGCAGCTACTAGCATTGAGAGAGGTGCCGCCTCCGGCAGTTTTGGAGACCCCGGCACCACCTATGGAACCACTTGTGCCGACGGCGCCATCATCGAGTAGCGGGGCTCGGGGAGTGGCCCAGCCTTTGACCCCGGCCGAGGAGCAGGACATCGCTGACAAACTGGTTAAGTTTTGTCAGCACGGACCGCCTAGAGTCTCGGGGCGGGATATGCAGCCGTGGGAGGTTGGGACATGGTTATCCGCAATGGAGAAGATTTTCAGGGATTTCTTCATCGACCCAAGGTACAGAGTTCATATGGCGGTGCATTGCCTAGATGGAGATGCAGATACTTGGTGGCATCGGGTGGAGCCACGGGAGTTTCAAATTTCTCGACAGTTACCCTGGTCCGAGTTTCGGCGCATGATTTTGGATATCTATTTTTCGACCAGCGTGAAGAGGAAGCTGGAGGATGATTTGAAGAACCTTCAGCAGGGCGACCGGTCGGTTCAGGATTACCACCAGGAGTTTATGCAGTTGTTTAACTGTGTGCCCTATGTCGCCCGTGATGGGCCACATCAGGTCGAGTTATTCGAGGTAGGCCTCCGCAGTGAGATTTATATCCTAGTGCATGCACAGCGACTCCAGACTCTTGAGGAGGCCTTCAGCCTTGCCCAATGGGTGGAGAGAGGCGACACTGTGGTGGCGAGGCAAGGCGGGATGGTTACTCCGAGTTCCGTTAGGAAACGACCAGTACCCGAGGGTGAGGAACAGGCTAGTTCATGGAGACCACCGCAGCCTCAGTTATCTAGCCGTGGGCGTGCAGAGCAGCGAGAGCCTAGTGGGCCCCAGAGGCCATCGCAGCAGCAGCCGGAGTCTCAGCATCAGGCACAGAGACACCATCAGTCGGGACAGCCACAGCTTCGCGACAGAGACAGATGTATTTTCTGCGGGGGACCCCATTTGTCGCACACCTGTGATCAGAGGTGGGGTCGTTGTTATAGGTGTGGACAGCCAGGCCACATTCGTGCTTCGTGCCCTTTTTCGACTTCAGCGGCACCTTCATCAGCATCGGCTCCTTTTCCGCCTCAGCAGCAGTTGTCAGCTCAGCGGTTTTATACTCCAGCGAGCGGCTCACCATCTTCCTACCCTGCGGATCATCGGTCGCCGGCTCTGAGCGGTCGGGTCTACGCCGCTCAGGTGGAGGACTTTGCCGCAATCGACCTTGTGGTGGCAGGTATTATTTTGTTTTATTTACCGATATTGGTTTTGCATTGTTTTACACTTGAGCATCCTAGTCCTTTGTTGGGTGTGCATGTACTTCTCTGCATGGGTTAGGGGTAGGACGGTTACCTTGTGTTTCGGGAGGTTTATATTCCCGATCTTTGGCACGTAGGGGCGTGTGGTTGGTCCTGCCCGGTGCAGTTGAGTCCTCGATAGTACCGGTCGACCTGATGGTCTTAACCTAGTCGCGGGACTTGGTTTGGTACTTAGGACGAGTTGGGCTGGCTCGGTTATCTCCTTTTCGCGGCGGTTGATTATGCCGCGAGGACAGTTTTCGTGGGGAGCCAGGCCCGGAGGTGTTGGTGTACCTGGGTTGCTTGAGAGTTATCTTCGCCTCTATGGTTTTGATTTTGTGCGTGAGGTGGATGTTTCGCAGTGGTTGAGTAGCCTTTTTGGCTGGTGTGGTTGAGGGACTTATATTGGATATCGCGGGAAGTAAAGAGGTACTTGGATCGAGCTAGTGTGCCGATGGACTTGTGGTTGGATTATCTGAGGCTGAGGAGGAGCGGATGGGTATACCGATGCGGACTACTTGGTAGCTCGAGCGGTTAGCCCAGCTGTACTTGGTTGAGGTAGTACGGATTCCTGGAGTGCCCACCTTTATTTTGTTCTTGTTAGAGACACGAGGATTGTATCGCGTCCCTGGAGGAGATATTTGACAGCCTTGGGAGCTTGAGTGGCGGATGATCGGATATTTACCCCCTCTTTTTGGTTGAGATTCCGTATTGAGGAACGACTTTAGTTTCGAGGACGAAACTTTCTTTTAGTGGGGGAGGATGTGATGACCTGGATCTCTGCAGAGCTGTGGTAGAGTCATTGGTGACTTCGGGGGAGCCTGTACTGTGTTTCGGGAGGTGTTGGTGCATGATTGGACACAAGTGTCGGACCTCGAGCTTTATTGGATCATGTGGGTGATCAGCTGACCCCGTCGGAGGTTTAGAGGTTGTTTCGCGCGAAACGGATATTAAATTTGGGCTCAGCGCGAAATTTGGGCTAAGAATACCTTTCCGGGTGCATTCGGCAGTTTTTAGAGTTGGAATTTGGAAAATCGGACATCAAACTCGGGTTCAGCGCGCGAAAACGGTCAAGATGGACTACCTACTTGTTTTTTTTGTGCTTCGGTTACTGTTCACGCCGGAACAGTGTTCCCGGCGATCGCCGGCGGCGGCGGGCAGCGGCGGAAGGCGGCGGCGCGGGCTCGGGCAGGCGGCGTGCGGCCGCGGGCAGGCGCGCGGGGCCGCGGGCAGGTGCGCGGTCCACGCGGCGGGCGTGCACCAGGGCGGTGCCACGTGGCGGTTTCCTACTGGTTGGCTCATAGCTCGCGGTCTACGGGAAGCTCTGGTCTATGGTGCAGCGGGGGTGGACACGTGGCATGTTCTTATTGGGTTGGTTCATAGGATTTCGTGCGCCGGGTGCAGCAGGCAGAGGCTTTGACACGTGGCGCTTCCCTATTGGTTGGTCAACTGTGCAGGGCAGGTGGGGGCAGGTGGCCGTACGCGCAGGGCAGGTGCGCGACGTGCGCGGTGCAGGGTTGCCGGTGCCACGTGGCGCGCCGCCATTGGCGGGCGCTCGTGCACCGGGCGTACGGGGCGCGGGTGGGCCGTGTGGCTGGCCACGTGGCAGGCTGTGGTGAATTCAGGCCTGCACAGTAATGGGCCGGGCCCATTACTGTAGCAGCCCGAATTTTTCGGGCGCCCGATTCTGGGGACCCATTCGGTATTTCTTCAAATGTTTTTGGGGCCTTTAAATAGCAGCCCGAGCCTCTTTCTTCTCCCCTTTTCGAGCCTCCTCTGCCAGAGCACCCTTAGGAAGATTTCTTCATCTTCAAGTTCTGGATCCACCTGCAAAGTATTGGAGTTTTAGGAGCACGCATCCCGAGGTTCTGGTTTTTACGGCGCGGCGCGACGTTGCATTTCCTGTGTTCTTCTTCAGCGCAGCGGCAGTGTTTTAGCTCCCCTGGGCTACCCCGAGATCATTTCCCTGTGATTCTTGCGCCGACAGACTCGTAAGAGGTAGGGCTTCATCTTTTTTGTTGGTCGCACTTTCCCGTTTTGAGGTTTTGGCACGGATCCCGAGGCAAACAGTGACCTTATTTTCTGTGTGGATTTTTGAGACAGCGGCAGGGTATTTCGGCCATATCTTCGCACACGAGCTTCAGACGGAAACGAGCTTATACAACTTTTTCATCTACGGATCGCATGGAACGCGCTCGTATTTTTCTTGGAATTTTCAGAGGATTATTTCGAGGTGAAATCTCTATTTTTCTCTGTGAACAGTGCACAGTTTTCAGCACAGATTTTTGTATGAGTGTACCCCCTTGCCAAATTTATATCTTGACTTACCGAACTCAGATTTGGGCGTGCAAGCTACCGTTGCGAAGCTATCGACGCGAGGATTGCCTTGATATTTTTCTGGGAATTTTCTGGGCACTTTCTGCAGGTGATAATTTAACAGTTTTGAGACAGATGTTGTATGTGATTATAAGAGCAATTTTTGGGAGCCTAAGTGTATTTAGTGGACTTTGTATTGTGCCAGGAGTGTTACGGGTGTGCTGAACTTGTTGGAGCAAGGGATTAGAGTTTTTGGTATTTTCAGCTGTACGGATTTGGACAGTTGCACTTCAGGTGGGTGGTTGTTGTTTACCTCTATTTTGACATGCTCACTAGGAATATTAGAGTGATCCCTTTATTTGGACATGCATGCTTAAAATAATATAATTGTGAGCCTATCATATGGAAAGTACTATTGTGGATATCTGATAGTGGTTGGGACTTATACATATTTGTACGGATAGAATTTTAGCACTCAACCTTGCATGTGGAATTTACTTTCTTGTTGGGATAATATGAAATGTCGTGTAGGAGAGTATCACTTGAGGATCTGTTGTACATGCATAGGTGGATGATTTATGTGAGGTTAATTTGGTGATTTATCATGGATCAGGGATTATAGACATGTGTGGTTGAATAATGATTTTAGCATGTTGATGGTTATATCCATGCGGGGCTATTAATTGATACACATGTGGAACCACTATTTGTCACACTTTCTTTTATCGCTCTTGAGGACTTATGCATGCTTGTTTGGTCATCTAGATAGGCCACTTTTTATTGCTGCACTATCATTTTGGGACTTGACTTAGGAGAAACCATGTTTGTTTCCTTTTCTCCTTCTTATTTAGACCTTTGAGTCTGGTTGCTCGGGTTCGAGCAGGGGTTTGGGATAGTGTAGCGAGGACCTGAGGGTCGGTGACAGGTTGTGTTTGATTATGGGATGTGGGGTATTGCGGCTACCGCGGATAGTAGGCGGTTGACCGGATACATGTTATTTTATCCGATTTTGGATTGGGGGATTATAGCGGCTACCGCGGACAGTAGGCGGTTGACCGGATGTCGGATGTGGGACATGATTGTGATTGTGGGTATTGCGGCGATCGCAGATTTTGGGCGATCGACCGGATGTTCATTTGTGCATCAGTTTGGGGGATCTGTTTTTCTTTTAGTGGAGGGTGTGTTCCACTGGGGCTTTACAGTTGTGATCTACTCCTGCTTTTGGTACTTATCACACCGGCGCGGTTATTGCCCGGTGATGCTTTCCTCGTGTGGGTCGCTCCCGACGAGTTCCCCTCCGGAGGCCGGGGCCAGACAGTTATTGACGGTTTTGCTATCACATCGGCGCGGCTTATTTGCCCGATGATGAGGGCGGCGGCAGGAGCTTTGCTATCACATCGGCGCAGCTTACTTGCCCGATGATGAGGGAGGTACAGATTGGGTTCATCTGGGACTATTGGTTATTGTTGCATACGGTTATTCCAGTCTAGGACTGTATTTTAGAGGCATAGTAGTGGTAGTTTCCTTTCTTCGGCAGTCATTATTTCTTACCACTCTTCTTTCCCCTTTTGCCTCTGGTAGACCTAGTGGGTGTGTCAGAGTTTGAGGTTTTACCCACTAGGGGAGGCTACTGGTTTACTAGTAGTTCTCACCCCCATTCTTCTTTCTCCTTTCTTCTCCTTTGTTTTGCAGAGCCTTCTGCGGGTGCTGCTGGGCTTACAGCGGCGGGTCGAGGAGAGAGGACAGCTGAGTAGCTAGACAGTGGACCCGACAGTGAGTTAGCTAGACTTGCACCTCCTATATATTCTATCTCAGACGGTTGTACTTTTGGGACTGGCTTTTGCCAGCAGGTTGTATTTATTTTTGGTGAGCTGGGAGAGACAGATGTATCATTTTTTTTACGGATGTATTGTATTTTATTTCCAGCTTCAGTCTGATATGTAGTATTTTCTGTTCAGCTCTGATTTTTACGCTCTTTTATTATTATCTCTTATATCTGAGCAGGTTACCGACGTTTCGTGTATGCGGGAAATACCGCATGCACGGCGGATCTGTAGACGGGCCCGGGTTCTGGTTTACACCCGGGGCGTGACACCATTTGTTCTTTTTGAAAGGGGTTAGATCTGAAAATAATTGCTATGTTGTTTCAAACAAAATTTCTGAAAATTGTAACCTAGTTTCACTTGATAATGAAACTCTTTGGCATGAAAGACTAGGTCACATAAATTTTAAAGAACTAGCAAGGATTTCAAACAAAGCCGTGGTTAAGGGGGTTCCTAAACTTTCTTTTAAAGAAAACATTGTGTGTGGAGGTTGCCTAAAGGGAAAACAATCAAGGGCTGCACACAAGAACTTGAACCACGTTGGTACCAATCGGCCTTTAGAATTACTACACATGGACTTAATGGGGCCGACTCGTCAACCATCCTTGGGAGGTAAATGGTATATTTTTCTTTTGGTTGATGATTTCTCTAGATATTCATGGGTAACATTTTTAAAAGAGAAAGCGGATACTTTCGACTCTTTTCATGAGGTTTGTCATCGTATTATGATTGAAAGAAATGAAAAGATCGTTCGTGTTTGAAGTGATAGAGGTGGAGAATTCATCAATTCTAAATTCATTGTTTTTTGCACTTCCAACGGCATAAAACATGAATTCTCAGCACCCTATACACCTCAGCAGAATGGTGTAGTCGAGCGCAAAAACAGGGTTGTTCAAGAGATGGCGCGTGTTATGCTTCATAGCCGGAAACTCCCGTTACATTTTTGGGTTGAAGCTGTGAACACCGCCGTCTATGTAATTAATCGAGTGTATTTGCGCATGGGAACTCTAAATACACCATATGAGCTATGGTTTTGTAGAAAACCGAACATCAAATATTTTCGTATCTTTGGGAGTCGTTGTTATATTTTGCGTGATCGCGAAAATCTTGGTAAATTCGACTCTCGAAGTGACGAAGGGATCTTCATGGGTTATTCTACAAACAGTAGAGCATATCGGGTATTTAACCTGGAATCTAAAACGATGGTAGAATCTATTAATATTAAAGTAGATGAAGTTTTTCATTTTGCATCTGATAAATCTACCCCTGATATGTCTCTAGATGATGATACTCCTGTAAATGCATCTTCTCATAATAATTCTTTCGATAAAGTTGATGCATCTAATGGTTCTTCTAGTTTATCTGATATGCAGGAATCATCATATGTATCTCCGAGTACTCCGCTACCTCAAACGCTACGTATCTCCAAGGATCATCCGGAATCAAACATGATTGGAGACCCACAAGAAGGAGTCAGGACTCGGAGACAGTTGGTTTGTGGAGTCGCATGTTACGTCTCCATGATAGAACCAAAAAACATCGATGAAGCTCTTCAGGATGACTACTGGATTGAAGCAATGCAGGAAGAGCTCCATCAGTTCGAAAGAAACAAAGTCTGGGAACTAACGAAGCCACCGAAGCAACACAACGTGATTAGTACTAAATGGATTTTCAAGAATAAGAAAAACGAGGATGGTACCATTATCAGGAACAAAGCACGCCTAGTTGCTCAGGGCTATTCACAAATAGAAGGTATAGACTTTGATGAGACGTTCGCCCCAGTTGCTCGACTCGAGTCGATTCGTATTTTGTTTGCAATTGCTTGTCATTTTAAAATCAAACTCTTTCAAATGGACGTTAAGAGCGCGTCTTTAAATGGGTTTTTGAACGAGGACGTTTATGTGGCTCAACCGAAAGGTTTCATTGACCATAAACTACCTAACCATGTTTTTTGTTCGAAAAAGGCTCTTTACGGTCTAAAACAAGCACCGCGAGCATGGTACGAAAGGTTGACAAAGCACCTTTTGGAGAAGGGCTATACTCGAGGGGGAGCAGATCGGACTCTCTTTGTGAAGCATTATCAGGATAACTTCATTGTGGCACAAATCTATGTCGATGACATTGTATTTGGTGCAACTAGAGACAATGATGCTTCTAAATTCGCAAAAACCATGGAAAGCGAATTTGAGATGTCTATGATGGGGAACTAACATATTTTCTTGGATTGCAAGTGAAACAAAATGAAGAAGGCATCCATTTGTGCCAATCCAAGTATGCAAGGGAGTTGGAGAAGAAATTCGATTTAGAAAACTCTAAAGATTTTCCGACTCCAATGGGAACTAGCAATAAGGCATTAGGAAGTGAATCTCTTAGTGAAAGTGTAGACGAGAAGCTTTATCGCAGCATGATTGGAAGTCTACTCTACCTCACGGCTAGTCGCCCGGATATATCCTTTAGTGTTAGGATCTGCGCGAGGTATCAATCAGCACCAAAGGAGGTTCACCTGAAAGCGGTGAAAAGGATCATCCGGTACGTCAAATGAATACTGAATTTCGGAATTTGGTATCCTATGGGAACAACTATTGACATAATAAGATATTTAGATGCCGATTGGGCAGGATCAGTGGATGATCGGAAGAGTAAGAGTGGTGCATGTTTTTATCTTGGCCATTGCCTTGTTGCATGGCATAGTAAAAAGCAAAACTGCATTGCACTCTCAACTGCCGAAGCGGAATATATTTCAGCGGGTAGATGTTCAACTCAACTCATTTGGATGAAAAGCGTGTTGAGCGACTTCCGAATTTCAGCAACTTCGGTAACTATTCTTTGTGACAACACAAGTGCTATAAATATTTCTAAAAATCCTCTGTTGCACTCGAGAACAAAACACATTGAACTTAGATATCATTTTCTAAGAGAGCGAGTTGAATCAAGTATTCTTCAAATTTCTTATATTTCAACTGAAGATCAATTAGCAGACTTTTTAACAAAACCTTTGGATCAAAAACGGTTTATTCATTTACGTAAAGCAATTGGAATGCTTTCCTTGAAATAACACTTTTTGACATCATTGCTTAGGTTAGGTTTTGTTTTGTGTTTTTGCTCCTTATCTATGTTTGTACATAGAACATTAATTGAGCATATGTAATTGACTTTACTTGCATCCTTTCATATACTTAGAAATTTATTATGTTTTGGATATCATAATAATTCATTTGATGCAATGATCATTTATGTCAATTAAGTCATCTTTAATTGATCAAAGTCAATTTCTCTCTCATATGATCTCTTGGTATAGTTTTTATCGGGCTTTTTTTGAAATTGGCCTCCTAAAAATTTTTATTTTTAAAAATAGCCCCATAAATTTTATAATTGCAGAATTGGCCCTATTAGTGCCACTGGGCGCCACGTGTGCGCCAAGTGGGCGCTGAGGTGGGGTAGTTGAACACGCGTTCTCAGAGTGCGTGTTTAAAACACGCACTCTGAGAGTGCGTGTTTAAAACATGCACTCTCAAAACGCGTGTTTAGACGCGTTTAATTTTTTTTTAATTTTTTTTTAATTTTTTTTTTTATTTATAAATTTGATTATTTCTCAAACAAACGGATTTATTTTTTTTTTTAAAAAAAATAAGTCCAAAAATATCTATCTACAAAAAATAAATTTTACATTCTAATTTTTATTTTTTTATTTATTAAATATTTATATATTTTTTTTTGCAGTACGAAAAAAAATAAAATAAAATATCCGTTTGTTTTAGAAACCCACCGAATATTTTTTTTTTTTCTCAGAAAACACACGGATATTTTATTTTATTTTTTTTTGGTACTGCAAAAAGAAATTTATTTTTATTCTTTGGTGAAAAAAAATAATGTTTTTATTTATTAAATATTTATATATTATTTTATATATTTTCTATATTTTTAAATTTTTTTAAACGAACTGATATTTTATTTTATTTTTTTTTCATACCGCAAAAAAAATTTATTTTTATCTTTTGGCGAAATTTTTTTTTTCCCGTCAAAAGATGAAAATAAATTTTTTTTTGCGGTAAGAAAATAATAATAAAAAATTCTATTTATTTGAGATAATTTAAAAATATAAAAATATATAAAATAATATATAAATATTTAATAAATAAAAAAATAAAAATTAGAATGTGAAATTTATTTTTTCTAGGTAGATATTTTTTGACTTATTATTTTTTTTTAAAAAAATAAATCCGTTTGTTTGAGAAATAATCAAATTTATAAAAAAAAAAAAAAATTAAAAAAAAAAAAAAAAATTAAACGCGTCTAAACACGCGTTCTCAGAGTGCGTGTTTTAAACACGCACTCTCAGAGTGCGTGTTTTAAACACGCACTCTGAGAACGTGTGTTCAACTACTCCACCTCAGCGCCACACGTGGCGCCCAGTGGCACTAATAGGGCCAATTCTGCAATTATAAAATTTATGGGGCTATTTTTAAAAATAAAAATTTTTAGGAGGCCAATTTCAAAAAAAGCCCGTTTTTATCATATTTGAAAATTGAGTTAAGTATGAAACTCGAGATCAATCTTTGGTTGAATACCTCATATCTTAGATAATTGATAGCCAATTGAGGGGGAGTTTATTAAAATGTTTATGCTCAAAAGATGTGGAAAGAGTTACGTCCCAATGAGGAGTGTGAAAACTACCACCACATGGAGGAAAGAGCTACCACCTCGGTCGTCCGAGTACTGTGTGCAACTACCACATGTATACCAAGCATGGTTTTTCGAGTTGATTAGATATAATGATTTTTGGAATACTTGACTCTGTCAAATTCCAAGGTTGGTATAAGGTGGGGATTTTATTGAAAGATGCTCAAAGAGCCACTCCTTACAATAAATTGATTAGATATATTATCTAACTTATTTGGGATTTCAAACATCTATCGATATTGGTACTTCATTTTCTTTACTATATTGATGATTTGATAAACGCATTACTCATAAGATCATGATAGATGTCATTGAACTTGTTCAACTTTAAAGGATTTAATTTTTATAAATTTTCGTTTCATGACTTGGATATTATTGATAGATTTAGCATAATCTATTTCTTTTAATATGAAATGATGACTTTTGTTTAAAGTTGACATGCAAAAGTGCTTACATACTTTTTCTGGATTTTCTGGAATTTTTATAAACTTTTCTGAAGAAAAAGTTGGAGCCGATCCGGACTGGAATATCCGTTCCGGATCCCGAACGCAGGAATTTTTTGCGGGTAGCCGATCCGGACTGGATTCCTGATATGTTCCGGACCGCGGCTAGGGTTTATATGAAACAAAAGGGTTTTTGATTTTATTTCACCTCAAGCTTTTGTTTCCAAGGCTCTAGAGTTTCTCTCTCTAAACTTCAACCGATTTGGAGCCTTTCAAACTCGAGTTCTTTGGATTTCAAGTAAGTCACTTTGATCAAATTTCAATTTTTCCACTGTTTTGCATTGTTCTTCATAAACGTGAGTGGAAATCATGGGTGGAATTCAATTCTAGATGGTTTTTGGTCAAATTTCTTTTGAAATAAGAACTCTGAGTAGATTAGTTTTGTTTATATGCTAGGTATTCTCTTGATTAACGGATTTTTAGGCTTTGATTTCTGAAAATTCGGTTTTAGGGCATATAATGAGAATTTTTGAAAATCATGGGATTGATCTATTTTTAGAATTCTTTTTGCAAAACTAATTTGATTCCTAGTCTCTCTACACGATAATGATTGTTTAGGTACAATTTTTCAAAATTTTGAAAATAAACAATTTTTTCGTGTTCTTGAGTTCTTGCTTGCAGGTTTCCTTAATCACTAACGCACTAGCAGCAAAGATGGCTTTTGCTTGGATCATTGTGCTCATTATGGCATTGGTAGGAACTCGTGCATCTGTTAAAAAGGAACAAGATGGAACACATCAAGAAGAGACGAAGAATATTCCTCAAATTGAGTCAAAATCGGAAGAAGAAGAGGATTGGGACACATTTTGTAAAGAAGTACAACAGGCTGTTGATGACGAAGATAGGTTTTATTTAAAGAACAAAAAGCTAATGAAGTCTTCTTCAACAACCAAGCAGTACACTAGGCGAAAGAATTAAGGGGCAGTGGAATTCAGATTAATGAACCCCTCGCCAGAGCACGCTCTCTGCCTAGAGAATCTCCATGGAATGAAGGTCAAAATGCACCGTCAGCGTCCACACAACCTCCTTCGACCTCCAGAAGAAACACCACAGAAGCTGATATATTATCTATCCAATGAGAACAGAGGAAAATGTCTGAAGAACAAGAAAGAATGTCCACTAACATTCACAAGATGAAAAGAAAATGTTCCAAAATATCAAGAATGCTTAAAGGAATTTTGAACAAATTGGATTGTAGCAGTTCAGACAGGTCTGATCTGGAATGATCATTTACTCTAATGATCTAATCTTGGGTTTCCTTGTTCTTTTCTTTTGTTTTGCAGGTTTTAGTTTTAGTTCTTACATTTCCTTTTGTTTTTGAACTTATGACTCTCTTTCTTTTATTTGTAATTATGGCTCAGTTTAGTGACAAAAAGGGGGAGAGTGATTTGAACTGGTTAAAACAATGGTCTCTCTGAGAACTTGTGTGATGGAACACTGAAACCTGGACGGTAAGTATCAAAACAACTTTTGGTTTTGTATTGTGAATGAACGCATTCCTCGACTAACTATTTGACTAACTATTTGGGCATGTATTATTACTAACAAGTTATTTGATTACTAACAAACTTATGACATTTGGATTTTATTGCTTAGAAGATATGTCTATCTCTGTGTGATCTTAATACATATCTGAGTTTATAAATGTCATGGTGAGCATAAACTCTATCTCTCTGTTTGGTTTTTGAATGAAAAAAATTCTTGAGGTATATAACGATCTTTTTTGTCAAGAATTACTTCTTTTTGCAGAGAGTACAAACGCTAAGTCTAGAGTTTGTTTTAGGAGTTTATCTCATGTATTTAGTTTATTTGGATCTCAAATGTAAATTTTTGTTGTATGGTGATAGCAACAAAAATATCTTTTTGAATTTTCTTAAGTGGATCTATGTTTTGTCACGAAACCGCCAAAGGGGGAGATTGTTAAGGATTTTGTTTTGGTGTATTTCGTGAAAGTGTTTAAGTCTTGAAAATTGAAGATGAAGAAGATTGGATCATATACCTCAATCTCAAGAAAGAAGAATTCAAAAGGATGAGGTAAGTTTAACTAAACAATATTGGTGATCTGAATACTTCTTATAATGTAGAAACACTTGGATAGGTTTTTAATCGCATAAAAATAAAAAACTGGACATGTTATATGTTCAGGATCCGGATCAGGGTACTACAGTCCGGACCCCGAACATAGGTTAGTTCATGCGCAAATCCAGTCCGGAACACATCTTGTTCAGTCCGGACCCCGAACGTGCATTTTGCAGAAACTGCATGAACAGTCCGGACCGTGGGATTTCAGTCCGGACCCCGAACGTTGTCTTTCTGGAAAAACTCTGTTTAATGACGACAGTCCGGATCGCATTATTTCAGTCCGGACTGTCGACCCGAAAATTTCCAGATAAGGTTGGTTTTTGATTCTTATCATCTTCCAATGGTTTCTAACCTATAAGTAAACCCTAATTCTATTCTTTAGGGTAATCCACATTAAGTTTTATACTCCGGGAAATGACGGAAAAATATTAACGGAGAAAAACTTATAAGATCCACATATAGAGAAGAAAGGAAATAACTAGATTTAATTCTGTGGTTCTTCATCTATATTAATTAATTTGATTCTAGGTTTTCGTACTCATATTTTGAGTAGAATCAAATTAATGAATACTTAGATGGCATTTCCGATCTATCTTTGACCTAAGTATTCGGCGGATCATCACCACTAACAAAACAACAATTTTCCTCAAAATCGGCGCGTGGATTCGCGTGGCCTTATGGATTCAAGGTGCTACCGCTCTCGTGGATTCGGAGCGAGGTACGTTCGTGTGATCGAGACGTACTACCTGGTGGAGACCGTGGATTCGGTCAGACGTCGTGGATTCGACGTTGGACGCCGTGGATTCGGCGTTGGATGCAAATCGTGGATTCGAGGCGCGTTGCGGAGCGAGCGGAGAAGATCAACTCGGAGCGTATGGAAAAAGGTTGAGTCGTGTGTGAGTACGTTATATCACCTTTGTACGTGTTTAATCTTAGTTGATTTCACCGTGTTATCGGTCCTGTGGTTTTTTACTCCTGTGTTGGACTTTTTCCACGTAATAATCTTGCGTGTTATTTTTCATTTCCGCATTGGGTTTTATTACGCAAAGATTTTTGAGTGTTTATCGTTTACACCTATTCACCCCCCCTCTTGGTGGTTTTTCTCCTATTTAGATCCTTATTATAACATAACCCAACACACGACTCTGAACAAGGTGGGAAACCCATCCACTAAAGGGAAATCTAATACCCAATCTGATGCATAAGTACATATCCGGTCAACCGCTCAATATCCGCGGTCGCCGCAAAACCCCACAAGTCCACAAACTAAATCCAATCTGTCCCAGACACACAGTCCCGACTACACTATCCCAAACCCCTGCTCGAATCCGAGCAACATGAATCTAGGAGAAAAGGAGAAAGAACAAACATGGTTTCTCCTAAGTCAGATTTCAACAAGATAGTGTAGCAGTAAAAGATGGCCTATCTAGATGTCCATTCAAGCATGCTTTTGTCCTCAGAAATGATAAAAGAGAATGAAACATATAATAGCAAGGCATACTAAAGTATTCCTACTATGATATACCAATCTCACATAAATTGGCCAATGAATAATCATGTATGATCTCTATATCATCTAGTGTGGGATAAATATAACTGTCTACCATCTGCTAAATCTCTAATTCACCAAACATGTACAATAATCAGGTAAGCATCAATCCACATGATCTAGGCCATTTCCATGCTTACCTCTCACTCATATCGGTTGTACATTAATTATCCATGCTATCAATCATAGAGGGTGACATTCCCAAAGGTGCGCTTACATTAACCATAACATAAACATCCATTATTACAACTCCCATAAGGCACAACATGCATATAAACCTTACCATTCCCTTATACAGTTACCATTACTAAGCTTACCCACCTGAAGCGCTTAATCCAAGTCCCAAAACTGTGCTGTTTTCACCTGCGAGATGAGCTCGGAAAATTCTAGAAAAAAATACCGTCGCGACCGTCGCGGCGAGCCGATCGAAACGAGTACCTGCACGTCCCAAACCGAGTTTCGTACATCAAGATAAAAATCCGATAAGGTGACCCTCTCAAAAGAATCCTGTACGAAAAATCTGTAGCTCTTTGCTCTGGAAAATGGGATTTTTCACCTTTGGGAGAAACTCAAAAAAATCCAGGAAAATTTAAGGACGTTCCTTGCGCTGCGTAGATGCAAAATGACTATAGGCACGCCTCCATCCGATGCCTGAGCGCAAAGTTATCGCCGAAAAACCGATGTGCTGTCCAAAACTCCGCAGTGGAAAATGGGTCATAAAAAGGCTCGGGAAACTCTAAGAAAAACTCGAAAAGAGAACAAGCTCAAATCAAGAGAGTTGTAGCACTACCTGTCTTGAAGCTAATGGCGCAAGAATCGCCGGAAAAGGTGGTCGGAGTAGGCCGGGGAAGCTCGTGCACCGAAATGCGACGGAGGAGATCACCGAAGAGAAATCATCGCACTGCGCCGTAAAATCGAAAACCATGAAGTGCGTGTGACCAAAAATTCCAGAAATCCTCAGGTGGAAGCAGCTCTGGAAGAGGAAGAAACTTGCTGAAGGTTGCACTATGAGAAACCGAGCAGGGAAAGAGATATAGGCAGTTGTTCTCGGCCTATTTATAGGCTAGGAAAAACAATTCGAAAAATCCCTGGGGTGTCCCCGGTTTCGGGCGCCCGAAAGTTTCGGGGACTGAAACCGGGTCGAACAAGACCTGTCCTACCGCGCCAGGTTCGCTTTCCAAGTGACACATCACCGACGAACAGTGTGCAGCCAAACCAGCCTCCAGCCTCGCGCCGCGTGGCCACCCGCGGACGCCGACGCGTGGCGCGACCGAGCACGGGAAACCGCGGTCAGCGCACGCCCACGTGCGCGCCTGCGCCGCCGCCTGCGCTGTCTGCACGCACGCGTCCCGAGGCCACCCCTGCCTGCTCCGTGGACCCAGTCCACCGCACTGACCAATCCTAGCCCGCCACGTGTCCACTGTGAGCCACTGAGAAAACGCCACGTGGCAAGACGCTCCCGTGCACCGCGCGCCCGCCCGCGCGCCTGCCCGCGCCCTCGCGCTACCCGCGCCCACTCCGGCGCCTGCCCGGGCCCGCGCCGCCATGCTCCGCCGCTGCCCGCCGCCGCCGCCGCTTCCCGCCCGCCGCCGGAACAGTACAACAACCTCGAAATCCGTGCACGGGCATCCGGGCTCCGAAAAATACAAATAAGTAGTCTATTTTCATCGTTTTCGCGCGCTGAATCCAAATCCACTGTCCATTTTGCCCAATTCCAATTCTAAAAATTGTCGAAGGCATCCGGAAAGGTGTTCTTTTGTCCAAACTTCGCGCTGAGTCCAATTTTAATATCTGTTTCGCGCGAAATCACTTCTAAACATCCGACAGGGTCAATCGATTACCCAAGTAATCCATTTAACACCCGGAGTCCATCGCTTATGTCCAATTGGTGCACCAACACCACTGACACGCCACATAGGCCTCCAGAAGCTGCTGGTCACACTGCAGAAGCCCTGCAGAGATCCGGGTCACCACAGCTTTATTGCAAAAAACAAAAGTCAAAATAAAAATGAACCAAGTCAACATCGCGCGCGACCCGGCCCGGCTCGTGCTCGTGCCGTGCGCGCGTGTGTGTTTAGGAGAAGGCTTGCTCTCACTTTCTTCTAATCAATACATGCACAAGAGAGGGAGTAAATAAACCCACTCTACATGTGATGAGTTTCCGATGTGGGACTAAACGTCACATGTAGAGGGGAAATGGGTTTGGGCTCCCAGGCAAAGCCCATTTATATTGGGCTGCCCAGAAAAGCCCAAAGGCCAAAATACAAGTTTAAAATCACCAAATCCAAATAAAACCCAACAATCCCCACATGATTTAAAACTTGTAAAAACGAAATACAAAATAAAATAAACGAAATATAAAAACTAAAACAGATGCTGGATCCCTTATACCACGTATTCGGCGAAGGTACCTTTCGGGTTTGAACCTTCACTTAGTACAGGTCTATGTACATCCGAGGGCACAATGGTGGATTTCGCCTTGAACCAAGGCTGGTGAATCGGATTTCCACAAACAGTACACATGGTACAGTCATTTAGGTTCTATGCAGGTTAGCGCTTTTATGGCCATGCGCTCATATCGATTCATGTGTGATTTTAGGGAACCGCCCTCTTCCCACAGTCGCGGCCTCACGACTACACACATATAGTAGGTCCTGATAAGGGTGCCTGCAAGGTCACACCCTGCCTCAAGGGTCTCGGAACCATTCAGGGTAAGAACCCTTACTAACCACTTGCATTAATGAGCACTGTCGCCATAGGGATGAGTATATAAAAGCAGTGCTCCGCACAACTACCAATTCGACTTGTTTCTACCCATTGAACCTGTCACGCCCCGAGACCGCCAATTTGTACAGTTCGGGCATGCCAACAGACCCGCCAATCGAGTATGACCTCTCACTACCTGAAAGGAACGGTAACATCCAAAATAATACATCAAGTGTATGCGGAAGCTCAATATCAGAGTACTAAAATCACTACTAATTTAAAACTTTCATTCAATAAATAAATAGTTTAAGCGGAAATGAAAGCATACAAGAGTGAACCATAATACAACTTTATTATATTTTACATCTCTCAACTTGCAATTAAATAATATTACAAATTTTTACATCATTTCCTCACAATACATAGTTCACTCAAAATATAAAAAGGTACATCTGCTAGACTATCACGCCCCGAGTCTGCCAATTTGTACGGTTCGGGCACGCCAACAGACCCGCCAATCGGGTAAGGCCTTTTCCTACCCGAAAGGAACGGTAACATCGATAATAACACAACAAGTGTATGCGGAAGCTCAATATCAGAGTATTAAAAATTACTATAAATTTAAAACTTTCATTCGATAACATACAGTTAATGCGGAAATGAAAGCATACAAGAGTGAACCATGCGTTACTTTATTACACTTTACATTTCTGAACTTGCAAATAAAATTATTACAATTCCTTTACATAAATTCCTCACCATACATGGTTCACTCAAGGAATATATAAATGGGATACCTCTGCTAGACCCTCTAGGTCTCTATGCTGCTGGGCCCTTGCCCCTGTCGTATACCTCGCCGTCTGCCTCTGAACCGTCGCGATCGCTGCATCCATACCTGAACCTGTGGGGGGAGTCACCCAAGGGGTGTGAGAACTACGACATAGTTCCCAGGGGTTCAACCACCGAGAAAAAGTGTCCTACACCACTTGGTCCAATGGAAGCAATAATAATAGTGCTAGGAAACTAAAATCCTCGAAATCAAAATGCAGCTATGCGAAATAATATATCACTGTCTGTATGTACACATCGACCCAGCACTACTCTGTCTAGTCATATTAGGCTACTAAGCACCAACCCGGCCACTATGCCGCTGCATACAGGGTTCAACTAACCCATCCATCTTGGCCACTCTATTTTCTCTTTATTCTTTAAATTCTGGTGCTTTAGTTCAAGTTAACCCTCGAAAATTCTTATCCAACGGGCCCAAGCCCGGTAGTCCTGCTACCATAAGATAAGATTTCCAAGGTTGCCGATAACACCCGCAAGTGTTACCCCGTCCTACGGAAGAAACGTCCCGAACGGGTCACTGCCCGGGAGAGGGATACTGCCCGTACCTCCAACCTGGGCTGGTTTCACCGTAGGTCCGCCCGTTTTATTTTTATATTTTCTTTCTTTTCTTTTTACTTTAGTTCTTAGCCTCTTTGCCTTTGAACACTTGCTTTCCTTTCTTATTCGAGCTTATAGCTCCCAATTTGCCACTAGCAAATCTCTTTCTCTTTTCTTTGAGCATTTAGCTCTTTACTTTCACTTTAAGCCTTTCGAAAGTACCTCGTCCGACGGGTCACTGCCCAGGGAGCCCTGCTCCACTTGATGAGTCTCAAATTCGAAGGCGCCATTTACATTCTCTTTATGCTTTTTAGCCACTTTTAGCTTGCTTTTAACTTTAAGCCTTTCGAAAGTACCTCGTCCGACGGGTCACTGCCCAGGGAGCCCTGCTCCACTTGACGAGTCTCAAATTCGAAGGCGTCATTTATATCCTCTTTTCATTCTCTTTATCTTAAGCAATTTGGTTGTCTTGCTTATTAACCACTTTTTCATCCCTTACCCTAGGTCTTGCCACACGGGTAACCAGAGAGTCTCCTGGACTCTTACACATTTCACTTTCTTTGTTTAACTCAAATTAAAGTTAAAGTTATTGTCCATTTGCCGAGACACCCTATGACTCTCTAGGGTTATATTTGTTTAATTCTTTAACCTTGGGATCTTATCCCGCTTTCCTGATTCCTTACTGAATCCTAGAGTTAACTTAACTCTATTTTTCGATTTCGCTTTTAACATAGAGTTACTCTGACTCCAATTTCCTGTTTTCCCTTTCATGTCTCCACACTTGATCCACTTTTCTCATTTTCCTGATTCCTTATTGAATCCTAGAGTTAACTTAACTCTATTTTCCTGTTCCACTTTATCTTAGAGTTACACTGACTCTAATATCCTGTCTGTGAATTCAAACTCCACTAGTTCACCTTAGGTTCCCTTTACCTAAGTTCCATGTCATGCTTCTACTAGAGTTCCTTGACTCTATATTGATCACTCTATCCAATGTCCTTAGGTTATTACCTAAGACCATGCCACTCATCCACCCTAGGATAACTCCTAAGTTGATGTCACTCGTCAAACCCCTATACTAGGTTTTCTCCTAGTCTTACTACCAACAAATGTTGTTCCCTTATGTCACGTGATTCCTAGCGTTATACCCTAACATGATCACAATCATAATAGCTAATCCTTTTTCATGCATGCAATTATTTCCATCTTATTCATAAAATAATAATTATCTCTACGCATGCATAATCATCATATATCTTTGGCAACCAACAGTTGCACTTTTCCTCTGTGTCCCTTTGCACATGCACATCTATTCCTCTATCTCCGGCAACCAACAGTTGCACTTTTTCGTCTGAATCCATCTACACATGCAATCTTAATCATAATTACCTAACGCCTCTAACAGGCTAATATCATGCTTCGAACCGACAAGCAAAAGAGCAAGGGGAGAGGTCATCCATTTTCGGCAGAATTCCCCACCTTGAAGTGTCCCCAATTGCTTGTAGACACTTGCAATTGGTCTCCGCGCGATTCCACTTGTTTCCTCGAGCTTGCACGCAAAATGGTGCACATTCCTCGAGTCCGCACGCAAAACCGTGCACGTCCTACAATCCTGCACGCAAAACGAAGCATGTCATTAAAATCCATACTTAAAAATGGTGCACGCCACTTCAGCCGGCACGCAAAACAATGCGCGGCAACACGATCTGCACGTGAAACGGTGCACGTACCTCGAAACTGCACGCAAAACGGTGCACGTCTGACTGTAGGGTTGCACGCAAAATGGTGTATATTTTTCCTAGCCCTGCACGAAAAGCGATGTAACTTATTAGAATCTACTCGTGAAACTGCGCGCATTGGTCCAACCCGCACGCAAAACGTAGCATGCACCCCGTATTGGCACGCAAAACGGTGCACACTCTACGATAGGGTTGCACGCAAAACGATGCACATTTTTTTCCAGCCCTGCATGAAAAACAAGACGCAACGTTAGAGTCTACGCGAAAAATGGTGCCCATTAGTCCAACCTGCACACAAAACGGAGCACATACCTTGTATTGGCACGCAAAACGGTGCACGTTCCTTTTTCAACTTTGCACACAAAACGGTACATATTTTCCGAGCCCACGTCCAAAACTGCGCACATTAGTCGAATCCGCACGCAAAATGGTGCATATCTCCACGAGCGGCATGCAAAACGAGGCGCGCCCAAAATGCCCGCGAAACTCGCGCAGTAAAACGGCACAGTAAAACTTGGTCCCTAACACGCACGTAGGCAAAAGGGGTCAAATCCAAAATCCAAGAAGGAAATTCCAAACTGTGCCAAAAATACCGCAAAATGGCATACGGGACCTACCTCAACATCGTCGCGTCGTCCAACGTGTCCACTAGGCTCTTTGGAACATCTTGCGCGCTCCACGGAGTCCACGGCGCGCTCGTGCGCCCTCGAAAACCCCGGGCGAAATCGCCCGGTTTGCCACCTGGTACGCTCGGGTGAAGCCAAAATGGAGAAAAGAGGAAAAATGAGCCATTTCGGGCCTTTATAGGCCATTTCCGGACTTTCGGGCGCACCCTTTCGGGCGCCCGAAAACTTTCGGGTGGCTACAGTAACCGGCCTGCCACGGTCCACGCGTCCACGCAGCGCCAGCTGGGCGCCATGTGACGCCCCACTTCCCAGGGGGTCACCCATCCTAGAACTACTCTAGCTCTAGCACGCTTAACTCTCATGTTCCTCTTGGATCTTGCTACCATCCAAAATGCTATAGCCGGGTTAGAGATTTAGTCCTATTATATCATTTATATAGAGGACTAATCCAAATTCCGGGGGTGTCACATTCTTCCCCCCTTTTAAGCCCTGACGTCCACGTCAGGCTCAAGCACATTCACAAGCACCAGGCGATGTGAGACTCGTCTCGCTAGCCTTAGCCGACCTTGTGAGGAGCTGCACTCCACTCACAACGGTCATTAGCCGGGGAGCCTCGCTCTACCCGCTATATAACCCTGGCTCAGCCGAGACTCATCTCACATTTCCGGCTGGTGAATGGCTCTGATACCAACTGTGACGCCCCACTTCCCAGGGGGTCACCCATCCTAGAACTACTCTAGCTCTAGCACGCTTAACTCTCATGTTCCTCTTGGATCTTGCTACCATCCAAAATGCTATAGCCGGGTTAGAGATTTAGTCCTATTATATCATTTATATAGAGGACTAATCCAAATTCCGTGGGTGTCACACGCCACGTCACCCTCGCTCGGCCAATCAGGGGATGACACGTGGTCGTGGACCCGTGCACCGCGACCACGGAACAGCGACGGCCAATGGGAGGCCGCCACGTGGACCGCACTACCGCTTGCTCTGACGCCCGGCCGCAGCGTCGTGTCGCGTCAGCGCGTCGCGTCGCGCTGACCCACCAACGGGAGGCCGACACGTGGCCTGTCCCCGCTGACACGCGCCAGGGCCCGCGCGCCTTCCCGACGCGCACCCCGCTCCCTCGGTCAGACCGTCCAATGAGAAGACGCCACGTGGCGGTCTTCACCTACCACGCACGCCTCGGGCCGCGCGCCACAACGCGTTTCGCGCAAAAGGCTTGCCTCGGGATTCGCGCCCGCCACCTCGGGATCCATGCCAACTGCCTCGAGATCGTGCCACTGCCTCGGGATCCGCGCCAACAGTAACCTTCGGGCGCGCTACAGTAACTTTCGGGCGCATCGAAGTCCGGACCGGTCTGCTACAGTGAACCGGGTTCGCTACAGTGCAGCCCGGTTCGCTGCAGCCCACAAAAGCTTGATTGCTACAGTACTTTCCGGGCGCCCGGTTCCCACTTTCGGGCGCCCGAAACTTGGGCCCAAGCCCAGTTTCGCCCGTTTTCGTCCGTCCTTGCCCGTTTCTCGCCCGTTTTCGCTCAAATTTGATGGGCAACCATAGTTTAACTTAATTTACCTCCTGGTACTTAAACTTTTCAGTTTGGACCCTCTCTGGGTTGCCAAAAGTCCCACTATACTTGAATTCGCTGGCGGAGCCCGTTCTCTCTATCCGGGTGTCCGATCAACGCGAAACTTTTACTGTGGCCATAAAAGACATTTACGGAGCTCCCGTAATTTTCTCGGAATTTTTCGAGACTGTGAATTTTCTACTTACAATCTGGGCCCACTTTCTCATGTAAGATTCAAGATCTCACATTCTAATCCCGATTTGGGCCCAATTCGTTTCCATGTCATCCTTTACCTTAATAAATTCAATAAAATAGCATTTCATACCATTTTATTTACATTTATTTATATACCAAAATTCTGGTTCACTACATTCTACCCCCCTTAAAATAAGTTTCGTCCTCGAAACTTGAGTCACATCTCGACTCCCACTTGATCAAGAGGGGGGAAATCTTGCCCTCACTACTGGGCTCACTGAACCTCGTGACCGGCATCGCATTGCCTGCTCGCCCACAATTACACGAGCAGCCCATTCCTGGATCCCTATCTCAACTCAGGGACAACTCAGACCTGGTGTCTGGCCACTTTCACCAAGTAGGTGAGGGACACATTTGAGCACTTGCTCTCTCAACTGCCACGAATGACCAAGTCTTTTCTTGCGAAATCTTCACTTTAATTCCGCGGTCATCTTATCTTTCACAAGGAGGTTGCATCTGCAACTAATTACATTTACCGCATTTTTCGGTCACTCCGCTGCCTAATGTGGAGTGCAAAGGCCAATCCACAAGTCCTCAACTATCAAACACGCTACTAGCGCTCTACGTCCGCGGGTTATCAGTTACCCCGACATCTCGGACTACTAATAGGTTCGCAGACCACGGTCCAATAGGGGCCTATAGCCCAAAACTAGTTCAACACTGTACAATGGCTCTCACTAGCACACAGACCTAATCATCAAACGGGTAGATCCTTACTCAGGATTACTACACCAACACTCCCACTAGGAGCTACAGTACCTCAATCACCACTAGCTCTATGGCCTGGTCATAACACACTCTCAGTGTACTAATAGCCTCAATGCTCACACGTGGCATTCTACGTTCCTGGGTCATCGCTCGGACTACCGCCCTGACCAAATCTCTATCATGCCCCGCCATCAGGTCCCGGGCCGCTGTCTCTCACAGCTGACTGCGCCTGCCCACTGGGATACAGGCCCACAGTCCACAAACATGGTCCAGGCACGGATCGTCCCCAAGCGAACCCGCTAATCGTCGCCACGCGACCGCTATGCTCACTGAGCAAGATCGACTAACTAGTCGTCAATCCACGACCCAAACTCTCTATCAACTCTGGCCACACTGGGCAAAGGCTAACACGCCACCTAATCAGCTCTCTCTGGATAAACAATACTTGTGCTCCATGAGCACCCATACAATTGGGCGTCCTACGCCCCCACGCTAACTTGCGTAATCCAAAGTGCTAAGCGATTGCTTAAACTCACCCACGGCTCTTACACACCTCTCCCAACTGGGTTGAGGCATCACGATAACTGTTCACCAACTCTGGTGATTAACACGCGAACCCTGTGGTGGCAATCCTTGCCATTATACCGATCCATCAGACCGGCGCCACTAAAACTCTCGCTCTATCGAGAGATCCACGCATCCTGAAGCCTACTCTAGGCCTGTAAATCCTTCTTGCCCTAACCCTTAGGACATATTTACTCGGTTCTCGCAACATAGCGATCACCAGCATTCCATGAGTCGGTCTCTCACTGGACCTTTCTAACCACACTTTGCCAGTAAACTAGCTGACACAAGCTTATAACACCCCTTGCTGAAGGTGCGGGGTGCGCCGACAAAAGCTCGGCGGCCACTGCCACTCGCTCTACCATTGTCCCTACAAGCGGCAACGCCATATACTCATGCGTCACTATACAGCCTCAGCTTGAGCGCTATCAGCCACTTGAGCCTATTGATCTGCTCCGACCGTCGCCTTGACGCCACTCATAGGCGTCGGAATCTGTCTTCCTGTCGGCGGGGAGTTTCCGCTTAGCGGCAAGAAGCTTGATCTGCTGCTGGACCACACCAATAAGTGCGGCCACCTGCTATCGCAGCTCGTGTACGTCGCTTGACCCTGAGCCCTGTCGTGACTCGAGTCGAAACAGGTGCGCTTCCTAAAGTGGTGTCATCGCCAATACGAAACAACTAGCCCAAACTTAGCCATTTGAGCAACGCGCAGTCTATATACCGACAAAAAGGCTCGTCAACCCAATTATGCGAAAGTATAAGAGGGTACATCTTTTCATCTCCAACATTACGTTGTCGGCCGCCAACGTAATATCCGAAGAATGAAAGCTCGTCGCCCTCGATCAGTCCCAACATCCTTTTTGGCAACAGCAATAACCAATCAAATACTTTCGCCCAACAATCCACACGTTCTCTCGTGCTAATCCCTAGGATCTCCCTAAGGTTGCTAACCACCTAGGACTATTCCTAGGCTCTGATACCACTCTTATCTGTCACGCCCCGAGTCTGCCAATTTGTACGGTTCGGGCACGCCAACAGACCCGCCAATCGGGTAAGGCCTTTTCCTACCCGAAAGGAACGGTAACATCGATAATAACACAACAAGTGTATGCGGAAGCTCAATATCAGAGTATTAAAAATTACTATAAATTTAAAACTTTCATTCGATAACATACAGTTAATGCGGAAATGAAAGCATACAAGAGTGAACCATGCGTTACTTTATTACACTTTACATTTCTGAACTTGCAAATAAAATTATTACAATTCCTTTACATAAATTCCTCACCATACATGGTTCACTCAAGGAATATATAAATGGGATACCTCTGCTAGACCCTCTAGGTCTCTATGCTGCTGGGCCCTTGCCCCTGTCGTATACCTCGCCGTCTGCCTCTGAACCGTCGCGATCGCTGCATCCATACCTGAACCTGTGGGGGGAGTCACCCAAGGGGTGTGAGAACTACGACATAGTTCCCAGGGGTTCAACCACCGAGAAAAAGTGTCCTACACCACTTGGTCCAATGGAAGCAATAATAATAGTGCTAGGAAACTAAAATCCTCGAAATCAAAATGCAGCTATGCGAAATAATATATCACTGTCTGTATGTACACATCGACCCAGCACTACTCTGTCTAGTCATATTAGGCTACTAAGCACCAACCCGGCCACTATGCCGCTGCATACAGGGTTCAACTAACCCATCCATCTTGGCCACTCTATTTTCTCTTTATTCTTTAAATTCTGGTGCTTTAGTTCAAGTTAACCCTCGAAAATTCTTATCCAACGGGCCCAAGCCCGGTAGTCCTGCTACCATAAGATAAGATTTCCAAGGTTGCCGATAACACCCGCAAGTGTTACCCCGTCCTACGGAAGAAACGTCCCGAACGGGTCACTGCCCGGGAGAGGGATACTGCCCGTACCTCCAACCTGGGCTGGTTTCACCGTAGGTCCGCCCGTTTTATTTTTATATTTTCTTTCTTTTCTTTTTACTTTAGTTCTTAGCCTCTTTGCCTTTGAACACTTGCTTTCCTTTCTTATTCGAGCTTATAGCTCCCAATTTGCCACTAGCAAATCTCTTTCTCTTTTCTTTGAGCATTTAGCTCTTTACTTTCACTTTAAGCCTTTCGAAAGTACCTCGTCCGACGGGTCACTGCCCAGGGAGCCCTGCTCCACTTGACGAGTCTCAAATTCGAAGGCGCCATTTACATTCTCTTTATACTTTTTAGCCACTTTTAGCTTGCTTTTAACTTTAAGCCTTTCGAAAGTACCTCGTCCAACGGGTCACTGCCCAGGGAGCCCTGCTCCACTTGACGAGTCTCAAATTCGAAGGCGTCATTTATATCCTCTTTTCATTCTCTTTATCTTAAGCAATTTGCTTGTCTTACTTATTAACCACTTTTTCATCCCTTACCCTAGGTCTTGCCACACGGGTAACCAGAGAGTCTCCTGGACTCTTACACATTTCACTTTCTTTGTTTAACTCAAATTGAAGTTAAAGTTATTGTCCATTTGCCCAGACACCCTATGACTCTCTAGGGTTATATTTGTTTAATTCTTTAACCTTGGGATCTTATCCCGCTTTCCTGATTCCTTACTGAATCCTAGAGTTAACTTAACTCTATTTTTCGATTTCGCTTTTAACTTAGAGTTACTCTGACTCCAATTTCCTGTTTTCCCTTTCATGTCTCCACACTTGATCCACTTTTCTCATTTTCCTGATTCCTTATTGAATCCTAGAGTTAACTTAACTCTATTTTCCTGTTCCACTTTATCTTAGAGTTACACTGACTCTAATATCCTGTCTGTGAATTCAAACTCTACTAGTTCACCTTAGGTTCCCTTTACCTAAGTTCCATGTCATGCTTGTCCTAGAGTTCCTTGACTCTATATTGATCACTCTATCCAATGTCATTAGGTTATTACCTAAGACCATGCCACTCATCCACCCTAGGATAACTCCTAAGTTGATGTCACTCGTCAAACCCCTATACTAGGTTTTCTCCTAGTCTTACTACCAACAAATGTTGTTCCCTTATGTCACGTGATTCCTAGGGTTATACCCTAACATGATCACAATCATAATAGCTAATCCTTTTTCATGCATGCAATTATTTCCATCTTATTCATAAATAAATAATTATCTCTATGCATGCATAATCATCATATATCTTTGGCAACCAACAGTTGCACTTTTCCTCTGTGTCCCTTTGCACATGCACATCTATTCCTCTATCTCCGGCAACCAATAGTTGCACTTTTTCATCTGAATCCATCTACACATGCAATCTTAATCATAATTACCTAACGCCTCTAACAGGCTAATATCATGCTTCGAATCGACAAGCAAAGGAGCAAGGGGAGAGGTCACCCATTTTCGTCAGAATTCCCCACCTTGAAGTGTCCCCAATTGCTTGTGGACACTTGCAATTGGTCTCCGCACGATTCCACTTGTTTCCTCGAGCTTGCACGCAAAACGGTGCACATTCCTTGAGTCCGCACGCAAAACGGTGCACGTCCTACAATCCTGCATGCAAAACGAAGCATGTCATTAAAATCCATACTTAAAAATGGTGCGCGCCACTTCAGCCGGCATGCAAAACGATGCACGGCAACACGATCTGCACGTGAAACGGTGCACGTACCTCGAAATTGCACGCAAAATGGTGCACATCTAACTGTAGGGTTGCACGCAAAATGGTGCATATTTTTCCTAGCCCTGCACAAAAAGCGATGTAACTTATTAGAATCTACTTGTGAAACTGCGCGCATTGGTCCAACCCGCACGCAAAACGAAGCATGCACCCCGTATTGGCACGCAAAATGGTGCACACTCTACGATAGGGTTGCAAGCAAAATGTTGCACATTTTTTCCAGCCGTGCACGAAAAACAAGACACAACGTTAGAGTCTGCGCGAAAAATGGTGCCCGTTAGTCCAACCTGCACACAAAACGGAGCACATACCTTGTATTGGCACGCAAAACGGTGCACGTTCCTTTTTCAACTTTGCACGCAAAACGGTACATATTTTTCGAGCCTGCATCCAAAACTGCGCATATTAGTCGAATCCGCATGCAAAACGGTGCATATCTCCACGAGCGGCAC
>CM055062.1:36586761-36675171 GCA_029204045.2 Tillandsia leiboldiana | reverse complement strand
AAAATGGGTTTTAAATGAGGAAGTTTATGTAGCTCAACCGAAAGGTTTGTAGATCATAAACAACCTAACCATGTTTTCGTTTGAAAAAGGCTCTTTACGGTCTGAAACAAGCACCGCGAGCATGGTACGAAAGGTTAACAAAGCACCTTTGGAGAAGGGCTATACTCGAGGGGAGCTGACAGGACTCTCTTTGTGAAGCATTATCAAAATAATTTCATTGTAGCACAAATCTATGTCGATGACATTGTATTTGGTGCAACAAAAGATAATGATGCTTCTAAATTCGCGGAGACCATGGAAAGCGAATTTGAGATGTCCATGATGGGCGACTGTCTTATTTTCTTGGATTGCAAATTAAACAAAATGATGAAGGTATTCACTTGAGTCAATCCAAGTATGCACTGGAGTTGGTCAACAAAGTTTGATCTAGACAAATTGTAAAGACTTTTCCAACTCCAATGGGAACTAGCCACAAGGGACTTGAAGTGAATCACATAGTGAGAATGTAGACGAGAAACTGTATAGAAGTATGATTGGAAGTCTACTTTACCTCACGGCTAGTCGCCCGGATATCCTTTAGTGTTGGGATTTGCGCGAGATATCAATCAGCACCAAAGGAGGTTCACCTGAAAGCGGTGAAACGGATCATCCGGTACATCAAAGGATCAATTAATTTCGAATTTGGTATCCTATGGGAACAAGTCTGGACATTGTTGATACTCAGATGCCGATTGGGCAGGATCAGTGGATGATCGGAAAAGCACGAGTGGTGCATGCTTCTATCTTGGCCATTGCCTTGTTGCATGGCACAGTAAAAAGCAGAATTGCATAGCACTCTCGACTGCCGAAGCGGAATACATTTCAGCTGGAAGTTGCTCAACTCAACTCATTTGGATGAAAAGCGTATTGAGTGACTTCCGCATTTCAGCATCTTCGGTAACAATTCTTGTGACAACACAAGTGCAATTAACATTTCTAAAAACCCTGTGTTGCACTCTAGAACAAAACATATTGAACTTAGATATCATTTTCTTAGAGAGCTAGTTGAATCAAATACTCTTCAACTTTCATATGTTTCAACTGAAGATCAATTAGCTGACTTTTTAACAAAACCTTTGGATCAAAAACGTTTTATTCATTTGCGAAAAGCAATTGGTATGCTTTCTTTGAAATAAACTTCTTTTTGAAACCTTTGCTTAAAATAGGTTTTGTATTTGTTTTGTTCTATTCAATATCTATGTTTATACATAGGATAGTAATTGAGCATAGATCTTAATTGACTTTAATTGCATCTGTTCACACATTTAGAAATTTATTATGCTTTTGCCATCATAATATTTCTTTGTTGCAATGATCGTTTATGTTAATTAAATCATCTTCTAAAGTGATCAAAGTCAATTTCTCTCTCAATGATCTCTTGGTATAGTCATTATCTTATTTGACTGTTTAGTCGAGTATGAAATCGAGATCAATTTTTGGTTGAATACTTTATATCTTAAATAATTGATAGCCAATTGAGGGGGAGTCAAAGATAATGTAAAATGCTCAAAAGATGTGGAAAGAGTTACATCCCAATGAGGAGTGTGAAAACTACCACCACATGGAGGAAAGAGCTACCACCTCGGTCGTCCGAGTATTGTGTGCAGCTACCACATGTATACCAAGCATGGTTGTTCAAATTTTGATTAAGTAAAATGCATGTTGAAATACTTGACTCTGTCAAATTTCAAGGTTGGTATAAGGTGGGATTTTAAAGAAAGATGCTCAAAGAGCCACTCTCTTCAACAGATTGTCTAGAAATATTATCTACCATATTTGGGATTTCAAACATCTATTGATCTTTGTATTTCATTTTCTTTACCGAATTGATTATTTGATAAAGGCATTACTCAAAAGATCAAGTTAGATGTAATTGAAGGTGTTCAACTTTAAGGGATTTAATTCTTGTAAATTTTCGTTTCATTTTTGGATATTACTGATAGATTTGGCATAATCTAATTCTTGTTGTGTGAAACGATGCTTTTTGTTTAAAGTTGATACACCTTTGTGCTTACAATCTTTTTCTGGTTTTTCTTGAATTTCTCTGAAATTTTTCTAAAGAAAAAGTTGGGGCCGATCCGGATCGGGCAAGGTGATCCGGATCCCGAACGCAGGTTTTCTCCTGCGGGCTGACGATCCGGATTGGACCTGCCGATCCGGATCCCGAACGCAGTTTTTTTATTGCGGGTAGCCGATCCGGATCGCAAGCTCGGGAGGATCCGGATCGCGGCTAGGTTTTTATAAAGAACAAAAGGGTTTTGATTTCTTTTACTCCAATCTTTTGTTCAAAAGTTTCCAGAGCGCTTCTCTCTAGATTTCATCCTCCTTGGAAGCTTTCTAACTCAAGTTCTTCAGTTCCAAGTAAGTTTTATTGATCAAAATCTCGGTTTTTCACCGTTTTTCTCTTTTCCTCCTCAAAACGTACGAAATTCTTGGATCGATTTTGTTTGTGGATGGTTTTTGATCAAATTTCTTTTGAAATAAGAACTCTGGGTTGTTTAGTTTTGATTATATGCTAGGTTTTCTCCTGATTAACGGATTTTTAGGCTTCGATTTCTAAAATTTCGGTTTTAGGGCATATAATAAGGATTTTCGAAATTCATGCAATTGATCTATTTTTAAAAGTCCTTTTGCAAAACTAATTTGATTCTTAGTCTCTCTACATGATTATGATTGTTTGGGTACAATTTTTCCAATTTTTGAAAACTAAGAATTTTTGTGTTCTTGAGTTGGTTTTCACAGGACACCTTCTTTACTCAAGCATTTTGTTCAATGGCACTTAATTCAATGTGTTTCTCTTGGTTAATCCTTCTCCTGGTCTCAATGGTACACACTCGCCCTACAAATAAACTAAAGAGAGCCAAGAACCTCCAACAAAAAGGTGATTTTGTCGAGGTCAGTGACACAGAGGTAGATTGTCATGAGGTTGACTGGGCAGCATTGACGGATGATGATGACTCAATGTATGAACAAGAACCGTCTGATGATTCAAGGAGAAAGGCGTCTGTTAAATCAAAAGAAAAGGCAAATAAAGGACCAGGAAAAGCATCAAAGGCAGCACCAATCATCTCCATGAAAAGAAAGAGAATAACTAGACGCTGTGGGCTACGACAGGACATTAATGTTGACACGCCGATAGCTCCTGACTCCCCACATCGCTTGGAAGAAGTATTCGTTAACACTGATCGTCTTCGAGCCTTTGCACATCGCGAATGCATTGGTGAAAGGCATGTTAACTTTGAGGCTCTGCAAGGTCACTCCCCTGCCTTTGGCCTTCTGATTGAACAAGCAAACCTTATTCAAGTATGTCGTTTCCCAGAAACTCTTGGCTACTGTTTGCATCATGTGAGGACCTTCTACACTAATGCACGACATCTTCGAGAGGTTGAGAACGGTCCTATGGAGTTCTACACGAACATCCAAGGCATAAGGTTTAAGATTACTCCACAATTGATTGGCGAGGTTTTGGGAATGGAAGCCAGCAAGAAAGGAGTTCACTTCTTGAAGGGGGTAAATTTGACAAACACATTATGGCAAAAAGTTATAGAGGGAATTTGTCTCGAGGGAACACAATCAACCGAAAAAATCTGTTCGTTCTAAAGAACTTCGTCTTGAATATCGCTTCTTAAACTTCATCACATGCTACAATATACTTCCAAATATGCAGACAAAGGTTGTGAGATGGGACCGGTTGCTGTTTTTGTATCTCATAGGACATCGATCAGAGGCAACGGCATTGAATATCAACATTCCATACATTATCTGGAATAGAATGGCGCGATATGTTGAGCATCCTCACCCCACTGAGAGAATTCCATTTCCCTTGATTATAATGAGGATTTTACAGAAATTTCAGGTTGACATTACTTCAACAACTTATCATCAATGTCTGAGCATGATAAATGAGTCTACTATTGTCAAATCCCTCCATAAGTTGCCGCATGTCACTCCAGTTCCTGCATCTGGAACAAAGCACAGTACAAGCACTGCCGCATCACCATCTCGACAAGCAACTGGCACAGATGATGAAGCATCAATAACATCGATTATCAAGGAACAACAGCGACTATCTGTTAAGCAAGAACAAATTTTGACGGAGCAACAACGAATTACCAAAGAGCTTGAAATTACAACGGGAGCTCACATTACCATAACGAAGAAGATCAATTCAATGGACAAGCGGATGCGAAAGATACTCTCTAAGATGGGTTGCACAAGCTCTGAAGACTCAGATTCTGACAACTGATTACTTTGACTCATTTTCTTTTCCTTTCCTTTTGTGCAGGATTACGATTTTAGGATTTAGTTTTATACTTACGTTAGCTTAGTTCTCAGGTTTTACATTTTATTGGAACTTTTTACTCTCCTCACATTTCGTAGTCTTAACTACATTTTGGCTTTGTTTTGTGACAAAAAGGGGGAGAGAGTTAGAGAGAACTTTGAACAATGTTGACTGCATGAAACATCAAGGTAAGTGAACAATGTTTGATATGAAAACTGGATGAATATCAAGGTAAGTATTACTCCAACTTCCATTCTCAACTTGAGGTTTTTCAGCTGTATGAATGCATGCCTCGACTAACTATTTGCTAACTATTTGGGCATGTAATATAACTAACAAGTTGATGTTCACTAACAAGTTTGTGACACTTGGTTTTTGATTGCATAGAAGATATGTTGGTTCTTAACTCTGATCAATTACATATCTATATATATATTAGTCTGTCACAAACATGTTCATGACATTTGGTTTTTACGTGCAAAGAAGATATGTTGGTGTTTTTTTTTTTAACTATAATCAGTTTACATATCTGAATATAAATGTCATGGTAAGTATAAATGAGTTTAAACTTCATCTCTGTTTGTGGTTTTTGAATGATACAAAATTTTTGAGGTATCTAACGATTTCTTTTGTCAAGAATGATTTCTTTTTGCAGAGAGTACAGATGTCTAAGTCTAGAGTCTGTTTTAGGAGTTTAACTCATGTATTGTATTTTGGATCTCCATTGTAAATTTTTGTTGTATGGTGATAGCAACAAAAATATCTTTTTGAATTTTCTTTAGTGGATCTGTGTTTTGTCACGAAACCGCCAAAGGGGGAGATTGTTACGGAATTTGAGTTGGCGTAGTTTCATGAAAGTTTCAAGTCCTGAAGATTGAAGGTGAAGAAAGTTGGATCATTTAACTCAATCTCAAGAAAGAAGAATTCAAAAGGATCAGGTATGTTTAACTAAAGAATTTGTGTGATCCGAATACTTCTTGTAGTGTAGAAACACTTGGAAGAATCTTTCATTGCATAAAAATCAAAAACTGGACTTGGGACATGTTCAGGATCCGGATCAGGCTGTTCGATCCGGATCCCGAAGGTGGTTCGTTCATACATCGTCGCAATCCGGATCGTAGTCTCTTGATCCGGATCCCGAACGTTGAGTTTACCATCTACCTTGAACGATCCGGATCTTGCTTCGCAATCCGGATCCCGAACGTTGATGTTTGGTGAACTGTATGAACGATCCGGATCGTAGTCACATGATCCGGATCCCGAACCTTCGTTTTTCTGGAATTGGCTGTTTCGTTATGACGATCCGGATCTCAGTTATCACGATCCGGATCGCCGTCCGTAAAATTCCAGAAATGGCAGGTTTTTGATTCTTATCTCCTTCCTAGGGTTTCTAACCTATAAATAGACCCTATGTCTTTCTTTCTAGGGTCAATCCACATAGCCGTCATTTTCATATATCATCTTATACGGCTATAGATCCACATATAGAGAAGAAAGGAAATCATTAGAGAATACTCTATGTTTCTTCATCTATATTGATTAGTTTGATTCTAGGTTTTCATACTCACATCTTGAGTTGAATCAAACTAATGAATACTTAGATGGTATTTCCGATCTATCTTTGATCTAAGTATTCGGCGGATCATCACCACCCAAAAAAACAACGATTACCCCAAAATCGGCGCGTGGATTCGCGTGTCCTTGTGGATTCAAGGTTCATTCGCTCTCGTGGATTCGGAGCGAGGCACGTTCGTGGATTCGAAGGGTGCTATTGGGTGAAGACCGTGGATTCGGTCGGACGTCGTGGATTCGACGTTGGACGCCGTGGATTCGGCGTTGGGCGCAGATCGTGGATTCGAGAAGCGTCTGGAGCGAGCGGAGAAGATCCTCTAGGAGCGTATGGAAAAGGTTGAGTCGTAAGTGTGTACGGTAAATCACCTTGTACGTGTTTTAATTCTAGTGGATTTCTGCCGTGTTATCGGTCCCGTGGTTTTTTACTCCGGTGATGGAGTTTTCCACGTAAAAATCTTGCGAGTTATTTTCATTTCCGCATTGGGTTTTTTATCGCAACGATTTTTGAGTGTTTATACGTTTACACCTATTCACCCCCCTCTAGGTGTTTCTTCCCCTATTTAGATCCGTATTATATACGACCCAACACAATACTCCTCTATCCTTCCATACCAGGCTATAACATCCGCAACTCGGCCACTATGCCGCTGTATACAGGGTTAAACTAACCCGGCCACCTTGGCCACTCTATTTCCTTTTTATTCTTTCACATTCTTGTGTTTTAATTCAAGTTGCTAAACTCTCGGAGATTCTTGCCCAAAGAGCCCCAGCCCGGTAGTCATGCTACCACAAGACGAGAATCTCTAAGGTTGCCGATAACACCCGCAAGTGTTACCCCGCCCACGGGGAACTCTTTCATAAGGGTCATTGCCCAGGAGGTGGTCCATACCAATATCCTCCAATACGAGTTCTACCCCCGTGGTGCGTCCATCTTTATCTTTTCTTTTCTTTTCTTTCATTTTGACATTTAGTCCCTTTTTACATTTTATGCATTCTTATTCACCTAACCTTTTAGCTTATTATGCTTATTAAGCATTATCTTTTATTCATTCAATCCTTGTCCTAGGTCCATTCCTCCAAGGGTGAAATGAAAGTCTCTTTACTCTTAAGCACTTGCTTTTTCTTTTTTATTCGAGCTTATAGCTCACATTGCCACTGGCAATCTATTTCATTTTCTTTCAAGCCTTTTAGCTTATCTTCCACTTATACACTTTTCTTTAGTTCATCGGCCACTTGAAGGAGTACCACATCCGATTCCCCTTGGAAGGGTCTCACAACCAGGGGCACCATTTGCATTTTCTTTTTGCTTTTTAGCCACTTTTAGCTTTCTACTCTATCTTTTTCATTAATTTATTCTTTACCCTAGGTCTTGCCACACGGGTAACTAAAGTTTCTTGGACCCTTAAACATTTCTCTTTCATTCATTTAACTCAAATTGCTCATTCTTTATCTCTTAACCCTATGTTCATTACCTTAGGGTTTCACTATGTCCCAAGGACATTGTTAACTTTCAGTTACATTTGGCCTAGAGTCTTTTAACTCTATTTCCTCTTTCACTTTAAATTAGAGTTCATTGACTCTATTACCCATTATTTGTGAGTTTAAACTCCACTAGTTCACCTTAGGTTTCCTTTACCTAAGTTCCATATCATGTTTAACCTAGAGTTCCTTGACTCTATGTTAAATAATCTATTCTCAACCTTAGGTTATCCCCTAAGACAATGTCACTCGTTCATCTAGGTTTAACTCCTAGGATATCATGCCACTCGTTAAACCCTTCATCTAGGTTTTCTCCTAGTTTTACTACCAAACATACTCTTTTCCCTTGTGCTTTTACATGGTTCCTAGGGTTACACCCTAACATGATTACAATCATAAAACAATTAATCCCTTTTTATACATGCAATTATTTCCATCTCAATCATAAATAATATTTATCATCTACGCATACAAATATCATCATATTTGGCAAATTAGAAAATTTCACTTTTTCATCTGTATCCATCTACGCATGCAAGTTTATCTTCTATTTTTGATAATTAGAAAAAGCCACTATTCTCTATGTCCATTTACACATGCAATTTATCATCTATTTAGATAAATCAAAATTGTATTTTCCTCTATGTTCATTTAAACATGCAAATTTATCATCTCCTTTTTGGCAACTAAAAGTTGCACTTTTCATCTGTGTTCATCTACACATGCAGGTTCATCCCCTATTTTGGGTAAATCATAAATATCACTTTCCTCTAAGTTCCTTTACACATGCACATTTATCGTCTATTTTTGGCAACTAAAAGTTGCACTTTTCATCTGTGTCCATCTACACATACAATCTTTATCTGTATCAAGTTCATCATAAATCTCAATTTGGGTTATACCCAGATTTTTATCATGATTCCCTAACGCCTCTAACATGCTACTATAATTGTCACGCCCCGGGGTCGAAACTGCGACCCGGGCTCGCCAACAGATCCGCCACCGATGCCAAACCCGCATAGGCGAAGCGTCCTACCTGCAAGAAAAGTGCTACAGCTAAACAGATATCAGAGCTATAAATAAAAATCTACTGTAAACTAAAATCAATCACTGTACAACTGAAAATAATACAACAATGTCCATCTCCCAAAAATCATAACCATACAATATCCTCATATACAAAACTCATAACTCAACAGGGAGGTATCTCCAATAAATACATCAGTGTACAGGCTCTCAATACATATCATATCCTCACTACATCAGTCTCTGAAAAGAGGAAAATAAAAATAGCTAATCTACTGAAGATCTCCTCAGAAGGGGTACCGCTACACTCCAACGACGGGTAGGGATCTAGCACGCGACTCCCTCGCCTCGATCAGTAACCGTAGAATCAGCAACACCTGCTAAGACTCTGCAAAACAATGAGAGAAAAGAAAGGGGAGGGGGAAAACCACCAACGGGTGTGAGAACTACACCAAAAAGGGAGTTCTCAGTGGGTACCGCCACCAGGCCCGACGATCTGCCGACTAGGTCCACTACGCGCATAAGGTAACAAAAGCAGTTAAGACTGAAATAAGAAAGCTGGAGACTCTCAACAGCTACCATGCCTCTATCTAAATGCTCGAAGGGGAAAACTCTGATAAAGATGTACAACACTCGCACACGAGGTGCTCAATCGACCCAATCGAGCTGACTGCCACATCGGGTCCAGTCAAACCTGCGCCCACCTACAACCACCTCCCGCTGACGGGCAGGAATTACGTAGGGCGTCCAAGCGGACTAACTCGCTATCGAGTAGTGGCTCATGCAGGCTATAAGCAGAATCCACGCTCTCTCTCAGAACGGATAGCCTCAAGATCCCCAAACCTCTCGCACAATGGTCAAAGTACTCACAACGACACGGGACCACCGTCAAACCAAACGGCTCCCAACAACACTAGCACTGGTCTAAACACAGCTACTAGACTCCACTCGGTCCCCCTGACACGAGTGCAACAATAAGGTAACTGCCTGTAATAAACCCAATCTTGTGCCACCAGTAAAACTGGTACTGCCTACTGTGCCTTGCCTGTATCGGGTATGCTGGCCGACGCATAACACCGATGAAAAGGAGTCTCAAGGACTCAAAGCCTGTCTGTAACACACTCCGGAGTGGAACTCGAGGGGAGCGACCCACACGAGTAAAGTATCTCAGTGATAAGTATAATAAGTAGTATAAATCAGCAGGACTGGATCATGACTCTGATCAAAGTGGGAAAGCTCAACCACTAAAGAAAGCCTCGGTCCTCAATCAGATGCAAAAGTACTCAAATAGTGGGAATCTCCGTCTACTAGAGAAAACTGATACCCAATCTGATGCAAAAGCAAACATTCGGTCAACCGCCCAATACACAAAGCCCGGACCTGCCTGCACTCTAGCCGCAGTAAAACCTCACCGTCGTATATCAACGACGCGACATCACCACCGTACATCAACGGCGTGGCACTGGGTCAAACAAAACCCCTCGATCCATCAAATCCTGCAACTGCGCCATCAGCTCTCTCAGCTCTACAGGCGATATCCAATGAGGTGCTATCGAGGGTGGCGCGGTTTCCCGAACCACGTCAAACGCAATCTCTATCTCCCTAACCGGCGGCATCGCCAACAGCTCAGGTGAAATCACACCTGGGATCTCGTGGGCAACAGAGATATCCTTGAGACCCGGTGCCTTCGTAAGCACCTCTCACACTGTAGCTAAAACCTGTGTGCTCTAACAATCTCAACAACCAAGCCTCCTCCCGTCTGCCTCACAGAAGGTCAACGTCCTCTCTTTCCTCAGTCAAAACATCCTTTGGCATTGTGCCAATCAAATTCAAGCACAGGGTCAAAATACCGAACTGCCATAATTACCAATAAATCTGTCGGTAACTCGCAATCTCAGCTGCACTGGACATGATCCACAAGCCTCCTCTACATGCACAACACTAACAGGAACCTGTACCTCAAGTGCACGTGGTAACAAATCTGCCTCTAGCCCATGCAGGAATGCAACATGCTCTAACTCCGACTGCTGTGATGAAATCACACCTGCGACAACTCAATCCACTACCGTGGCGCCCTCCAACCGGGCGGCACAGATTCATCCGCTCGATGCAAATGGTCGTCTCTCAGTCTGCCAGAAAAATCACGACTATTCACATAGGGAGCACGACCTCTGCCTCTGCTCATATTGAGGCGACGAATAGGGTCCTCCGCAGACAATCAATCCACGCTACCGCTGCGCCACTCTGATAAAGACGCTGATACTGCTATCGGGGTCCACCCGATCTCTTGCGTCTCAGGAATCCGCCGTCCTGGAACAAGAAATCAGGATTGCCTCTGCCGGCCGATCTGTCCTCCATCACCTGGCGCCAAGCACCAATATCCAGAACTCACCTCTGGCGGCAGATCCCTATCCAAAGGAACTGCAGTGCCATGCTCCATACACAACGCCTACTCTATTAAGGCATCCAAGATCCAAAATCTGTACAGGAGGGACCGAATAAACTGAAAGGTATCTGGCGCAATCCACTCCCAGACACACACATCCTATGCGCCTCATCCCTCGAAACCTGGAGCACGCAGTTCAACAACAGCAAAAACTCTCTAGCACAGTGAGGCTCTCACTTGATCACTCCATCACCACTAACCACGACTCTACCTCCAAAGGCTCCGACTCAATCTTACGAGTCGGAGTGGTTCATCTGCCAAATCTGGCTGAATAGATCGATCATGTCCCCTCAACTCACCAGCTGTAAACTATCTACCCTGCCTCGGTGCCTCGACACTAAACATTGGCACGGAGGGGGCTACTCAGTGCTCCGACAACTGTGTCACCCAGACCAGCTGCTCACTCTGCCGCTGATATGCCTCTGACGATCCTGTCATCTGGGTCCGAAACTCACTGACCTCAATTCGGGTATCCGGCCCAAAACTAACCGCTCAAGCTCAACTGCTATGACAGGATGCACACGAGTCAAAACCCAGCGTCGGGGAGAGACCGCTTGCCACGACGAAACCACAAAACAGCACACAACAGCGCTCTACCCAATCCAGCGAAAGTCTAAAGCATGTCACCTGTTCCACAGCATTATGTTGTCTGCAGCCAACATAATCACTTAGGAGAATAAACATGCCAATCACTCTTCCCGTCCCTTGGGAGAGGTATAAAACTCAATCAAGACTCTCACTAAAAATCACAACTCTCACGAAGTCATCCAAGGGTCAAACCATAAGCCTAGGGTTTCTAAGTCCACCATGACCTACAACCTAGGCTCTGATACCAACCTAATCTGTCACGCCCCGTGGTCGAAACTGCGACCCGGGCTCGCCAACAGATCCGCCACCTATGCCAAACCCGCATAGGCGAAGCGTCCTACCTGCAAGAAAAGTGCTACAGCTAAACAGATATCAGAGCTATAAATAAAAATCTGCTGTAAACTAAAATCAATCACTGTACAACTGAAAATAATACAACAATGTCCATCTCCCAAAAATGATAACCATACAATATCCTCATATACTAAACTCAGAACTCAACAGGGAGGTATCTCCAATAAATACATCAGTGTACAGGCTCTCAATACATATCATATCCTCACTACATCAGTCTCTTAAAAGAGGAAAATAAAAATAGCTAATCTACTGAAGATCTCCTCAGAAGGGGTACCGCTACTCTCCAACGACGGGTAGGGATCTAGCACGCGACTCCCTCGCCTCGATCAGTAACAGCAGAATCAGCAACACCCGCTAAAACTCTGCAAAACAAGGAGAAAAAGAAAGGGGATGGGGAAAACCCCCAACGGGTGTGAGAACTACACCAAAAAGGGAGTTCTCAGTGGGTACCGTAACCAGGCCCGACGATCTGCCCACTAAGTCCACTAGAGGCATAAGATAACCAAAACAGTAAAGACTGAAATAAGAAAGCTGGAGACTCTCAACAGCTACCATGCCTCTATCTAAATGCTCGAAGGGGAAAACTCTGATAAAGATGTACAACACTCGCACATGAGGTGCTCAATCGACCCAATCGAGCTGACTGCCACATCGGGTCCAGTCAAACCTGCGCCCACCTACAACAACCTCCTGCTGACAGGCAGGAATTACGTAGGGCATCCAAGCGGACTAACTCGCTACTGAGTAGTGGCTCATACAGGCTATAGTCGGAATCCACGCTCTCTCTCAGAACAGATAGCCTCAAGATCCCCAAACCTCTCGCACAATGGTCAAAGTACTCACAACGACACGGGACCACCGTCAAACCAAACGGCTCCCAACAACACTAGCAATGGTCTAAAAACAGCTACTAGACTCCACTCGGTCCCCCTGACACGAGTGCAACAATAAGGTAACTGCCTGTAATAAACCCAATCTTGTGCCACTAGTAAAATTGGTACTGCTTGCAGTGCCTTGCATGTATCGGGTATGCTGGCCGACGCATAACATCGATGAAAATGAGTCTCAAGGACTCAAAGCCTGTCTGTAACACACTCCGGAGTGGAACTCGAGGGGAGCGACCCACACGAGTAAAGTATCTCAGTGATAAGTATAATAAGTAGTATAAATCAGCAGGACTGGATCATGACTCTGATCAAAGTGGAAAAGCTCAACCACTAAAGAAAGCCTCGTGTTACGGAATTTGAGTTGGCGTATTTCGTGAATTCGGTTAAGTCTTGAAGATAGAAGATAAAGAAGGTTGGATCATATAACTCAATCTCAAGAAAGAAGAATTCAAAAGGATCAGGTATGTTTAACTAATTATTTTTGGTGATCCGAATACTTCTTATAGTGTAGAAACACTTGGATGAATTTTTAATTGCATAAAAATCAAAAACTGGACTTGGGACATGTTCAGGATCCGGATCAGATACTTCGATCCGGATCCCGAAGGGTGTTAGTTCATACACAAATTCAATCTGGATCGTAGCCTCTTTTGATCCGGATCCCGAACACTGGTTTTTACCAAAATATATGAACGATCCGGATCAGGCATTTCAATCCGGATCCCGAACATTGGTGTTTGGTGAATTGTATGAATGATCCGGATCAGGCACTTCGATCCGGATCCCGAACCTTTGTTTTTCTGGAAACTGTCTGTCTCGTTACTGCAATCCGGATCGCCTAAATCCGATCCGGATCGCCGTCCTGAAAAATTCCAAAAAAAGTTAGTTTTTTATTCTTATCCTCTTCCAATGGTTACTAACCTATAAATAGACCCTTTAATTCATCTTTTAGACGACGACGAAAAATGGAAAAAATACGACCGAAATAGAAAAATTCACAGATAGAGAAGAAAGGAAATACTAGATTTAATTCTATGTTTCTTCATCTATTTTATTAATTTGATTCTAGGTTTTCCAAACTCAGATTTTGAGTAGAATCAAATTAATGAATACTTAGATGGTATTTCCGATCTATTTCTAATCTAAGTATTTGACGGATCATCACCACCCAAAAACAACGATTTCCCCAAAATCGGCGCGTGGACTCGCGTGGCCTTGTGGATTCAAGGTGCTACCGCTCTCGTGGATTCGGAGCGAGGTACGTTCGTGGATTCGAAGCGTGCTACTAGGTGAAGACCGTGGATTCGGTCGGACGTCGTGGAGTCGACGTTGGACGCGGTGGATTCGGCGTTGGACGCAGATCGTGGATTCGAGAAGCGTTGCAGAGCGAGCGGAGAAGATCAAGTAGGAGCGTATGGAAAAATGTTGAGTCGTCTGTGAGTACGGTATATCACCTTTGTACGTGTTATAATTCTAGTGGATTTCACCGTGTTATCGGTCCCGTGGTTTTTTACTCCGGTTTGGAGTTTTCCACGTAAAAATCTCTGCGTGTTATTTATTTTTCCGCATTGGGTTTTATATCGCAAAGATTTTTGAGTGTTTATTGTTTACACCTATTCACCCCCCTCTAGGTGTTTTTTCCCCTATTTAGATCCAATTATACATAACCCAACAAGTGGTATCAGAGCGGGAATAGGGTTGTAAACAATGGTTGAAGGCGGAAACATCAACAGACCCCCGTTCTTCGATGGAACAAATTATGCCTACTGGAAAGTACGGATGAAAGCCTTTTTCATTTCCATCGACGAACGGGTGTGGCAATCAATTGAATTAGGATGGTCTAATCCAACTGAAATTCTTGCTGATGTTCGCACCATCAAACCTAGGTCGAAATGGACCAAGGAAGAGATAGATTCTTCTTCTTACAATGGCAAAGGGATTAATGCTCTATTTAATGCTTTGTCTCAAACTGAGTTCTCTCGCATCTCGGCATGTGAGACTGTGAAAGAAATCTGGGATGTTCTTCAAGTTACACATGAGAGAACTAACCTTGTGAAGATTCAGAAACTGCAAATGCTTACGAGCAAGTTTGACTCTATTTTCATGGCAGAAAATGAATCGTTCACAGACTATTACACACGATTGCAAGACATCGTAAACTCATGTGCTAACTTGGGAGAGAAGATTCCAGAATTTATAGTTGTAAGAAAAATATTAAGAACTCTTCCTGAAAGATTTCGATCCAAGGTTACGGCCATTGAAACTATTAAACACCCGGACGAAATCCGTGTAGAAGAATTAGTTGGTTCTTTACAAACATATGAAATGACATTTTCTACTAACTATTCTTCTGGAAAAGCATCCTCTTCTAAGTCTTCAGGTTTAGCGTTGAAAACAACAAAAGAAGAAGACGCGGATTCATCCTCCTCAGACGATGACGTAAACCTATCTATGGAGGACTTTGAGAAGCAGCTTGCTCTCTTGACGAGAAGATTTCGCCGAAACTTTCGAAGGGGTAACTCAAGCAAAACTCCATCCTTCGTAAAGTCGAAGAATGGCAAAGGTTCTTCAAGGTACAAACCAAGAAAGCAAGAGGGTTTTTCTAAGGATAAGAAAAGCTCAGAAGGACAAGTCCAATGCTTCAAGTGCCAAGGGTACGGCCATATCTCAACGGAGTGTCCCAATAAGAATCCGTCAAAGAAGAAAGCGATGCAAGCCGTCACTTGGGATGACACCTCATCGTCAAATGAGTCATCGTCAAGTGATGAAGAAGACAACGCAACGGCGTTCCACGCGTCCACATCTTCACCCTTCATGTGCTTAAGGCTAGTACATCCGAGTCATTGTCCAACAGCACTGTTGAAGAAATTGCAACGGACGATGAATCGGATAATTCAGAAGGTGAAGACTTTGCTCTTGCCTACCATAAGCTTTTGAGGGATTCAAAGAAACTGGCAAAGCAAAACAAGAGTTTGAGAGGGAGATTGCAGGATCTCGAAGAAGAAGCAAAAAGTGCAACTTCTCTCTCAAACGCTCTTGAAGCGGAAAGGGGTAACCTGATTAAAGCAAATGTTTCCCTTCAAGAGTCCAATGAGGAATTCGAGAAGAATTATGTAGATATGGTGAACAAAGCGAATTACTTCTTGAAGCTCAACGGCGAGGCTCGACAGGAAAAATTGGAAATGACAGAGACCATTCTCCAACTCAAGGATGACTTACAGCGATTTTCATCAGGAAGGAGTAAGTTGGATAAGCTTCTTGGTCTTGGTCAATCAAACAAATTCGGCCTCGGATACAATCGAACTGAAGACAATTTTAGTTCGGTTGGGACAGTCTTTGTGCCCCAGTCGGTATCTCCTCCTCCGACACTGGAATTGACGACAAACAATGACAACAAACCTACTTCCCCCTCTTCGGAATTGTCAAGCACCAAGGTATGTTTTCGTTGTGGTATTGCAGGGCACATAAGGAGAAATTTCAAGATGGGAGCCAAACGCTCAACTCAAGCACTTCATGCAACGACTACTAAAAGGGTGATTCCTCGGAAATCAAATGCAAATTATTCGAAAGAAAAAAGCCTCGGTAGTTCATCAAACAAGACGACGACGTCAAGGAAAAGCAATGGATCAAACAAGACGCTTTCACCAAAGGTATCAACATCACAATCATTTCCGACGTACACCAAAACTCGAAAGGTTTGGGTACGCAAAGATGAAATCTTCCCTTGTCTTGTTACAAATATTTCCTTGCATGCATATGATAATTCGTCTTGGTATCTGGATAGCGGTTGTTCCCGTCACATGACCGGTGACAAAAACTGCTTTCAAAATTTTGAGAAAATCTCCGGAGGACTTGTAGTTTTCGGAGACGGTCAGTCTTCCAAAATTGTTGGAAAAGGAACAGTAGCTATTCCAGATGGCCCGATTCTGAATAATGTGTTATTTGTTGATGGCCTTAAGACTAACCTCATAATTATCAGTCAACTTTGTGACAATGGTTTTTCAGTTAATTTTTCATCTGTTGAATGCATTGTAATTGATAAGGACCATGTTTTCTCTTTAAAGGGGGTTAGATATGAAAACAATTGTTATGTTGTTCCCAATAAAATTTCTGAAAATTGTAACTTAGCCTCTTTGAATAATGAAACACTTTGGCATGAAAGGCTAGGTCACATAAACTTTAAGGAACTTGCTAGAATTTCAAACAAAGACGTGGTCAAGGGGGTTCCAAAACTTTCAATTAAACAAAACATTGTGTGTGGTGGTTGTCAAAAGGGAAAACAATCCAGGACTGCACACAAGAACTTGAACCATGTTGGTACTAATCGGCCCTTAGAATTATTGCATATGGATCTTATGGGGCCGACACGTCAGCCATCCTTGGGAGGTAAATGGTATATTTTCTTATTGGTTGATGATTTCTCTAGATACTCATGGGTAGCATTTTTAAAAGAGAAAGCTGATACTTTCTTTTCACGAGATTTGCCTTCGTATTATGATTGAAAAGAATGAAAAGATCATTCGTGTTAGAAGTGATAGAGGTGGAGAATTCGTAAATTCTAAATTCATTGATTTTTGCACTTCCAATGGCATTAAACATGAATTCTCAGCACCCTATACACCTCAACAGAATGGTGTAGTCGAGCGCAAAAACAGGGTTGTACAAGAGATGGCACGTGTCATGCTTCATAGCCGGAATTTACCGTTATATTTTTGGGCTGAAGCTGTGAACACTACAATCTATGTTATTAATCGAGTTTATTTGCGCCCGGGAACGTTAAATACACCATATGAACTATGGTTTTGTAGAAAGCCAAACATCAAATATTTTCGTATCTTTGGGAGTCGGTGTTACATTTTACGTGACCGCGAAAATCTTGGAAAATTTGACTCTCGAAGTGACGAAGGGATTTTCTTGGGTTATTCTACAAATAGTAGAGCATATCGGGTATTTAACTTGGAATCTAAAACGATTGTAGAATCCATAAATGTTAAAGTAGATGAAGCTTTCCACTTTGCATCTGATAAATCTACCCCTGATATCTCTCTTGATGATGATACTCCTGTAAATGCATCATCTCATGATAATACTTCCAATATTAATGTTGCATCTAATGGTTCTTCAAGTTTATCTGATGTGCAAGAATCATCTCATGTACCTCCGAGTACTCCATTACCTCAAACGTTACGCATCTCCAAGGATCATCCTGAATCAAACATTATTGGAGACCCACAAGGAGTCAAAACTCGGAGGCAGTTGGTTTGTGGATTCGCTTGTTACGTTTCCACGATCGAACCAAAGAACGTCGATGAAGCTCTTCAGGATGACTACTGGATTGAAGCAATGCAGGAAGAGCTCCATCAGTTTGAACGCAACAAAGTCTGGGAATTAACGACGCCTCCGAAGCAACAAAATGTGATCGGTACTAAATGGATTTTCAAGAACAAGAAAAATGAGGATGGTACCATCATCAGGAACAAAGCACGTTTAGTTGCTCAAGGCTACTCTCAAATAGAAGGTATAGACTTTAATGAAACGTTCGCCCCTGTAGCTAGACTCGAGTCCATTCGTATCTTATTCGCTATTGCTTGTCACTTTAAAATAAAACTCTTTCAAATGGACGTTAAGAGTGTGTTTTTAAATGGGTTTTTAAATGAGGAAGTTTATGTGGCTCAACCGAAAGGTTTTGTAGACTGTAAACTACCTAACCATGTTTTTCGTTTGAAAAAGGCTCTTTACGGTTTAAAACAAGCACCGCGAGCGTGGTACGAAAGGTTGACAAAGCACCTTTTGGAGAAGGGCTATACTCGAGGGGGAGCAGATCGGACTCTCTTTGTGAAGCATTATCAGGATAACTTCATTGTTGCACAAATCTATGTCGATGACATTGTATTTGGAGCAACAAAGGATAATGATGCTTCTAAATTCGCAGAAACCATGGAAAGCGAATTTGAGATGTCTATGATGGGCGAACTGACATACTTTCTTGGATTGCAAGTGAAACAAAATGGTGAAGGCATCCATCTGTGTCAATTGAAGTATGCAAAGGAGTTGGTAAAGAAATTCGGATTAGAAGATTCTAAAGATTTTCCTACTCCTATGAGAACTACCAATAAGGGATTAGGAAGTGAATCTCTTAGTGATAGTGTAGACGAGAAACTCTATCGAAGTATGATTGGAAGTCTACTCTACCTCACAGCTAGTCGCCCGGACATATCGTTTAGTGTTGGGATCTGCGCGAGATATCAGTCAGCACCAAAGGAGGATCACCTGAAAGCGGTGAAACGGATCATCCGGTACGTCAAAGGAACTGTAAACTTCGGAATTTGGTATCCTATGGGAACAAGTCTTGTAGAGTCCTGGCGTTCCCTTGCCCTTGTGTACCTCCCTTTTTTTTGTTGACGGGACTGATAGGTAAACTTTCCACCGTTTTCTGTAATGGACTGACCGGGGCCGCCAGTATTTTTCTGCGATTGAGCTCGAAGAACGGAGGGCGGCAAAGCGAACGGATTCGGATTCCGATTTACGGATCTCCCGAAATGGGGGTCAAAGCGTTTGCCTTTGAGTGGCGCATCGGAATCCGTGTTAAGTGGCCGGCACGTTCTTCGAGGCGATCGGACGGGGAACCTGCTGTGATCGGAATTCTCATCGGTTTATGGCACTGGGTTATTTTATTTATGTGGGGATACTTCAACCTTCCGGTTTTCCATCTTGGGTCCTAACCGAATGTTTTCAGTTGATTAAGGAGGGGTTGAAATTCGAGAAATTCTGGGTTGGTTGTCGGAACTTGCGGATAATTTTTGGTGTTAGAGCTCGCAAAACGGTGAACGGAGACGCGATCGGATTCGAATTCCGACTCCCGGATCTCCCAGAATAAATTTTTGAAGTTTAGGCCCCTTTCAGGGTGCTCCGGGATCCGTGCGAGCGATTGACACGCTTTTCGGGACAATCTTAGCCGTCGGTTTTGATTTCGGTTAATTTAGGGTTTTTCCCTTGACGGCTAGGGTTTAAGGCGGCCCTGTTAAGAAAGGGAAGGGGAAAATAAAACCCCAATCCATATTTCCTCTCTTTTCAACCGAGGGAGTGAGGAACCGAGACGGAGACGAGGAGAAGGAAGGACGATCGCACGCCCTGCGGAACCCGGCGAACGAGAGCGGGGCGATCCTCTTCCTTCCTCCCTCACCGGCGAAAACAAGGTAAACGGTTCGGGCCTTCCCGGTTATCTTTTTCGATTTAGGGTTTTCCTTCTTGTTGTGTTGCGTGCGAGGCGTGGTGTCGAACGGGAGGCCGCCGCCGCCGTTGTTAGACGGGAGGCCGCCGCCGCCGTTACAATGTTCGCGGGGTCGTCGCCGGTATCGCACGGGAGCGAAAACGGAGAGAAAACGCGAAACGGGAAACTTACTGTTCATCCCGTACGGCTCCCTCAGCCGCGGTCCACCGGCCGATCGTGCACCCGGCGCACGGATCGGCCACCTGCGGGCGTGAACCCGGCGCACAGCTGCGTGCGCCAGACCGGGCCGCAAGTGCGCAGTCCACACGCTGGGCGTACACCCGGCGCACGCCCCGCGGCCTGGGGGCGCAGACCCGGTGCACGGTTGCGTGCGCCGGCCCAGCCCGCAAGCGCGGTTCACCGCACAGTGTGCGCCCGGTGCTGCGCCGCGACCGGGAAGTGATGAACCCGGCGCGCGCCTTTTTGCCCGTGCGCGGCCCGGCCCAGGATGGGGCGGTTCACCGCACAGTGTGCGCCCGGTCTGTGAGGGCCGCCACCCTTGGCCGCAGACCCGGTCCACGCCTGGACCGTGCACCAGCCTTCTGCCAAAGAGCCCAGAAGCTCCGTTTTTGGCCCGTTTCGCCCCGTTGTTCAGTGTTTTGACCACGACGAGGTTTTTAACACCATTACTTACTGTAGCTTTTTCGGGCACAGGGTGGAGTGTTTTAGCGGGAGTTCCGTACACCTCCTTCTTCGCGTTTCAGGTGGGTACATCCTTAGAACCCCTTTATGCCCATTTTCGTTACTGTCATGATTATCGTGTGGTGTGTACTTGGTTCATTATGTTGGTTTCGTTTGGAGTACTTGGTTCATTATTGTTGGTTACGTTTGGGTACTTGGTTCATTATGTTGGTTTCGTCTGGAGTACTTGGTTCATTATTGTTGGTTACGTTTTGGGTACTTGGTTCATTATGGTTGGTTTCGTCTGGAGTACTTGGTTCATTATTGTTGGTTACGTTTTGGGTACTTGGTTCATTATGGTTGGTTTCGCCTGGAGTACTTGGTTCATTATTGTTGGTTTCGTTTGGGTACTTGGTTCATTATTGTGGGTTCCTTTGAGACTAAGTATAGACTCGGTATTCTTGGATAGTTGTTTAACTGCATATTTGTAATACTAACGCTGACGGTCTCTATGTTTGCGATATTGTCCTGTGTCCGGGTTTTTGAGCTCGTGGTTGCGACACGCGCACCCGCGGTTTGGCCACCGCAAAGGGTGCTCTTTTCCGGGAAAGCGGTCTTCGACCCGTGTTAACCCACAAGGTGAAGTGGTGGGGGCCCCCGTAGGTGTGGGGTTTGAGGCAGCAAAAGGTGGGGGAAAAGGTGCGATCTGTCGGGATAGGTGTCCGACGAGGTCAGGTGCCCCAAGGTGTGAGCGGTGCGATCTGTCGGGATAGGTGCCCGGCGAGATCAAGGTGTATAGGTGTTACAGGCATTACTGATGTTGCAGGAGTTACATGTGTTCGCGTGCCACTCTTCCAGTGAGTCGAGTGGTTGCTCCGGATAGTTTTACTGTTGGGTTTGGCTTCCTTTCCTGCTTTGTCATTATCATTATTGTTTAGTCGCTGACTTCCCACTTTGCGACAGGGTCCTCCAGGGGGGGAGAGTTAGGCGACGGTGAGGCCGCGGCAGGAGTTCTTGGGTCCCTGGTGACCCCGAACAGTACTTTTCTTTTTCCCCCTTCGCATTTCATTTACATGGTAGACTGTGGTGCGGTTCTCGATACCCTCGTGGGGTCGGTGTGGATGTCGGCATGGTAGTTTTTGAATTATTTAATTCCTTTTTCATCTCGGTCGGCCGCTTTAAGAAAATCAAGAGCAAACCAAAGAAAAGATTGCGAAAACTGGATTTCAAAACCTAGGTGTCGTGTGGGCACCGTTTTCAAAACCTTGTGGATTTATGGATTTCGAAAAGGGATTTTAAAACCTAAGTGTCGTGTGGGCACTGTTTTCCAAAACCTCTGGGTTTATGTTGCTTTCGAAAGGTGTTTTCAAAATATGGGCGCCGGGTGGGCGCCGTTTCAACAACTGTGGATTTATCCTTTTAAACTGATCGGCCGTGAGATTTATTTAGCATTTCGTGAATGGACGTATGTTTGAACCGTTGTGATTGAATGATCATCCGTTTTTGGACATTGTATGTGTCGCGACGCCGTGCATATACAGGGGAGACTCTGTCCGTTTGCTGAGTGATCCTGTATATGCGGCGGGTCTGGGCACGCGCCGGGGAAGAAGGTTTTTCAAAAAAAAAAAAATTATACACGCCAAACCCATACCTTTTGTGAATCGTTTCCGCGAAATTAAACCCCCGGGGCGTGACAGATTAAGATGGTATCAGAGCCTTTCTTCAATCACAACAGTTTGTGCCCGACATCCACAAAGATACCTCACTTAGCTACAAATGAATGAAATGAATGGCATAGAAGCGTAGAACGCGGGTGATCGAGGAGGGGGGGGGGAATCTATAGGTCCCTTTTCTCGATAGTTGTTTGAGTGCTATGCTAGCAGGAGGCTAAAACTGACTTGTGTTGTGTGGGTGTACGGGTTATGTTTTGTTTCTCGGTTTAGCATGGTTGTCGTGCATGTGTAGTCGTGTTGTTGTGGAGGCTGGGGTCGAGGCCGGCTGCCACCGGGGTATTTATGGTTGCTAGGAATCAATGGATTAAGCAACCAGCACGGGACACGGTGGGCCTGCTGACGTTGTTCATGCACTTGGTGCGGCTGTTATCACAGCAGATCGTTGCGCCGGCTTTTGTTTTTCGAACCCCCTTCCCCTGCCGACGTGTTGGTCGTCGTTAGTGACGGCGACTGGGGGTAGAGTAATCCGCCGGTGTTTGTTAGTGGTCGGCTGTTTGTCGGTCGTGGGTAGCTGGACAGCCGTTGGTCTAAGGTTGTTCCTTCTAGGTCTTTGGGTGTTGGGTTTTAGCGGGTAGTCGGCCGTTTCTTTTTTTGCACCATGGGCAAGGTATGGGTGGGAATGAGGATTCTTCCCCTATGATTGTTACCCATAGTTCGGCTTCTCACTATAGACATTGCGATGGTTGCAGAAATCGTCGTGGTGGGGTCTTGGGGTTCCCCTTTAGGTTGAGAAAGGAGACCACCGGGGCTAGTAAATCTTCTTCGTTTGGGCTCGTTTTGGGGGCAGAGAGGCCGTACCTCGCTTCGCACAAGGGTGCGTAAGTGGTGACTTTTAGTGGGGTTGTGGTGGTAAAGCTTTGAGTTGGGTTTCTGTTTTCTGCACAAGTGTGTCGGTTCGGTTGTCCTGCTGGTGGGTTGGCGTGTGATCCCTCGAGTGCGTTTAGTGAACCTAGGCAACTTTGGACAGGGCTCTTCTTGCGGTTTTCGTTGCTTGTCCTCTTCCGACCCTTTTGGTTTCAGATGGGTAGTCTTCAGTACCTGGAGGTCATTGTTGAGCGGACCTTGAGCTTAGATTTTCTCCTAGTTGAGAGTGTCACCGTTGGTCTGGAGGTTTACCGCTCGTTTCGATGCCCGGTACTTGGAGGGGCAACGGTTTGGGACCGAGAGTTAGTTTTTTTTTTTTTGAGTGTCGCACCCCGTCGGTGCCAGGACGGAGGTAGGACCTTACCTTGTGGGTTTCGTCACCAGCTTCCCATGACTAAGGCATAGCCTTGAGGCTTAGTTTGGGAGCGCTTTGGATTGTTGATCTTTTGGGACAGGTGTGAGTCAAGGGGAATCTGGCGACTACTCGGAGTTTTGGGCACTGGTCACTTTCGGCTAGGAGGCCCTGTACGCAGCCCTTTCTGTGGGGTAGACCTTGTGGTAGGTCTTAGAGCTGAAACCTAATGTTAGTCCTGACCATCGCCTCGGTAGGATGGACAGTCGGAACGGGTAGTCCGGGATGGTGGTTAGACTTCGAGCTTGTGATCCGTGTTGGTGACGGAGAGGAGCGGTCCGGGTGGGTGACAGGTGAGTTCGTTGTGTGCAGGGAGGAAATTTCGGGTGGTTAGTAACCCAGCCTGTTTTGTTGGCACCTCTTGTAGCCTTGTGAAGGCGTTAGTGCGGTTGTTTTCCTTGTTTTCGGGTTCGTTGTTCTAGACTTTTAAGGGCTCATTGGTACTGGTTGGGTGGTACGACTGGGGTACCTCGAAGCATCGCGAGATTTTGTTGCTAACTGCTCAGCGCTGGCTGGGGTAGTTTGCGGACCGGCGGCGTTGTGACGGGGAATTCCGAGTCGGGAAGCAGGATTACTACGAGGTGCTGGGCATGGACCGGTTCACGAGGTACCAGGCGGATGTATAGTTACATCGTTTCAGTGAGCCTAGCGACTTGACCCACTGCTTTTCTCACTGACACCCCCGTTGTAGGGGTTAGTTTCGACGTCGTCCTGACTGAACTGCCGGGAATACCCCCGAGCAAGGGGGTCATCCTCTCTTTCAAGCTTCTACCGGGCACAACTAGGAGTTTTTCTGGATAAGGGGTTCATCAGACCGTGTGTGTCGCCTTGGGACGCACCCGTGCCTTTCGTGCGAAAGAAGAACGGAGGACTGCGTCTACGCATCGACTACAGGGAGATAGACAAGGTTACAGTGAAGAACAAGTCCGGAATGGATGACCACTTCGATCAGCTACGAGAGGCACTTACAGATTATTCTCCGGACTCTCAGGGACCAGGGGCTGTTCGCTAAGTTTAAGAAATGTGAGTTCAGACTTCGCAAAGTGGACTTTTTGGGGCACATTGTGTCAGCAACGGGAATCACAGGGAATGTGAGCGGAACTGCCCGGCACACGATCCGAAACTGGCAGCAGTCGTCTCCGTTTTAAAACGTTGGAGACACCACCTTTTGGGGTTCCTCGGGATGTTTTTTTTTTGGATCGCCAGAGCTTTGAGTTTTGTTCGCAGAGAAGGAATTGTTTTGCGGCACAGGCATGGGTTGGAGTTGCTGAAGGACTCGGCTGGACCGTCCAGTATCACCTCGGGAAAAGCAAGTGTAGTAACGGATGTTTTGAGCAGGAAGGGTCAAGTCGAGGAGGAAACTGACGAGCGCGAGTACTTAGCAGGATCGGTACTGTCGCGCGACTTTTATCGTTGATGGTCGAGCCAACCCTAGAAGGTCAGAAAACGGGCACACAGATACAACTTATTCGAGACAAGACCCCGGACCACGCGAGCGACTCTTCGGCGAGTGCGAACGACGCAACACGTTTTCGAGGGCGAAATTGCTTACCGGAGCTGCCAGAGTTGAAGGAGGAGATACCGTTAGAGGCGCACTGCGCCCCCTATACGGCGCATCCGGGTGACACGAAGATATTCAAGGACGGGATGCGGTTTGAGTCACGGTAGATCGACTGACGAAGGCGACTCTTTTTCCAACCACCCGTACGACGTGGACTAGAGGCTCTCGGCTGGTGTCGAACAGTTGGCAAAGTCTAGGGCAAGCTTTAAAGACTAAACCACACTTCAGCATGGTGTTTCACCCCCAGACCGGCGGACAGCCCGAGCGAATAAGACGGATTCTCGAAGAGGTGCTCTGAACCTGCTTACTTGATTTTGGGTGACGGATGGTCACTGCCTTTGAGCCTAGAGAGGACCCGAGCTCCGACGGAACACCGGTGCGAACCTTAGCACGAGAGGACAAAAAGGATTGCGCAACCGGGCGATCCCCTAGGGGAAGACGCTGTGGAACAACCAAGAAGAACGCGAAGCGACTTAGGAACGGGAGTCAAAGATGGAGGAGTGCTACTCAGTTTTATGCGTCGCGGACCAGGATTAAGTTTCGAGGACGAAACTTTTTTTTTAGTGGTGAGTGATGTAGAGTCCTGGCGTTCCCTTGCCCTTGTGTACCTCCCTTTTTTTTGTTGACGGGACTGATAGGTAAACTTTCCACCGTTTTCTGTAATGGACTGACCGGGGCCGCCAGTATTTTTCTGCGATTGAGCTCGAAGAACGGAGGGCGGCAAAGCGAACGGATTCGGATTCCGATTTACGGATCTCCCGAAATGGGGGTCAAAGCGTTTGCCTTTGAGTGGCGCATCGGAATCCGTGTTAAGTGGCCGGCACGTTCTTCGAGGCGATCGGACGGGGAACCTGCTGTGATCGGAATTCTCATCGGTTTATGGCACTGGGTTATTTTATTTATGTGGGGATACTTCAACCTTCCGGTTTTCCATCTTGGGTCCTAACCGAATGTTTTCAGTTGATTAAGGAGGGGTTGAAATTCGAGAAATTCTGGGTTGGTTGTCGGAACTTGCGGATAATTTTTGGTGTTAGAGCTCGCAAAACGGTGAACGGAGACGCGATCGGATTCGAATTCCGACTCCCGGATCTCCCAGAATAAATTTTTGAAGTTTAGGCCCCTTTCAGGGTGCTCCGGGATCCGTGCGAGCGATTGACACGCTTTTCGGGACAATCTTAGCCGTCGGTTTTGATTTCGGTTAATTTAGGGTTTTTCCCTTGACGGCTAGGGTTTAAGGCGGCCCTGTTAAGAAAGGGAAGGGGAAAATAAAACCCCAATCCATATTTCCTCTCTTTTCAACCGAGGGAGTGAGGAACCGAGACGGAGACGAGGAGAAGGAAGGACGATCGCACGCCCTGCGGAACCCGGCGAACGAGAGCGGGGCGATCCTCTTCCTTCCTCCCTCACCGGCGAAAACAAGGTAAACGGTTCGGGCCTTCCCGGTTATCTTTTTCGATTTAGGGTTTTCCTTCTTGTTGTGTTGCGTGCGAGGCGTGGTGTCGAACGGGAGGCCGCCGCCGCCGTTGTTAGACGGGAGGCCGCCGCCGCCGTTACAATGTTCGCGGGGTCGTCGCCGGTATCGCACGGGAGCGAAAACGGAGAGAAAACGCGAAACGGGAAACTTACTGTTCATCCCGTACGGCTCCCTCAGCCGCGGTCCACCGGCCGATCGTGCACCCGGCGCACGGATCGGCCACCTGCGGGCGTGAACCCGGCGCACAGCTGCGTGCGCCAGACCGGGCCGCAAGTGCGCAGTCCACACGCTGGGCGTACACCCGGCGCACGCCCCGCGGCCTGGGGGCGCAGACCCGGTGCACGGTTGCGTGCGCCGGCCCAGCCCGCAAGCGCGGTTCACCGCACAGTGTGCGCCCGGTGCTGCGCCGCGACCGGGGAAGTGATGAACCCGGCGCGCGCCTTTTTGCCCGTGCGCGGCCCGGCCCAGGATGGGGCGGTTCACCGCACAGTGTGCGCCCGGTCTGTGAGGGCCGCCACCCTTGGCCGCAGACCCGGTCCACGCCTGGACCGTGCACCAGCCTTCTGCCAAAGAGCCCAGAAGCTCCGTTTTTGGCCCGTTTCGCCCCGTTGTTCAGTGTTTTGACCACGACGAGGTTTTTAACACCATTACTTACTGTAGCTTTTTCGGGCACAGGGTGGAGTGTTTTAGCGGGAGTTCCGTACACCTCCTTCTTCGCGTTTCAGGTGGGTACATCCTTAGAACCCCTTTATGCCCATTTTCGTTACTGTCATGATTATCGTGTGGTGTGTACTTGGTTCATTATGTTGGTTTCGTCTGGAGTACTTGGTTCATTATTGTTGGTTACGTTTGGGTACTTGGTTCATTATGTTGGTTTCGTCTGGAGTACTTGGTTCATTATTGTTGGTTACGTTTTGGGTACTTGGTTCATTATGGTTGGTTTCGTCTGGAGTACTTGGTTCATTATTGTTGGTTACGTTTTGGGTACTTGGTTCATTATGGTTGGTTTCGCCTGGAGTACTTGGTTCATTATTGTTGGTTTCGTTTGGGTACTTGGTTCATTATTGTGGGTTCCTTTGAGACTAAGTATAGACTCGGTATTCTTGGATAGTTGTTTAACTGCATATTTGTAATACTAACGCTGACGGTCTCTATGTTTGCGATATTGTCCTGTGTCCGGGTTTTTGAGCTCGTGGTTGCGACACGCGCACCCGCGGTTTGGCCACCGCAAAGGGTGCTCTTTTCCGGGAAAGCGGTCTTCGACCCGTGTTAACCCACAAGGTGAAGTGGTGGGGGCCCCCGTAGGTGTGGGGTTTGAGGCAGCAAAAGGTGGGGGAAAAGGTGCGATCTGTCGGGATAGGTGTCCGACGAGGTCAGGTGCCCCAAGGTGTGAGCGGTGCGATCTGTCGGGATAGGTGCCCGGCGAGATCAAGGTGTATAGGTGTTACAGGCATTACTGATGTTGCAGGAGTTACATGTGTTCGCGTGCCACTCTTAGGTGTCCGACGAGGTCAGGTGCCCCAAGGTGTGAGCGGTGCGATCTGTCGGGATAGGTGCCCGGCGAGATCAAGGTGTATAGGTGTTACAGGCATTACTGATGTTGCAGGAGTTACATGTGTTCGCGTGCCACTCTTCCAGTGAGTCGAGTGGTTGCTCCGGATAGTTTTACTGTTGGGTTTGGCTTCCTTTCCTGCTTTGTCATTATCATTATTGTTTAGTCGCTGACTTCCCACTTTGCGACAGGGTCCTCCAGGGGGGGAGAGTTAGGCGACGGTGAGGCCGCGGCAGGAGTTCTTGGGTCCCTGGTGACCCCGAACAGTACTTTCCTTTTTCCCCCTTCGCATTTCATTTACATGGTAGACTGTGGTGCGGTTCTCGATACCCTCGTGGGGTCGGTGTGGATGTCGGCATGGTAGTTTTTGAATTATTTAATTCCTTTTTCATCTCGGTCGGCCGCTTTAAGAAAATCAAGAGCAAACCAAAGAAAAGATTGCGAAAACTGGATTTCAAAACCTAGGTGTCGTGTGGGCACCGTTTTCAAAACCTTGTGGATTTATGGATTTCGAAAAGGGATTTTAAAACCTAAGTGTCGTGTGGGCACTGTTTTCCAAAACCTCTGGGTTTATGTTGCTTTCGAAAGGTGTTTTCAAAATATGGGCGCCGGGTGGGCGCCGTTTCAACAACTGTGGATTTATCCTTTTAAACTGATCGGCCGTGAGATTTATTTAGCATTTCGTGAATGGACGTATGTTTGAACCGTTGTGATTGAATGATCATCCGTTTTTGGACATTGTATGTGTCGCGACGCCGTGCATATACAGGGGAGACTCTGTCCGTTTGCTGAGTGATCCTGTATATGCGGCGGGTCTGGGCACGCGCCGGGGAAGAAGGTTTTTCAAAAAAAAAAAATTATACACGCCAAACCCATACCTTTTGTGAATCGTTTCCGCGAAATTAAACCCCCGGGGCGTGACAAGTCTTGACATTATAGGATATTCAGATGCCGATTGGGCAGGATCAGTGGATGATCGGAAAAGTACGAGTGGTGCATGTTTTTATCTTGGCCATTGCCTTGTTGCATGGCATAGTAAAAAGCAAAACTGCATTGCACTCTCGACTGCCGAAGCGGAATATATCTCAGCGGGTAGTTGTTCAACGCAACTCATTTGGATGAAAAGCGTGTTGAGCGACTTCCGGATTTTAGCAACTTCGGTAACTGTTTTATGTGACAACACTAGTGCTATAAACATTTCAAGAAACCCTGTGTTGCACTCAAGAACAAAACACATTGAACTTAGATATCATTTTCTTAGAGAGCTAGTTGAATCAAATATTCTTCAAATTTCCTACATTTCAACTGAAGATCAATTAGCTGACTTTTTAACAAAACCTTTGGATCAAAAACATTTTATTCATTTGCGTAAAGCAATTGGAATGCTTTCCTTGAAATAACCTCTTTTTGAAACTCTTGTTTAGGTTAGGTTTTGTTTTTGTGTTTTTGTTCACTATCTATGCTTAGACATAGAACATTAATTGAGCATTAGTTTTATTGACTTTAACTGCATCCTTTTATATGTTTAGAAATTTATTATGCTTTGGATATCATAACAATTCATTTGATGCAATGATCATTTATGTGAATTAAATCATCTTTGTTTTGATCAAAGTCAATTTCTCTCTCAATGATCTCTTGGTATAGTTTTTATCTTATTTGACTATTTAGTCGAGTATGAAATCGAGATCAATATTTGGTTGAATACTTTATATCTTAAATAATTGATAGCCAATTGAGGGGGAGTCAATGAAATGTAATATGCTCAAAAGATGTGGAAAGAGTTACATCCCAATGAGGAGTGTGAAAACTACCACCACATGGAGGAAAGAGCTACCACCTCGGTCGTCTGAGTACTGTGTGCAGCTACCACATGTATACCAAGCAAGGTTTTTCAAGTTTGATTAAATAAAATGCATGTTGAAATACTTGACTATGTCAAAATTTCAAGGTTGGTATAAGGTGGGAATTTTAATGAATGATGCTCAAAGAGCCACTCTCTTCAAATTGACTAGATATATTATCTAACTTATCTGGGATTTCAGACATCTATTGATCTTGGTATTTCATTTTCTTTACCAAATTGATGATTTGATAAAGGTATTACTCATAAGATCATGTTAGATGTGATTGAAGTTGTTCAACTTTAAGGGATTTAATTTTTATAAATTTTCGTTTCATTTGTTGGATGTTATTGATAGATTTGGCATAATCTATTTCTTGTTGTATGAAACGATGATTTTCATTTAAAGTTGATACACAAAAGTGCTTACAATCTTTTTCTGGATTTTCTAGAATTTTTTCTAAATTTTTCTGAAGAAAAAGTTGGAGCCGATCCGGATTGGACAAGCCGATCCGGATCCCGAACGCAGGTATTCTCTGCGGGTAGCCGATCCGGATCGGATTCACGAACTGATCCGGATCGCGGCTAGGGTTTTATATAGAACAAAAGGAGTGCTTCTCTCTCTAGAATTCATCCGTCTTGGAAGCTTACAAACTCAAGTTCTTCGATTCTAAGTAAGTTTTATTGATCAAAATCTCGGTTTTTCACAGTTTTTCATATTCTTCCTCAAAACGTGATGAAATTTCTGCATCTTTTTCGTTTGTGGATGGTTTTTGATCAAATATCTTTTGAAATAAGAACTCTGGGAAGATTAGTTTTGATTATATGCTAGGTATTCTCATGATAAACGGATTTTTGGCCTTCGATTTCAAAAATTTCGGTTTTAGGGCATATAATGGGAATTTTCGAAAATCATGCGATTGATCTATTTTTAAAATTCTTTTTGCAAAACTAATTTGATTCTTAGTCTCTCTACACGATAATGATTGTTTGGGTACGATTTTTCAAATTTTTGAAAATTAACAATTTTTCGTGTTCTTGAGTTGTTGCTCACAGGATTTCTTTTCACAAGTAATAGCAACAATGACGTTTTCACGGATCATCTTTCTGCTAGTTGCAATGGTACACACTCGAGCAATAAACAAACTGAAAAGAGCTAAGAAAACTCAACGGAAAGGTGAGTTTCTTCTTGTCAGCGATTCAGAGGCTGAAGCAGATAATCAAGAAGTAGATTGGGACAAATTGTCGGATGATGAGTCGATTCCTGTTCAACCTAAGCAAAAGACTTTCGACACATCAAAAAGTAAAGCGCCAATGTCATCCTCTATCTCTATGAAAAGAAAGAGACTGGCTCGACGGTTTGGACGAGCACGAGGTTTCGAGATTAACGAACCAATAGTTCCGGATTCTCCACCCCGTGAGGAACAAGTGTTCGTTAATGCCGATCGCCTAAGGGCATTTGAGAATCGTGAATGCATTGGCGAGAGGCATGTTAATATTGAGGCTCTACGAGACCACTCCCCTGAGTTTGGTGTTCTGATTGAACAAGCAAACCTTATTCAAGTATGCCGATTCCCAGAAATGCTTGGATACTGTCTGCATCACGTGAGGACCTTCTATACAAATGCACGGCACCTTCGAGAAAATGAAAACGGTCCGATGGAGTTTTACACGAATATCCAAGGCACAAGGTTTAAAATTACTCCACAATTAATTGGCGAGGTTTTGGGAATGCAAGCCAGCAAGACAGGAGTTAATTACTTGAAGGGAAAGAGTTTGACAAACACGATGTGGCAAATGGTTATAAAGGGAATTTGTTTGGAGGGAACTCAATCAACGGAGAAATCTGTCAAATCCAAAGAACTTCGTCTTGAGTACCGGTTCCTAAACTTCATCACATGTTACAATATCCTTCCAAATATGCAGACGAAAGTCTTGAGATGGGATCGAATGCTGTTTTTGTATCTCTTAGGACATCCGTCAGAGGCAATGGGATTAAATATCAACATTCCATACATTATTTGGAATAGAATGACGAGATATGTTGAGCATCCTCATCCCACTGAAAGAATCCCATTTCCATTGATTATAATGAGGATCTTAAAGAAATTTCATGTTGATATTAGTTCAACAACTTATCATTACTGCTTGGGCATGATCGATGAGTCCACCATTGTCAAGTCCCTTCATAAGTTGCCCCATGTCACTCCAGTTCCTCCATGCGAAACGAAACCCAGTACCGACACTTCCGCATCACCATCACAACCAGCACCCGCACCAGCGGATGAAGCATCAGTCTCATCCATCTACAAAGAACAACAACGATTATCCTTTGAGCAGGAACAAATTTCGAAGGAACAGAAGAGAATTTCCAATGAGCTTGAGCTCATCACGGCAGCTCATATTACCATAACTAAGAAGGTCAATTCAATGAACAAGCTAGTGAAAAAGATGTTCTCTAAGATGGGCTGCACGAGCTCTGAAGACTCTGAATCTGATGTTTGATTTCCTCTAATTTTTTTTCTTTTGCAGGTTGTTAGTTTTAGTTCTTACGTTTCCTTCATTTTTTGAACTTGTTAACTCTCCTTATTTTGCAATTTTGGCTAACTTTGTGACAAAAAGGGGGAGAGAATATTAGAACAGTTGAACAATGAAACTTCGATTGTCCAGTTGTGAACCATGAAGGTAAGTATAACTTCAACTTTTGGTTTTCATTTGTGATTGCATGCATGCCTCGACTAACTATTCGATTAACTATTTGGGCATGTAATATAACTAACAAGTTGATGTTCACTAACAATTTTGTGACATTTGGATTTTGATTGCATAGAAGATATGCTGGTTTTCAACTATGATCCAATTACATATCTGAATGTATAAATGTCATGGTAAGTATAAATGAGTATAAACTTCATCTTTGTGTGTGGTTTTTGAATGACATAAAATTCTTGAGGTATCTAACGATTTCTTTTGTCAAGAATGATTTCTTTTGCAGAGAGTACAGATGTCTAAGTCTAGAGTCTGTTTTAGGAGTTTAACTCATGTATCTATCTTTATTTGGATCTCATTGTAAATTTTTGTTGTATGGTGATATCAACAAAAATATCTTTTTAAATTTTCTTGAGTGGATTTGTGTTTTGTAACGAAACCGCCAAAGGGGGAGATTGTTACGGAATTTGAGTTGGCGTATTTCGTGAATTCGGTTAAGTCTTGAAGATTGAAGATAAAGAAAGTTGGATCATATAACTCAATCTCAAGAAAGAAGAATTCAAAAGGATCAGGTATGTTTAACTAATTATTTTTGGTGATCCGAATACTTCTTATAGTGTAGAAACACTTGGATGAATTTTTAATTGCATAAAAATCAAAAACTGGACTTGGGACATGTTCAGGATCCGGATCAGATACTTCGATCCGGATCCCGAAGGGTGTTAGTTCATACGCAAATTCAATCCGGATCGTAGCCACTTTTGATCCGGATCCCGCACACTGGTTTTTACCAAAATATATGAACTATCCGGATCAGGCATTTCAATCCGGATCCCGAACATTGGTGTTTGGTGAATTGTATGAACGATCCGGATCAGGCACTTCGATCCGGATCCCGAACCTTTGTTTTTCTGGAAACTGTCTGTCTCGTTACTGCAATCCGGATCGCCTAAATCCGATCCGGATCGCCGTCCTGAAAAATTCCAAAAAAAGTTAGTTTTTTATTCTTATCCTCTTCCAATGGTTACTAACCTATAAATAGACCCTTTAATTCATCTTTTAGACGACGACGAAAAATGGAAAAAATACGACCGAAATAGAAAAATTCACAGATAGAGAAGAAAGGAAATACTAGATTTAATTCTATGTTTCTTCATCTATTTTATTAATTTGATTCTAGGTTTTCCAAACTCAGATTTTGAGTAGAATCAAATTAATGAATACTTAGATGGTATTTCCGATCTATTTCTAATCTAAGTATTCGACGGATCATCACCACCCAAAAACAACGATTTCCCCAAAATCGGCGCGTGGACTCTCGTGGCCTTGTGGATTCAAGGTGCTACCGCTCTCGTGGATTCGGAGCGAGGTACGTTCGTGGATTCGAAGCGTGCTACTAGGTGAAGACCGTGGATTCGGTCGGACGTCGTGGAGTCGACGTTGGACGCGGTGGATTCGGCGTTGGACGCAGATCGTGGATTCGAGAAGCGTTGCGGAGCGAGCGGAGAAGATCAAGTAGGAGCGTTTGGAAAAAGGTTGAGTCGTCTGTGAGTACGGTATATCACCTTTGTACGTGTTATAATTCTAGTGGATTTCACCGTGTTATCGGTCCCGTGGTTTTTTACTCCGGTTTGGAGTTTTCCACGTAAAAATCTCTGCGTGTTATTTATTTTTCCGCATTGGGTTTTATATTGCAAAGATTTTTGAGTGTTTATTGTTTACACCTATTCACCCCCCTCTAGGTGTTTTTTCCCCGATTTAAATCCAATTATACATAACCCAACACCTTGGTCCTCAATCAGATGCAAAAGTACTTAAATAGTGGGAATCTCCGTCCACTAGAGAAAACTGATACCCAATCTGATGCAAAAGCAAACATCCGGTCAACCACCCAATATCCGTGGTTGCCGCAATATCCTGCCGTCTATAATCAAGTCCTATAGCCGACCTCCGGTCAACCGCCCAAAGTCCGCGGTCACCGCGAAATCCTGCCAACAGCAATCCAGCACAACCCGTCCCTGACACCAATGTCCCGGCTACACTACCCAAACCCCTGCTCAAACCCGAGCAACACTGACCGCCTGACTAATAAAGACGGAGAAAGGAAAAGTATGGTTTCTCCTAAGTCAAGTTCCAATAAGTAGTGTAGCGATAGAAGGTGGCCTAACTATATGTCCATACAAGCATGCATTTGTTCTCAAGAAGAATATAAGAGAGTAAACCACATGCCAAAATCACCAATTATCATTATCAAGCTTACCTACCTCTCAATTATATGCCTTGTACCCTAGACATGCATGCATCCTAACATACAGAATTAGAGAACCGTCCACCGGTTCTGGAAACAAAGCACCCACCTGAAACATTTTCCGCAGGCAAAGCCGAAGTCGGTGAAGTGTGTAGACGCTCACAATCCCAAAAATCTGCCAGAACTGCACCCTCGGTACAAGTCGCGCAAGCCTCGGCTCCAAACAACATCACCCCAACATGCCACCACAAACAAACAACAAACAACACAACTCACTAGTCAATACCCCCAAACACATAGATAAACACACAAGTAGCCACATACATACTGTCCCAGAATTCAGTCCCAAAGATGCCCTATTTTTACCTGCGAGATGGAGACGGAAAATTCTAAAAAAATTGCCGCTGCGATCTTCGCGTCGAGACGATCGAAATGAGTACTCGCACGCCCAAATCCGATACCTGTAGGCCGAGTTAAAAAATCAACAAGATAACCATCCCAAAATTTCCAAGAACAAAATCTGTGGCACTAAACTCAGGAAAATGGGATTTTTCACCTTCGGGCCTACCTCCAAAAATTCCAGAAAAATTTGAGGACATTCCTTGCGATGTGTAGATGCAAAATGACTATTGGCACGTCTCAATCCGATGCCTGAGCGCTAAGTTATCGCCGAAATACCACAGTGCTGTCCAAAACTCCGCCCAAGAAAAGGGGTCAAATGAAAGCTCGGGAAACTCCAAGATAAACTCGAAACGAGGGGAAACTCAAATCACAAAGATCGTAGCCCTACCTGTCGAGAAGCCAACGGCGTAAGAATCGGCGAAAACGGTGGTCGGAGTAAGACGAGGGAGTCCTCGCACCAAAACGCGACGAAGAAGATCACAACCGAACGAGCGTCGCGCCGCGCCGCGCCGTAAAAATGAAAACCTCGGGATGCGTGCTGCGGAAAAATCCGGGAATCTACAGATGGAGCCAGTTCTGGGAGAGGAAGAACTCTTGTGAAGGCTGCACTGTGAGGAGATGAGCAGGAAAAGAGTTCTCTGCTGATGTTCTCGGCCTATATATAGGCTGGAAGAAACAAATCAGAAAATGACGCTTAAGTCCCCACTTCCAGGCGGCCGGACTTTTCGGGCCGCTACAGTAAATCCATCCCAGCCGTCGATTGCACGTCTGGATCGCTCTGGTTGCGACACGTCATCACCAAACACGCAACAGCCAAACCAGCCAACGCCCGTGCGCCACGTGGCCCAACCTGCTGCCGACGCGTGGCGCGCACGAGCGCGGGAACCCGCGGTCAGCGCGCCTACCAGCGCCGCCTGCACTCTCTGCCAGGCACGCACCTCGAGGAGAGCCGCAACAGCTCGGTGCACCGAGCGCGCTACACCGCACCTACCGCAGGCCGCCACGTGTCCACCCTCCGGTGCACGCCAGCGACGTGGACCGCGCGCCTGCCCGCGGTCACTTCGCCGCCTGCGCGAGCTCGCTCCTCCGCTGCCCGCCGCCGGTGCCGGAACAGTACCACTGCCTCGAAATCCGTGCCGGGTCATCCGGGCTCCGAAAAAAAATAAGTAAATAGCCCATTTTCACCGTTTTCGCGCGCTGGATCCGAATCCGCCGTCCGATTTGCCAAATTCTAATTCCAAAATTTGCCAAATGCCTCCAGACAAGTGTTTTTAACTCGAATTTTGCACTGGGTCCATTTTTAATATCCGCTTCGCGCGAAACTACTTCTAAGCATCCAACGGGGTCCTCCGATCACTCACGTGATCATTTTAATCCCTGAGTCCAACACATGTGTCCAATTAGTGCACAAACACCTCCAATACACAGTAAAGGCCTCCAAAAGCTGCCAAACACACTACAGAAGCTCCGTTGATCCAACAGTAATCCTCTTGCGGAAATTCAGGTCCTCACATCCTCCCCCACTAAAAGAAAGTTTCCTCCTCGAAACTAAAGTTATTCCTCAACCCGGAACCTCAACCAAATAGAGGGGGTAAATATCCAATCATCTCCACTCAAGCTCCCAAGGCTGTCTAATACCTCCTCCAGAGACGCGATACAATCCTCGGGTCTCTAACTAGAACAAAATAGAGGCGGGCATTCTAGAAAACCAAACCACCTCATCCCAGTACAGCTGGGCTAACCGCTCGAGTGACCAAGTAGCCTACATCGGCAAAAGCATCCGCTCCTCCCAGGGCCCCCGATAATCCAACCACAAGTCCATCGGCACAAAAGCTCGATCCGAGTACCTCCGTACCCCCGAGGTATCCAATATAAGTCCCCCAACTGATCACGTAGACTCTGATCTCTAATCTTTAAACTGTCGGGATGTAGAAGCAATTCCCCAACTCTCCGGCATCAACACACAGCCATATGCAGTCGAGAAAACCATATTACAAATCCACCTTCAAGAAGACCCGGGACCCTTACAGCTGGTAAATCAAATCCTCCATGCCCGACAAGGGTGCTAGCTCCAGATGGTCACTTCACCTAATTCCCGGGGATCCACACAAAGTCGAAGTGAACCAACCTTCCACATCTCGAATAGCACCAGCACCCCCAAAGGCGACACACTTGGTCTGACAACATTCCCAAAACATCGAATCCTGGAGTTGTGTCCTCAACTCCCGAACTGGTGACATGCTAGACAACTCCAATAAGGAAAAGAGCCCTAACAAGGAGGGGTCCTCACTCAGTCACTCCCGAATCTTGACCATCCGAGTGAACTACTCAGCCGCGGTCTTTCATCCAAAGGAACCCTTAGGGACCCAACCATGAGCCATGTTTGCCTCAACAGTCCACACAGCGCCAGCTGTGGAATCATCAAACTCAACCCCAGACAGCTTTCCTGCTCCAGGTATCTGCCATCACAGTGGCCCTGTCGGGGTAATCCAGAATGCTTAACAATAGCCCAATTGGTAACTCCACATTACTATGGGAGGCATCACTAAAACTCGCAGATCTCTCTCCCAACACTGGAAATACTAGCATTGGCGCTGGTATCAGTCTCATCATCCGATTGCCAAGCTCTCCTGACACTGCCCAGTCCAAGAAGCTCCTTACCTTGACCATAAATATTGATCTCGGCCAATTCCCAAATGATATCCATATTGGCCAGATTTCCACCGCCGCCACTACGGCTAACATAGTGTGACCCAAGATGGTATGCTTCTGAAGCTAAAACTTGTATCTCAATAACTTGGCATACAGCTTCATCCACACAGGCACGGTAGCACATCCCCAAGTGCCCCTCGTGCTCCAAGTCGCTCTGGGAGTAAATCAAATATCCTCGGGGAACACCACTCCCAATGTGTCCAAGTACATCTGGAACACACCATTCCTCAAATCTTGAAGACAACAAGGCATTAATCATTCCATTTGGCCTCACTATGAGTTCATAATGCTCTTACCGGATCCTGAATGCCATCTAGGCAAAGTCCTCGGCTGTCTGATTCCAAGTAGGTACTCGCATCATACAATAAATGCCGGAGTATAGATCCATCTAAAGGTCCTACACAAAGCGCGGACCTGCCTGCACTCTAGCCGCAGTAAAACCTCACCGTCGTATATCAACGACGTGGCATCACCACCGTACATCAACGGCGTGGCACTGGGTCAAACAAAACCCCTCGATCCATCAGATCCTGCAATTGCGCCATCAGCTCTCTCAGCTCTACATGCGATATCCAATGAGGTGCTATCGAGGGTGGCGCGGTTTCCCGAACCACGTCAAACGCAATCTCTATCTCCCTAACCGGCGGCATCGCCAACAGCTCATGTGAAATCACAACCGGGATCTCGTGGGCAACAGAGATATCCTTGAGTCCCGGTGCCTTCGTAAGCACCTCTCACACTGTCGCTAAAACCTGTGTGCTCTAACAATCTCAACAACCAAGCCTCCTCTCGTCTGCCTCGCAGAAGGTCAACGTCCTCTCTCTCCTCAGTCAAAACATCCTGTGGCATTGTGCCAATCAATTTCAAGCACAGGGTCAAAATACCGAACTGCCACAATTACCAATAAATCTGTCGGTAACTCGCAATCTCAGCTGCACTGGACATGATCCACAAGCCGCCTCCACATGCACAACACTAACAGGAACCTGTACCTCAAGTGCACGTGGTAACAAATCTGCCTCTAGTCCATGCAGGAATGCAACATGCTCTAACTCCGACTGCTGTGATGAAATCACACCCGCGACAACTCAATCCACTACCGTGGCGCCCTCCAACCGGGCGGCACAGATTCATCTGCTCGATGCAAATGGTCGTCGCTCAGTCTGCCAGAAAAATCACGACTATTCACATAGGGAGCACGACCTCTGCCTCTGCTCACATTGAGGCGACGAATAGGGTCCTCCGCAGATAACCAATCCACGCTACCGCTGCGCCACTCTGATAAAGACGCTGATACTGCCATCGGGATCCACCCGATCTCTTGCGTCTCAGGAATCCGCCGTCCTGGAACAAGAAATCAGTAATGCCTCTGCCGGCCGATCTGTCCTCCATCACCTGGCGCCAAGCACCAATATCCAGAACTCACCTCTGGCGGCAGATCCCTATCCAAAGGAACTGCAGTGCCATGCTCCATACACAACGCCTACTCTATCGAGGTATCCAAGATCCAAAATCTGTACAGGAGGGACCGAATAAACTGAAAGGTATCTGGCGCAATCCACTCCCAGACACACACATCCTATGCGCCTCATCCCTCGAAACCTGGAGCACGCAGTTCAACAACTGCAAAAACTCTCTAGCATAGTGAGGATCTCACTTGATCACTCCTTCACCACTAACCATGACTCTGCCTCCAAAGGCTCCGACTCAATCTTACGAGTCGGAGTGGTTCATCTGCCAAATCTGGCTGAATAGATCGATCATGTCCCCTCATCTCACCAGCTGTAAACTATCCACCCTGCCTCGGTGCCTCAACACTAAACATTGGCATGGAGGGGGCTACTCAGTGCTCCGACAACTGTGTCACCCAGACCAGCTGCTCACTCTACCGCTGATATGCCTCTGACGATCCTGTCATCTGGGTCCGAAACTCACTGACCTCAATCCGGGTATCCGGCCCAAAACTAACCGCTCAAGCTCAACTGCTATGACAGGATGCACACGGGTCAAAACCCAGCGTCGGGGAGACACCGCTCGCCACGACGAAACCACAAAACAGCACACAACAGCGCTCGACCCAATCCAGCGAAAGTCTAAAGCATGTCACCCGTTCCACAACATTATGTTGTCTGCAGCCAACATAATCACTTAGGAGAATAAACATGTCAATCACTCTTCCCGTCCCTTGGGAGAGGTATAAAACTCAATCAAGACTCTCGCTAAAAATCACGACACTCACGAAGTCATCCAAGGGTCAAACCATAAGCCTAGGGTTTCTAAGTCCACCATGACCTACAACCTAGGCTCTGATACCAACCTAATCTGTCACACCCCGTGGTCGAAACTGCGTCCCGGGCTCGCCAACAGATCCGCCACCTATGCCAAACCCGCATAGGCGAAGCGTCCTACCTGCAAGAAAAGTGCTACAGCTAAACAGATATCAGAGCTATAAATAAAAATCTGCTGTAAACTAAAATCAATCACTATACAACTGAAAATAATACAACAATGTCTATCTCCCAAAAATGATAACCATACAATATCCTCATATACAAAACTCAGAACTCAACAGGGAGGTATCTCCAATAAATACATCAGTGTACAAGCTCTCAATACATATCATATCCTCACTACATCAGTCTCTTAAAAGAGGAAAATAAAAATAGCTAATCTACTGAAGATCTCCTCAGAAGGGGTACCGCTACTCTCCAACGACGGGTAGAGATCTAGCACGCGACTCCCTCGCCTCGATCAGTAACAGCAGAATCAGCAACACCCTCTAAGACTCTGCAAAACAAGGAGAGAAAGAAAGGGGATGGGGAAAACCCCCAACGGGTGTGAGAACTACACCAAAAAGGGAGTTCTCAGTGGGTACCGCCACCAGGCCCGACGATCTGCCCACTAAGTCCACTAGAGGCATAAGATAACCAAAGCAGTAAATACTGAAATAAGAAAGCTGGAGACTCTCAACAGCTACCATGCCTTTATCTAAATGCTCGAAGGGGAAAACTCTGATAAAGATGTACAACACTCGCACACGAGGTTCTCAATCGACCCAATCGAGCTGACTGCCACATCGGGTCCAGTCAAACCTGCGCCGACCTACAACAACCTCCTGCTGACGGGCAGGAATTACGTAGGGCGTCCAAGCGGACTAACTCGCTATCGAGTAGTGGCTCATGTAGGCTATAGTCGGAATCCACGCTCTCTCTCAGAACGGATAGCCTCAAATCCCCAAACCTCTCGCACAATGGTCAAAGTACTCACAACGACACGGGACCACCGTCAAACCAAACGGCTCCCAACAACACTAGCAATGGTCTATACACAGCTACTAGACTCCACTCGGTCCCCCTGACACAAGTGCAACAATAAGGTAACTGCCTGTAATAAACCCAATCTTGTGCCACCAGTAAAACTGGTACTGCCTGTAGTGCCTTGCATTTATCGGATTTGCTGGCCGACGCATAACATCGATGAAAATGAGTCACAAGGACTCAAAGCCTGTTTGTAACACACTCTGGAGTGGAACTCGAGGGGAGCGACCCTCACGAGTAAAGTATCTCAGTGATAAGTATAATAAGTAGTATAAATCAGCAGGACTGGATCATGACTCTGATCAAAGTGGGAAAGCTCAACCACTAAAGAAAGCCTCGGTCCTCAATCAGATGCAAAAGTACTTAAATAGTGGGAATCTCCGTCCACTAGAGAAAACTGATACCCAATCTGATGCAAAAGCAAACATCCGGTCAACCACCCAATATCCGCGGTTGCCGCAATATCCTGCCGTTTATAATCAAGTCCTATAGCCGACCTCCGGTCAACCGCCCAAAGTCCGCGGTCACCGCGAAATCCTGCCAACAGCAATCCAGCACAACCCGTCCCTGACACCAATGTCCCGGCTACACTACCCAAACCCCTGCTCAAACCCGAGCAACACTGACCGCCTGACTAATAAAGACGGAGAAAGGAAAAGTATGGTTTCTCCTAAGTCAAGTTCCAATAAGTAGTGTAGCGATAGAAGGTGGCCTAACTATATGTCCATACAAGCATGCATTTGTTCTCAAGAAGAATATAAGAGAGTAAACCACATGCCAAAATCACCAATGCCTACATCTGTCCATAATCCTCAATCGTAATAACTCCTCAGAGTAAAAATCCGCACATAGCTATATAATCTTGCCCCATCGCACAAACTAACCACATAAAGGCTATGTGCTAACATGGCATGCTACATAATCACATAGGGTAACATTATCCTAGGTAAGCTCATACTAATCATCAACATAGATATTATTCTTGCAATTAATCATACAATTATCATTATCAAGCTTACCTACCTCTCAATTATATGCCTTGTACCCTAGACATGCATGCATCCTAACATACAGAATTAGAGAACCGTCCACCGGTTCTGGAAACAAAGCACCCACCTGAAACGTTTTCCGCAGGCAAAGCCGAAGTCGGTGAAGTGTGTAGACGCTCACAATCCCAAAAATCTGCCAGAACTGCACCCTCGGTACAAGTCGCGCTAGCCTCGTGTGAAGACCCGAAACTTCGTTGTCATTACAGTGTGATCGACAGCTTGTGGAGGCCTATTTTTGTGGATAGTGTTGATTGCGCACAAATCGGACCCAAGAAACGGACTTAGTGCGAGAAATGGATCAAGATTGCCTAATGTGGCATTTCGCCGAAAATTAGAAATTGAATCTTGCAAAACAGACTTCGTATTTGGATTCAGTGTGGAAAAACGATAAAAATCGGCTATTTACATATATTTTTCTGAGTCCGGACACGCAAAAACGGACAACCCGAAGTTTACGGTGTTTTCGGGTGCATGAAGGGCTGTGGACCAACGAAGGACATGTGGCGCTTTATTATTGGGCCGGCGCAACAGGCGCGGTCCATGCAGTGCCCGTGAAGCCACACATCCGGCGCTGGCTGGCCGACAGCGCCCCACGTGGCGCGCGCTCGTTGGGCAGCGCGCGCACGCGGGGCAGGCGGCACGCGGTCCCCGAGTGGGACACGCGGCGCGATTCCATTGGGCGCGCCGTGCCCACTTGGATCGGGCCGCGTGGCCCCATCCGCGCCGCCCATCCGGTTGTGGAGGGCGCTCGGATGGGCGCCACTTGGCGACCCGGCCCGCGGGTTGCGGGCCGGGCCCAGTACTGTAGCTTCAGGGGAGGTTTTCTGCAGAGCTTCTTCTTCTTTGAATTTAAATGGAGTTTCATCCTCCATTTTAGAGCTCTTGGAGAGGTTTTTCTCAGTGGGTTTTTTAGCAGAGCTCCTTCATCAACTCTACTGCAACACTGGATTTTTGGAGGATTTTTGGAGGCCATTTGGATCATCTTCTCCACCAACACTTGAGGACATCACCATTGCTACTTCACAGCCCTCTCCGTCGCATTTCAGTGCGAAAATTCCCCAGGACTCATTTATTGGACTTTTGAGCTCATTTTTGGTTCTACGTTTTCACAAGAGGTAAGGATACAATCTTTGTATTCAACTCTCCCCTCAGATCTCAATTTTTTACAGAGTTTTAGGGCCATCTTTGGGACCCTTTGTTTCAGTCTGGATTTTTGGGCAGCCTTTAGTATTTTGGCGTTTCTGGATTGTAGGAGTGGAATTTTTGGATGATTTTTGCGGGAAAATTTCCAGGACTCGAAGATCTACAATATTGGTACGTATCATTTTCCCCAAATCTGAGTTTATATTTATGCATGATCTTTGGAGCACCTTGCTGCATTCGTGTACAGATGGAACTTGGTGGATAGTTCAAAGTGTTTATGGGTTTTCTCCTTCATCCGAGCATGAAATTTGGAGTTCTTTGGCTCAATTTGTATCTACTCTCGACAAGGAATGCAATGGTACCTCTCTTGCAGGATTTGGAGCACGTTTGCGTAGGTAACTTTAATGATCTTTCCAAGTGCTATTATATGGATTACTGCAGTCCCTGTTTTAGTTTTGATTTGAGCAATGCACCTTGGAATGCAGATAACTTTGTGGATATAAAGTCTTTTTCAGAAATTCAAGTTGGGACTACCTTATAACTTCAAGGTGAGCAAATTCTCTTTTGTGATATGTGGATGAATCCCTTTGGAAAAGCCCCTGATTAAGCTTGGAAATGCTAGCAAGTTTATGTTAGCAGTTTTGGACAGCATTGTGACATTTGTTGTATTTGAATGTTAAGGGAGTTTAATGGTGGATTTTTGAGGACTTGAAGGTATTTGTATGAAATAGGAGATCTTTGTTTTACTGTTGGAGACTTTATTTTGAGGTATTTGAGGTTGCATATACTTTTTATTTAACCTTGTTGCACTTGCTGAAATTCTGGAATTTGAGTGCGCAGTGTGCATTGTTTCAGTGATTGCGCCCAATCCGTGAGGCGGATTTGGATGATTTTCACAGCATCGGACTCCTGGGAGGATAAGTGTAGTGTCCCAGGTCCCCCAGTGTTTTTCCCCATGTTTCGGGGTGTGGAACACCTATTGTTGGTGAGTTGGGCCCCAACATGTCAAAGAGATGTGTTGATTTGGACTCAGTGAGGAATTGGGGTCAAGCCTGACCTTCGGCTGCTTTTGCTGAATTTTGGGAGTGGATTCAGGCTGAACGGAGGCGATATTTGGATTCAGCGCGGAAAAACGCTTGAAAACGGCTATTTATTTATATTTTTCTGAGTCCGGATGCCCAAAAACGGACACCGAGAAGTTTTCTGTGCAAAATGGTGCACCGGGGGGAGCCGTGGACCGGCCTGGACACGTGGCAGCCTATTATTGGGCCGGTGCACGCCTCCCGGTCCACGGAGTGGGCCGCTGGTCCACCGTGGACCGGCGGGCCACGTGGCAGCTGTTGGTTGGCCCGGAGCAGCGTGCGCGGCACAGGGATCGCGCGCGGGCAGCGCGGGCAGGCCGGGCAGGCGCGGGCAGCGGCGCGGCGCACGGTGGACCGGGGCACGCCACGTGGCGGCCCCGGGTTGGATGGCTCAGGTGCGCGCGGCTGCGACCGTACGCGCACGCGGGCGCAGGCGCACAGCGGCGCGCCGGCTGGCGTGTCGGGCGGGAAAAGGGCCACCACGTGGCGCCACGCCACTGGCTGGCGCCACCCACCCCGCCGCCCCCGCAGGGGCACGCGTGGCCGCGCCCGGTTCGCCGGGCGCGCTGTTCCCTGTGCGGGGGACACGCGTCGCACCCCGGGCCGGGTCGAACGGCCGCGCGGTCCGGCCGGATCCGCTGTGCGGAGTGGGCCGAGTTGGGCCGGGGCACTGTTTGGGCCCGGTTTCGGGGCCCGAAACTTTCAGGCGCCCGAAACCGGGACACAATTGGTATTTTTCCAATTGTTTTTGTGGGCCTATAAATAGGCCTCCCCTCCCCTCCTTTTTCTGGTTTTTTCGAGAGATAGAGAGAGAACCAGAGGGAGAGCATTGAAGCAAATATGTTCCTCTCTTGATTTTACATCTCGTGGTGCATTCCCAGATTTTTCGGAAGCTCGACAACGGCGATCCGGATTTTACAGTGCGCCTCGTTTTTCCCCATTTTCGGCCCGTTATCGTCGCATTTCAGTCCGAGGAGTCCCCTGCGCAGTACAGGAGTCCCTTTTCGACGATTTCTTCGCCGGTGTGTTCCTGAGAGGTAGGGCTTCGTTTTCCGTGTTGGTGGTTTCTCTGGATTCCGATTTCTTGGCACGGTTCCCGAGGTGTTTTTGACCCCTCTTTTGCTGTTTGGAATTTTGACAGCGGCGACTTCTCCGAATTATATCTTGGCTTAGGAGCATCAGAACGAGGCGTTTAAATAGTCAATTTGGGGCTACTTTTCGCGAGGAACGCAACCGTGATTTTTTGGGGATTTTTGGAGCTCGAGACAGAGGTGAAATGCCTTGTTTTGCGTGCTGATTGTAAAAATAGCAAAAATCTGTGTTTCGGACTTGTATTTTTACATCGTGTGCAATGTGTGTCGTTGTAGGACACTGTTTTCGGCAGACTGCATTCTTAGAGGACAGCGGACAGCGGGATATTTCTTCGGGTGTTGTGCACGCTTTTTGAGGTGGGTGGTTGTGTTTCCCTCTTTGTTGACATTCTCACTAGGAGTATTAGAGTTCCCCAATTATATATGTGACAACTAGCTGTTAGTATGTGAACCTGATGCAATGCCCCCTAATTTAATTGATAGCCTTTGTGTGATAAATTTGGGACAATAATGTTGGACAATTGCTATATCTTAACCCCGAATGCAAATAAGTATCACATTAATGTTTTAAAATAATTCTTTGCAATAAACCTTAGTCACTTTTCTAATGCTTTTTAAAAGGACAATTGCATGCTTATTTGGACACCTTGTTAGGCCACTATTTACTGCTGCACTATATTATTGGATTTGACTTAGGAGAAAACATGTTTTATCGTTCTTCTTCTCTATCGATGCATGATGCTCGAGTCTGATTGGGATTTTGGGATGGTGCAGTCTGGACCTCGAGTCTGGGATAGTTTAGACTAGTCTTGGAGATTGTGGGGCATAGTGGCAACCGCGGATGTTAGGCGGTCGGCCAGATGTTTTTACTTTATCAGATTGGGATTTATGGGTTCAGCGGCGACCGCGGATTTTGGGTGGTTGACTGGATGTTTTTATCATATCAGATTGGGGATCGGGATTGCATTAGTGGATGGAGTTTTTCCCACTTTGATCATAGTCATGATCCAGTCCTGCTATTGTGAGACATTGGTTACAGAGATGCTTGATACAGAGATACTTTACTCGTGTGGGTCGCTCCCCTCGAGTGCCACTCCGGAGTAGGCTTTTTGACCGTGACGGGTGCCGGTCAGTTGGTGAGTTGTGAGTGATGACAGAGCAGGCAGTGCCAGTGCTTCCTGGCCTTCTGATTGGGTTTTCTTTGGGCGGTTAGCCTTATAGTTGCATGCATACAGACATCTTTTTGGCACTGCATTTAGAGGCCTTGTAGTAGCAGTTTCTTTTTCAGCAGCCTTTATAGCTTACTACTGTTCCCTCCTTTTTGCATCTTTATTCCTAGTGGGTGCGTCAGCATTTGAGGTTTTTACCCACTAGGGGAGGCTACTGGTTTATCTAGTAGTTCTCACCCCCATTGTAGTTTTCTGTCCTTTTCTCCTTTGTTTTGCAGAGTCGTCTATGGGAGCTGCTGGGCCTTCAGCGGCAGATCGAGATAAGAGGATCGCCGACTAGCTAGATCATCTACCCCGAGCGAGAGATTAGCTAGGCTTTTATTGTACCCCCTATTGTATCTCAGACTACAGTAGTTTACTTTTGGGTCTGGCTTTGGCCAGCTGGTTGTATATTTGTGGTGAGCTGGGAGTTTATTGTACTTTTATTTCAGCTTATACTTTATTTCAGTCTAAGATTACTTTTAGTTCTTTTAGTTCAGCTCTGTTTATGCTCTTTTATTGTATATTATGTATCTGAGCAGGTTACCAGCGCTTCGTGTACATGGAAAATTCTGTGTGCACGGCGGATCTGTTGGCGGGCCCGGGTTCTGGTTTACACCCGGGGCGTGACAGATTAAGTTGGTATCAGAGCTTAGGGATAGGTCAGTTGGGACTTAGGAAACCCTAGGCTTTTGACAAACCCTAGGATGATAGGGCGCGAGAGACGTGACATTTCGCGAAAGTCGTTGATTTATTTATTAGACTCTTCCGGTGAGTGAAGAGGGATCGACATACCCAATTTCTGGTGGACCGTTATGTTGGCTGCAGACAACATAAAGTCGCAGAAATAGGGGGATGTCTTTGACTTTCGCTAGATTGGGTCGTGTGGGGTTATGTTACTGATTGTGGTTTCTTGTGGCAGGATGTTGACGCGTTCGCAGCCTTCTTCCTCGGAGCCCGAGCAGCAGGAGTCCGGGCAGGGCCAGCAGAGCGAGGTGCAGGAGCTACAGGCACAGATGGCTCAGATGGCAGAGGTTGTTAGGCGTCAGGAGGAGGCCATGGGTCGGCTGACACAGTTGTTAGAGCAGAGGGTGCAGCCAGTTGTAGCACTCCCGGAGAGTTCTCCCGTACCATCTTCCCCTGCTGTGGCTCCCCCAGCTGTACTAGTGACCCCGGCATCCCCTATTACTCGGGGCACTGGGGGACAGCCCTCTAGATTGACGGGACCTCTGACCCCGGCTGAGCAGCGGGAGGTGGTTGACTTACTGATGAGGTTCCGCCAGTTTGACCCGTCCCGTTTCTCGGGGCAGAGCGCCGAGCCGTGGGAGGCAGAGTCGTGGATCACGGCGATGGAGCGACGCTTTGAGACGCTGTTCATCGAGGAGCGGTACCAGGTGTTATTGGCGACGAACTTTTTGGAGCGCAACGCCGAGGCTTGGTGGCGGCGTGTGTGACCGGCTGGTCCGCCTGGGGCTCAGCTCTTGACCTGGGCGGAGTTCCGCAGTCTTCTTCTTGGGGCCTTCTTTCCGGAGAGCGTCCGGCAGAGATTGGAGGAGCAGTTGAGAAACCTTCGACATGGGGATCAGCCCGTGCACGAGTATATTGTGGATTTCAATCAGTTGTTGGCATGTGTACCACACGTAGCTAGAGATGAGGCGCACCGGATTTACATGTTTGAGCGAGGGTTGCGCTGGGACATTTTTCAGCTAGTTCGCTCACGCAGGTTGCAGACCTTGGAGGCCTCGATGGAGCAGGCGCTCTATGTGGAGTGCGGGGAGGCAGTGATGGAGGAGGTAGCTCCAGCTCCCGTAGTGATCCCGGGGGCGAAGCGACCAGCACCGGAGGTTGGGGGACAGGCTAGTTCGTGGAGGCCGCCACGACCGTCTCAGCCACAGTTTTCCGGCCAAGGACGGTCTGAGCGGCGAGGGCCTGGTGGATCCCAGAGGCCCCAGCAGCAGAGATCACAGTCGTCGCAGCGTGGGTCGCAGCGGAAGCCTCAACGACAGCGGCAGTCTCAGCAGCAACAGCAGTCACGACAGCCACGGGCCCCCGGCAGTTGTATTTTCTGTGGAGGTCAGCATCTTCCGGGCACCTGCGACCAGCGGTGGGGTCGTTGCTACGGGTGTGGACAGCCCGGGCACATTCGAGCTTCGTGCCCCTTTTCGACCCCCGCCGTCCCTTCTTCAGCATCTGCCCCATCATCATCGCAACAGCGGTCGACGGCTCAGCGGCCTTATGCTCCAGCGAGCAGGCCCTCTTCTTCCCATCCCACAGATTATCGCCCTCCAGCTCAGAGTGGGCGAGTGTATGCTGCACAGGTAGAGGATTCTTCAGCAGCAGACCATGTGGTGGCAGGTATCACCTTACTCTCTGGCATTAGGACTCGTACTTTATTTGATACTGGAGCATCGCATTCTTTCATTAGTAGTTCTTTTGCATCATTACATGGGTTAGAGGTAGGACTTTTGCCACGTGCACAAGAGGTTCAGATTCCCGATCACACTTTGCACGTGGAGGAGTGCTGTTGGTCCTGCCCGATGCAGATCGAGTCCTGGATTATGCCAGCTGACCTGTTGGTCTTGAGACAGCTGAGGGACTTTGATGTGATTCTCGGGATGGACTGGCTGGCTCGGTATTTCGCGACTATTGACTGTGCCGAGAGGACTGTCACTTTTAGAGAGCCAGGCTAGGAGGTGTTGGTATACCGGGGATGTCAGAGCGCTTTCTTTGCCTCTATGGTTTCGACTTCCCGAGCGAGGCGGATGATTCATCGAGGATGTGTAGCCTTTTTGGCTAGTGTTGTTGAGGGGCCTACGGCGGCACCGGGACTCGGGGATATTCCTATTGTTCGCGAGTTTCCGGATCTGTTTCCACCTGAGCTGACTAGTATGCCGCCCGACAGGGAGATCGAGTTTGTGATTGACGTAGTTCCAGGAACTGCGCCAATCTCCAAGGCTCCTTATCGGATGGCACCGGCTGAGCTGCGAGAGCTTAAGGCACAGCTGCAAGATTTGATGGATAAGGGTTTTATCAGACCAAGTGTGTCGCCCTGGGGAGCGCCGGTGCTATTCGTGAAGAAGAAGGATGGGTCACTTCGATTGTGTGTGGACTATAGGGAACTGAATAAAGTGACCATCAAGAACAAGTACCCTTTGCCGCGCATCGACGATCTCTTTGATCAGCTGCAAGGGTCTTGTTTCTTCTCCAAGATCGATCTACAGTCTGGTTACCACCAACTGAAGGTGAAGGCCGAGGATATTCCTAAGACTGCTTTCAGATCTCGGTACGGGCATTATGAGTTTACAGTTATGCCGTTTGGATTGACTAATGCCCCTACCGCCTTTATGGACTTGATGAACAGGATATTTCGGCCATTTCTGGATCGTTTTGTGTTGGTGTTCATTGATGATATCCTTGTTTACTCCCGGAGCGAGGCCGAGCATGAGGAGCACTTAAGGACTGTGCTACTACTTCTACGAGAGAAGAAGTTGTATGCCAAGCTGGCGAAGTGCGAGTTTTGGCTTCGGGAGGTAGCTTTCTTGGGCCATGTGATTTCCGCCGCCGGTGTGGCAGTAGACCCGGCGAAGATTGAGGCAGTTCGAGATTGGCCCCGACCGACGACTGTATCAGAGGTGCGCAGCTTCATGGGTTTAGCTGGTTATTATTGTCGGTTTGTGGAAGGCTTTGCGAAGCTTTCCACACCCCTCACTCGGTTGACGCGTAAAGGAGTTAAGTTTATCTGTAGTGAGGACTGCCAGAGGAGCTTTGAGGAGCTGAAGGATAGATTGATGACCGCTCCTATCCTTTCCCTTCCTGTTATGGGGAAAGGATATGTGATCTACAGTGACGCATCGCACAGTGGACTCGGTTGCGTGTTGATGCAGGAAGGGAGGGTAATTGCTTATGCATCGAGACAGCTCAAGGATTGCGAGAAGAATTACCCTACCCACGACTTGGAGCTCGCTGCCGTGGTGTTTGCACTGAAGCTTTGGCGCCATTACCTGTATGGAGAGCATTGTGAGATCTACACCGACCACAAGAGCTTAAAGTATCTGTTCACTCAGAATGAGCTGAACTTGAGGCAGCGCAGGTGGTTAGAGCCACTAAAGGATTATGATGTGGACATTTTTTACCACCTAGACAAGGCTAATGTGGTCGCTGATGCATTGAGCAGGAGAGCAGTATAGAGTTTGTCTATGTTGATCACAGACCAGGCGCCACTATTAGAGGAGATGAGACGGCTCGAGATAGAGGTTGTGTCCCCTGGGGTCTCTGCTAGACTGACGTCCTTAGTCGTGCAGCCCACTCTGCTGGACAGGATCAGGGAGAAACAGAGTGAGGACCCCCACTTGACCAGTATTCGAGATCAAATTCCGAGTGATCAGTCAGGGGACTTTACAGTGGATGCTGTGGGAGTACTGAGGTACAGGGACCGAGCATGTGTACCGGTGGATGCTGATATCAGAGAGCAGATTTTGCGAGAGGCCCATTATACACCTTATACCCTTCATCCTGGAGGGACTAAGATGTATAAGGACCTCAATTCACACTTCTGGTGGAACGGTATGAAGAGGGATATTTGGAGATTTGTGGCCCAGTGTTTGACTTGTCAGCAAGTAAAAGCTGAGCATCGAGTGCCAGCTGGCAAGTTACAAAGTCTTCCAATCCCCGAGTGGAAATGGGACCACATTACGATGGATTTTGTGGTCGGATTGTCGAGAGCACATGGTGGAGCAGATGCTATCTAGGTAGTTGTGGATCGACTTACCAAGTCAGCGCACTTTTTGCCTATGCAGACTACTTGGCCACTCGAGCGACTAGCCCAGTTATACCTAGATGAGATAGTGAGGTTGCATGGAGTACCCGCCTCCATTGTGTCAGATAGAGATCCGAGGTTTGCCTCGCGTTTCTGGAGGAGTTTGCAGACCGCCTTGGGGACTCAGCTCAGATTCAGTACAGCTTTTCATCCACAGACTAATGGGCAGTCAGAGCGGACTATACAGATCTTGGAGGACATGCTGAGGGCTTGCGTCTTGGATTTCGGCGGAGGATGGATTCGACACGTATCTTTGGTTGAGTTTGCGTACAACAACAGCTTCAAAGCGAGCATACAGATGGCTTCGTTTGAAGCGTTGTATGGACGCAAGTGTCGATCACCACTTTATTGGAGTGACGTAGGCGAGAGACGGACCTTGGGGCCAGATATACTGCTAGAGGCAGAGGAGAAGGTCCGAGTGATTCGACAGCATCTTCAGACCGCTCAGAGTCGACAGAGGAGCTATGCTGATGTTCGGCGACTAGACTTAGAGTTTCAGGTTGGAAATCATGTATTTCTGAAAGTCTCGCCGTCCAAGGGGATTAGGAGGTTTGACATTCGTGGGAAACTCAGCCCCCGATACATTGGGCCCTTTGAGGTGTTGGAGCGTATCGGGCTAGTTGCTTACCGACTTGCACTTCCCCCGAGACTTGCTGGTGTCCACGAAGTTTTTCATGTTTCCACTCTGAGGAGGTACGTCTTCGACCCGTCGCACGTCATCGACTTTGCACCACTCGAGATCAGCGAGGATTTGAGATATGAGGAGCGCCCGCTGCGGATTCTAGATCGGGAGATGAAAGAATTGCGCAATCGGACCATCCCCTATGTGAAGATCCTTTGGAGCAATCATGATGAGTGCGAGGCGACGTGGGAGCTCGAGTCAAAGATGATGGACGCCTACTCCTACCTGTTCGAGGCTCAGGGTTGAGGTATGATTTTCGTTTCGAGGACGAAACTTTTGTTAGTGGGGGAGGAAGTAGTGTCCCAGGTCCCCCAGTGTTTTTCCCCATGTTTCGGGGTGTGGAACACCTATTGTTGGTGAGTTGGGCCCCAACATGTCAAAGAGATGTGTTGATTTGGACTCAGTGAGGAATTGGGGTCAAGCCTGACCTTCGGCTGCTTTTGCCGAATTTTGGGAGTGGATTCAGGCTGAACGGAGGCGATATTTGGATTCAGCGCGGAAAAACGCTTGAAAATGGCTATTTATTTATATTTTTCTGAGTCCGGATGCCCAAAAACGGACACCCAGAAGTTTTCTGTGCAAAATGGTGCACCGGGGGGAGCCGTGGACCAGCCTGGACACGTGGCAGCCTATTATTGGGCCGGTGCACGCCTCCCGGTCCACGGAGTGGGCCGCTGGTCCACCGTGGACCGGCGGGCCACGTGGCAGCTGTTGGTTGGCCCGGAGCAGCGCGCGCGGCACAGGGATCGCGCGCGGGCAGCGCGGGCAGGCCGGGCAGGCGCGGGCAGCGGCGCGGCGCACGGTGGACCGGGGCACGCCACGTGGCGGCCCCGGGTTGGATGGCTCAGGTGCGCGCGGCTGCGACCGTACGCACACGCGGGCGCAGGCGCACAGCGGCGCGCCGGCTGGCGTGTCGGGCGGGAAAAGGGCCACCACGTGGCGCCACGCCACTGGCTGGCGCCACCCACCCCGCCGCCCCCGCAGGGGCACGCGTGGCCGCGCCCGGTTCGCCGGGCGCGCTGTTCCCTGTGCGGGGGACACGCGTCGCACCCCGGGCCGGGTCGAACGGCCGCGCGGTCCGGCCGGATCCGCTGTGCGGAGTGGGCCGAGTTGGGCCGAGGCACTGTTTGGGCCCGGTTTCGGGGCCCGAAACTTTCGGGCGCCCGAAACCGGGACACAATTGGTATTTTTCCAATTGTTTTTGTGGGCCTATAAATAGGCCTCCCCTCCCCTCCTTTTTCTGGTTTTTTCGAGAGATAGAGAGAGAACCAGAGGGAGAGCATTGAAGCAAATATGTTCCTCTCTTGATTTTACATCTCGTGGTGCATTCCCAGATTTTTCGGAAGCTCGACAACGGCGATCCGGATTTTACAGTGCGCCTCATTTTTCCCCATTTTCGGCCCGTTATCGTCGCATTTCAGTCCGAGGAGTCCCCTGCGCAGTACAGGAGTCCCTTTTCGACGATTTCTTCGCCGGTGTGTTCCTGAGTGGTAGGGCTTCGTTTTCCGTGTTGGTGGTTTCTCTGGATTCCGATTTCTTGGCATGGTTCCCGAGGTGTTTTTGACCCCTCTTTTGCTGTTTGGAATTTTGACAGCGGCGACTTCTCCGAATTATATCTTGGCTTAGGATCATCAGAACGAGGCGTTTAAATAGTCAATTTGGGGCTACTTTTCGCGAGGAACGCAACCGTGATTTTTTTGGGATTTTTGGAGCTCGGGACAGAGGTGAAATGCCTTGTTTTGCGTGCTGATTGTAAAAACAGCAAAAATCTGTGTTTCGGACTTGTATTTTTACACCGTGTGCAATGTGTGTCGTTGTAGGACACTGTTTTCGGCAGACTGCATTCTTAGAGGACAGCGGACAGCGGGATATTTCTTCGGGTGTTGTGCACGCTTTTCGAGGTGGGTGGTTGTGTTTCCCTCTTTGTTGACATTCTCACTAGGAGTATTAGAGTTCCCCAATTATATATGTGACAACTAGCTGTTAGTATGTGAACCTGATGCAATGCCCCCTAATTTAATTGATAGCCTTTGTGTGATAAATTTGGGACATTAATGTTGGACAATTGCTATATCTTAACCCCGCATGCAAATAAGTATCACATTAATGTTTTAAAATAATTCTTTGCAATAAACCTTAGTCACTTTTCTAATGCTCTTTAAAAGGACAATTGCATGCTTATTTGGACACCTTGTTAGGCCACTATTTACTGCTGCACTATATTATTGGATTTGACTTAGGAGAAAACATGTTTTATCGTTCTTCTTCTCTATCGATGCATGATGCTCGAGTCTGATTGGGATTTTGGGATGGTGCAGTCTGGACCTCGAGTCTGGGATAGTTTAGACTAGTCTTGGAGATTGTGGGGCATAGTGGCAACCGCGGATGTTAGGCGGTCGGCCAGATGTTTTTACTTTATCAGATTGGGATTTATGGGTTCAGCGGCGACCGCGGATTTTGGGTGGTTGACCGGATGTTTTTATCATATCAGATTGGGGATCGGGATTGCATTAGTGGATGGAGTTTTTCCCACTTTGATCATAGTCATGATCCAGTCCTGCTATTGTGAGACATTGGTTACAGAGATGCTTGATACAGAGATACTTTACTCGTGTGGGTCGCTCCCCTCGAGTGCCACTCCGAAGTAGGCTTTTTGACCGTGACGGGTGCCGGTCAGTTGGTGAGTTGTGAGTGATGACAGAGCAGGCAGTGCCAGTGCTTCCTGGCCTTCTGATTGGGTTTTCTTTGGGCGGTTAGCCTTATAGTTGCATGCATACAGACATCTTTTTGGCACTGCATTTAGAGGCCTTGTAGTAGCAGTTTCTTTTTCAGCAGCCTTTATAGCTTACTACTGTTCCCTCCTTTTTGCATCTTTATTCCTAGTGGGTGCGTCAGCATTTGAGGTTTTTACCCACTAGGGGAGGCTACTGGTTTATCTAGTAGTTCTCACCCCCATTGTTGTTTTCTGTCATTTTCTCCTTTGTTTTGCAGAGTCGTCTATGGGAGCTGCTGGGCCTTCAGCGGCAGATCGAGATAAGAGGATCGCCGACTAGCTAGATCATCTACCCCGAGCGAGAGATTAGCTAGGCTTTTATTGTACCCCCTATTGTATCTCAGACTACAGTAGTTTACTTTTGGGTCTGGCTTTGGCCAGCTGGTTGTATATTTGTGGTGAGCTGGGAGTTTATTGTACTTTTATTTCAGCTTATACTTTATTTCAGTCTAAGATTACTTTTAGTTCTTTTAGTTCAGCTCTGTTTATGCTCTTTTATTGTATATTATGTATCTGAGCAGGTTACCAGCGCTTCGTGTACATGGAAAATTCTGTGTGCACGGCGGATCTGTTGGCGGGCCCGGGTTCTGGTTTACACCCGGGGCGTGACAGATTAAGGATTACTCACGCAAAGTTCAGCCAGATCGAGCATCGGATCGTCAAGTTTCAGGTGGGTGGTTGTGCTTTGCCGAAAACGACGATTTACCTACTCGGGCTATTGGTTTCCCTCATGGCATAGTTGATTGTTGTTCTCTTCTCCTTGGTATAATATGCTTGGATATCCATGTTTAGATTAAGTTATTTGATCCTTAGCTTATGCATGAGTAAATGATTAGTTGGTTGAAATTATATTATCTCATATGAAGTTGATTATAAGTGATCATCCTTAAACCTAATCTATGTGAGGGTAATTAGGAAACTAATCTTCAACCTACACCTTGTGATGAATGGTTAACATAATTATGTGAGAATGATGGTGATAGTTATATGTGAATGGTTGATTGATTTATGTGAGGACTTGATGGGGTTATGTGAGAAGTGCTTGGTTGCTTATGTGAGAAGGACTTGGTTGATTTATTTGAGAATGGCTTATACGAGAGTAGTTGGTTTGGTGATCCTTAGCCTCCACTTTGTGATATGAATTATAGTTGTTGATCCTTAACCTACAATGTGTGATGTTGAGCATAGATGTTGATTCTTTTATCTAGCTTATGTGAAAATGGGTGTTGATATTGGTTATTGATCTAGTTGATGTGAGAATGACCTATGCTTTTGATTCCTAGTTCATTCATGAAAAGATGGTTATCATTGTGAGTTGAGGCCTGTTCCTTATGAGACTAAGCTTTGTTCATGACTCCTAATTCCTCCAAATGAGATTGGATGTTGTTGGTAGATCCTATGTTCATCCTATGTGAGATCAATGAAAGTTGTTGAACCTTAGTCTATTCATTGGTGATACTTGATTGAATGTCCATGTTTAAGTGATGTTAACTGATCTTTAGCATATCCATGTGAATGTGAGGTTTGATAAGTGTTGTACTCCTTTAGGTGATGTTGATGATAAATGATGTTCTTTAACTTATATTCTGTGTGAGTTATTCCTTATGAGAGTATATACTATTCATGATCTAATCTGTGTAAGAACACTGTTAGATGACTTTCTTTCATTCTACATGAGGACACATGCATGCTTGTATGGACATCTAGATGGGCCACCTTTTTCTGCTACACTTTCATGTTGGAATCTGACTTAGGAGAAACCATGTTTAGCTGTTCTCATTTTTATTCAGATGCATGTTGCTCGAGTTAGAGCAGGGGTTCGGGATGGTGTAGTTGAGGCCATTGAGTCTGGGACAGGTTAGACTCGATTATGGATTGTGGGGCATTGTGGTAACCGCAGACATTAGGTGGTTAGCCAGATGTTGATTACTTTATCAGATTTTGGACTTGTGGGGTGTTGCGGTGATCGCGGACATTGGGCGGTTGACCGGATGTTTACTTATGCATCAGATTGGGTATCAGATTTCTCTAGTGGATGGTGTTTCCCACTTATTGAGTATTATTGCACCAGATTGGGGATCGGGGTTTCATTAGTGGATGGATTTTCCCACTTTGATCATAGTCATGATCAAAGTCCTTCTATACAGAGATACTTGTTACTGAGATACTTTACTCGTGTGGGTCGCTCCCCTCGAGTGCCACTCCGGAGGTAGGCTTTTTGGACCTAGCCTTGTGTGCCGGTCTGATACTTATTTTGGGATGCGAGCCATGCGGGCCGATCCCGCGGTTTCGAGCCTTGTGTGCAGATTCCGCTGAGCAGGCAATGCCAGTTTTACTGGTGGCACATGATTGGGTTATTTGGACAGATACTATATTCTGATGCATACTTTTAGCCATCCTTATTAGCTCGGCATTTAGAGGCATTTTAGTGGTAGCTTCCTTTTATCAGTAGTTCTGTTTATAGCTTACCACCTCTCTTATTCCTTTTCTTGCCTCTGGTAGACTTAGTGGGTACGTCGGGGTTTGAGGCTTTACCCACAGGGGGAGTCTACTGGTTTTACTAGTGGTTCTCACCCCCATTGTTGTTTTTCCCCTTTCCTCCCTTTGTTTTGCAGTGTCTGCTACGGGAGGTGCTAATCTTTCGGTTGACGGTTCGAGGCGAGGGAGTCGCGAGATAGATCCCTACCAGGGTTGATTTCTACAGTGGGATAGATGTACCAACTCGGATTGTGGGTTTCACTGTACACAGTTGTATTTTATTATTTTAGTTATCTCCCTTTTTGGATTTATAGATGTTGTATAGGTGGCTTTTACTTGTATTATAGTTTCGGTGGACCAGATTATTGTATCATTATTTATGGGAGATGGATATTGTACCTTTATTTTTCAGTTGTACAGTGATTCGGATTTTTATTATAGCAGTTTTTCTTCAGCTCTGATATCTGTTTAGTTGTTAGATGATACTTTTGCAGGTTGGACGCTTCGCCTATGCGGGATTTCGCATAGGTGGCGGATCTGTTGGCGAGCCCGGGTCGCAGTTTCGACCCCGGGGCGTGACACCTCGGCTCCAAACAACATCACCCCAACATCCCACCACAAACAAACAACAAACAACACAACTCACTAGTCAATACCCCCAAACACACAGATAAACACACAAGTAGCCACATACATGCTGTCCCAGAATTCAGTCCCAAAGATGCCCTATTTTTACCTACGAGATGGAGACCGAAAATTCCTGAAAAATTACCGTTGCGATCCTCGCGTCGAGACGATCGAAATGAGTACTCGCACGTCCAAATCCGATACCTGCAGGCCGAGTTACAAAATCAACAAGATAACCATCCCAAAATTTCCAAGAACAAAATCTGTAGTACTAAACTCAGGAAAATGGGATTTTTCACCTTCGGGCCTACCTCCAAAAATTCCAGAAAAATTTGAGGACATTCCTTGTGATGTGTTGATGCAAAATGACTATTGGCACGTCTCAATCCGATGCCTGAGCGCAAAGTTATCGCCGAAATACCACAGTGCTGTCCAAAACTCCGCCCAAGAAAAGGGGTCAAATGAAAGCTCAGGAAACTCCAAGATAAACTCGAAACGAGGGGAAACTCAAATCACGAAGATCGTAGCCCTACTTGTCGAGAAGCCAACGGTGAAAGAATCGGCGAAAACGGTGGTCGGAGTAAGCCGGGGGAGTCCTCGGACCAAAACGCGACGAAGAGGATCACAACCGAACGCGCGTCGCGCCGCGCCGCGCCGTAAAAATGAAAACCTCGGGATGCGTGCCGCGGAAAAATCCGGGAATCTACAGATGGAACCAGCTCTGGGAGAGGAAGAACTCTTGTGAAGGTTGCACTATGAGGAGATGAGAAAGAAAAGAGTTCTCTGCTGATGTTCTCGGCCTATATATAGGCTGGAAGAAACAAATCAGAAAATAACGCTTAAGTCCCCACTTCCGGGCGCCCGGACTTTTCAGGCCGCTACAGTAAATCTATCCCAGCCGTCGATCGCGCGTCCGGATCGCTCTGGTTGCGACACGTCATTACCAAACACGCAACAGCCAAACCAGCCAACGCCCGTGCGCCACGTGGCCCAACCTGCTGCCGACGCGTGGCGCGCACGAGAGCGGGAACCCGCGGTCAGCGCGCCTGCCAGCGCCGCCTGTACTCTCTGCCAGGCACGCGCCCCGAGGCGAGCCGCACCAGCTCGGTGCACCGAGCGCGCTACACCACACCTACCGCAGGCCGCCACGTGTCCACCCTCCGGTGCACGCCGGCACCGTGGACCGCGCGCCTGCCCGCGCCCGCGCGCCTGCCCGCGTTCGCTCCGCCGCCTGCCCGAGCCCGCGCCGCCGCGCTCCGCCGCTGTGACACCCCCGGAATTTGGATTAGTCCTCTATATAAATGATATAATAGGACTAAATCTCTAACCCGGCTATAGCATTTTGGATGGTAGCAAGATCCAAGAGGTTGTGAGAGTTAAGCGTGCTAGAGCTAGAGTAGTTCTAGGATGGGTGACCCCCTGAGAAGTGGGGCGTCACAATTGGTATCAGAGCCACTCACCAGCCGGAAATGTGAGATGAGTCTCGGCTGAGCCAGGGTTATATAGCGGGTAGAGCGAGGCTCCCCGGCTAATGACCGTTGTGAGTGGAGTGCAGCTCCTCACAAGGTCGGCTAAGGCTAGCGAGATGAGTCTGACATCACCTGGTGCTTGTGAGTGTGCTTGAGCCTGACGTGGACGTCAGGGCTTAAAGGGGGGAAGAATGTGACACCCCCGGAATATGGATTAGTCCTCTATATAAATGATATAATAGGACTAAATCTCTAACCCGGCTATAGCATTTTGGATGGTAGCAAGATCCAAGAGGTTGTGAGAGTTAAGCGTGCTAGAGCTAGAGTAGTTCTAGGATGGATGACCCCCTGGGAAGTGGGGCGTCACAGCCGCTGCCCGCCGCCGCCGCCGCCGCCCGCCGGTGTCGGAACAGTACCACTGCCTCGAAATCCGTGCTTGGTCATCCGGGCTCCGAAAAAAACAAATAAATAGCCCATTTTTACCGTGTTCGCGCGCTGAACCGAATCCGCCGTCCGATTTGCCAAATTCTAATTCCAAAATTTGCCGAATGCCTCCAGACAAGTGTTTTTAACCCGAATTTTGTACTGAGTCCATTTTTAATATCCGCTTCGCGCGAAACTACTTCTAAGCATCCAACGGGGTCCTCCGATCACTCACGTGATCATTTTAATCCCTGAGTCCAACACCTGTGTCCAATTAGTGCACAAACACCTCCAATACACAGTAAAGGCCTCCAAAAGCTGCCAAACACACTGCAGAAGCTCCGTTGATCCAACAGTAATCCTCTTGCGGAAATTCAGGTCCTCACAATAATGCTTCTAAATCAAAAGCAGAGGAAAAAGGGGAGAGGTCACCCAATTTCTGTAGAATCCCCCACCTTGTGCGGTACCCAATTGCTTGTAGACACTTGCAATTGGTCTCCGCGCGATTTTTCTTGTCTCCTCGAGCTGGCACGCAAAATGGTGCGCGCCTTCCAAATCTACATGCAAAACGGTGCACATCATCAAAAATTGCACGCAAAATAATGCACGTCTTCCTTTGATGTTGCACGTAAAATAGTGCACGCCTTTTGAGTCTGCACGCAAAACGATGCACAACATCAAAATCTGCATGCAAAACGATGCACGTTATCAAAATTTGCACGCAAAACGATGCACGCACCTCGGGTTTGCCTGCAAAACGGTGCACATCTCTCTTCAAGATTGCACGCCAAACGGTGCAAGTTCTTCAAGTTTGCACGCAAAACGATGCATATTCTCTTCAAGGTTGCGCGTGAAACGATGCACAATCTTCGAGCTTGCACGCCAAATGGTGCACATTCGTTGGGTTTGCACGCAAAACGGTGCACCCCGAAATGCCAGGCGATACCTCGCGCAGCAAAACGACACAGTAAATCACGGTCCCTAACATGCACAAGGGCATGGGGTCAAATCCAAAATCTAAAAAGGGAAATCTTAACACTTTCAAAAACACCGCAAAAATGATGAGCGAAGCCTACCTCGATATCGTCGTGCCTTCCAACGCGTGCACACGCGTCCATCCGGCTTCTTGGAACACCTTGCGCGTGCACCACGGGGTCCTCGGCGTGCTCGCAGCACCCCCCAAAAAAACCCCCACGAAATCCCCCTCTCCTTCCCTTGGACGCTCGGTTTGGAGCAAAAGGAGAAAAGGGGAAGAAATGGGGCATTTCGGCCCTTTATAGGCCGAAATCCCAGATTCGGGCGCATGATTCGGGCGCCCAAATCGCGGTTTCGGGCGGCTACAGTAGCCGCACGTGCGCCTGCGCGTCAACGCCGCGCCTGCGACGCGACACCTCACGCGTCGGGTCGCACGGCGCGGCCAATGGGACGTCGACACGTGGCATCCCGGGCCCCCGCGAGTCAGTGATCGGTCACATCGCCGGTCACATCGCGAATGACCGGCGAATGGGGGCCCGACACGTGGCCTGCCCCCGCTGACACGCGACAGGGGCCGCGCGCTTCCCGACGCGCGCATGTCGCCTCGGCAGCTGTGTCACGCCCCGAGTTCGAAAAACAGCGTCTAAATTTTTTTTTTTTTTTTTTTTTTATATCAGAGTTTTAAAAACCAAGCCGGCGCAAGACAGACCGCCACATATATAGAAGAGTCCCAAACCCCCTTGGAATTGAGCCTTTTCTATATATGCATGGCTAAACTTTTGCAACAACCTCAGAGTAACTAAACTACGTATAACTAAACAATTTAATTACAACAAGTTATGATTACAATTCTTTTACAAAATTTGCGGAATAATTAAAAGTATCGGCTGCCATGGGTCGATTGCTAACACGGAACCTCACCAACACGTCCCGACATCCCAGCACCCGACCGACCTGAAAAATGGTCACCCAGGGGGTGTGAGATACATCGACAGTGTATCCCAGTGGGCACGACGAGCCGAGAAATAGTAGATCCTACCTACTGGCATACAATACTAGAGGATAGTAAAAATCAACAAGTTAGGTAAGCATGATTATGAAGCGTATAATTAATCAGTAAAGCATATATAGATCTCAATAGGAGTATACTGAAATAAATACTGAAAGAAACTGAACAATCAAGATAGGAAAGCATGCAGAACAGGCACTATGCATCAATAACTGAAATAACAAATAACCCAATCATAAGCCACCATATTGGTCTGCAAGACCTCAAGGAAACTGCCCACCTGGCACCACCTGGCTGACATTCCCCCCTTGGGGGTCACGGGTTGCCACTGCTAACCACTTTACCGGTAAAGAACATTGCTGCGGGTAATTACTCCGCTGATGTTCGTGAAGAACCGCGGTGTAAGACCTGGCTTTTTCCTTGACCTTTCGGTTTTTTCTTTTCCGGTAACGGTCCGGCTGAGGACTCAATTTTCGTGTCTTTCCGGACAGTCCGTCGGGGCTCGTGGGTATTTTTAGGCGGTAGAGCTCGCGAAACGGAGAACGAAGGCGCGATCGGTTTCGAATTCCGACGCCCGGTTCTCCCAGAATTAATTTCTGAAGTTTGGCCCCCATTTGGCGCTCCGGGATCAGTGCGGGCGATCCGCACGTTTTCCGAGGTAACTGTCAGCCGCTGATTATTATTATTATTATTATTATTATTATTATTACTATTAATTTATTAGTGAGTTGAACGGGGATATATAAGAACGGACTTAGGGTTAGGGATCTCCCCGTATACCCCTTTTTCCTTCTTTCCTCCTTACCATGCGGCTAGGGCATCCGGGGAGCGATGGTTTCGAGGAGAGGAAGAACCGGGCAACGGTAGGACGATCCTCTTCTTCTTCTCTCTCTCCGGCGGATCGAAGGTGAGTCTTTCTGTTAGGGTTTTTCTCTTCGGGTCGGGTTTTGCGGAGAGGGCCGCCGCCGCCGCCGCCACCGAGCGCCGCGCGGGGCCGGCCGCGGGTGGGGAGCCGCGCGGCAGGCGCACAGCGCGGGCACCGCCCGCAGGCGGGCACCGCGTGGGCTTGTGCCGCGTGGGCCGCCCGCGGGTGGTGCACCCCGCGGCAGGCGCACTGCGCGGGCGCCGCCCGTAGGCGGGCACCGCGCGGGCCTGTACCTCGCGGGCGGGCACCGCGCGGGGTTGTGCCGCGCGGGCCACCCGCAGGCGGGCACCGCGCGACAGGCGCAACGCGGGTAGTGCACCGCGCGACAGGCGCAACGCGCGGGTTTGTGTCGCGCGGGCCGCCCGCGGGTAGTGCACCGCGCGACAGGCGCAACGCGCGGGCGCCACCCGCAGGCGGGCACCGCGCGGGCCTGTGCCGCGCGGGCCGCCCGCGGGTAGTGCACCGCGCGGCAGGCGCACCGCGCGGGCGCCGCCCGCAGGCGGGCACCGCGCGGGCTTGTGCCGCGTGGGCCGCCCGCGGGAGGTGCGCCGCACGGCGAGCGCGCCGCGCGGGCGCAGCCCATAGGAGGGCGCCGCGCGGGCTGGTGCCGCGCGGGCCGCATGCAGGCCATGTGCCGCGCGGCGGGAGCGCCGCGCGGGCCGACTGCAGACCGCACGCTGCGCGACAGGCGCACCATGCGGGGCACCGCGACGGCTCGGGGCCGCGCAGGGCTGTCCGCGGGCCGTGAGCGCGCCGCACGGGTCGGTGCCGTGCGGGGGAATTTCACCGCGTCGGGCCTCCTGTGTTTGATGTTTAGTCGATGTCCAGCATTAGTCACCTAGTCTTAGCATTTCTTTGCCTCTTCAGGGGTGCGGGACGCCGTAAGCTCGGCAGACGTACGGGCGCGAGCGTACCAATCGACGATCTCCTTTTTAGGTGGGTACCTTCTCCAGGGTTAATTGGTAAAGGGTGTGCAATCGTAAGGTGCTAGTATGGGCAAAGATGTTTTCTCTTCTAAATAATCTTTATGTGCAATACTGACCCCGTTTTACTTTATTTAAATAATCGTCTATTCATATCTGTTTATGAGGCTCTGGTGTTACTACATGAACACCGGCGGTTTGGCCACCGCAAGGGTGTGCTTTTCCGAAAAAGTGGTACGTTGACCCGTGTACCCCACGTGTCGGTGACGTTAGGAAGGGGGGCCCTCATGGGTGGGGGGTGTGAGCGGTAATGCCGAGGCGGGTGCTCGGCGTCCGAGGTAGGTGCTCGGAGGGGGACACCGGGGCAGTGGCCCGGTGAGGTGGTCGGGAAAGGTGCCCGGTTTTGTTTGGTGCAGGGTACGATTATTGTTGACGGTGTTTGAGGAGGACGGTTGCTCTGGTTACCGGGGTTTGCCTTACTTTTGCCTTTTTGCATATTATGTTGTTTCAGTCACTGACTTCCCACTCCGTGACAGGTTCGTCCAGGGGCGAATGCTAGGACACCGGTGAGGCCGCGAGGGTGCTGTTCTGCCTATTAGCGATTTCAGACACAGTGACTCTTCTTTCCATTTTCTTTTATTACTCATGTTAGTTAGTCGTGGATTGCGATACCCCCGTGGGGTCTAAGTGGATGTTGCCTCTTCTTTCATGGATGCGAATAAATGTTGTTCCTTTCCTTATTGGCCCATTTTGAACTATGCAAAACAAAGAAAACCGTTTGCGAAAACCGCTTCTAAAACATGGGTGTCGTGTGAGCACCGGTTTTTAAAACCCTGTGGTATTTATGCGATTTCGAACTAGTTTTACAAATTCGGCATCGGGTGGGTGCCGCTTTCAAAATTCTGTGCATTTATGTGGCTTTGAAATGTTTTTTCCAAAATGATGGCGTCGAGTGGGCGTCGTTTTTAAAACCCTGTGATTATTTATCCTTTCAAATCAGTCGGCCCTTTCTATATGAGAATGTTCTCGGAATGTTTGGTATGCATGTTGTATGTATCTGTACTCCGATTAGTGTGGTTAAAGTATGTATGTGATGTATGTTGTAGTGAGGACGCCGTGCGTATACAAAGGAGACTCTGCCCGTTTGCAGAGTGAATTTGTATATGCGGCGGGTCTGGGCACGCGCCGGGGTGGACTGTTCTTTCAAAAAAAAATATATCATGCTGAATTGGGAGCAACGGTGGCTCTCCTTCCGCGCGTTTGGACCCCCGGGGCGTGACAGATTAAGATGGTATCAGAGACTGAGCTTTAACCACAATAGTCGAGGCCCAACATCCACGGGGGGCAATACACTAACTACTGATTAATAAAGTGAACTTGGGGTAGACTAGTAGAACGCGAGTGCTCGTGGGGGGAGGGGGAAATTAGTGTAATCCCTTTTTTCGTGACCGCGTCAGCGGTGTTACTTTAGTGTACTCTAGAAGTAACTGGTTTGTGAATGTGTCTAGATCATGGTCAGAACTAGGTCTACCACCGAGGATGCAGGGGCAGACGCAGCGACGTCGGCGACCGCGGAGAACCAACTCCTGAGGCAGCAGTTGCGGGAAATGGCGGGACAGTTGGCGACCCTTACGGATCATGTGCGCCAACTGACACGGCAACAGCAGGCCGCTGCGACAGTGGTAGTCGCCCCGGGCCCTCCTCAGGGGCCAACTGAACCGGCAACGGGACCGCCGGCGGTGGAGGCCGAGGCGGGGGCTGCCCCTACCCTGGCCACGGCACCCGAGGTGCCGTTAACCCAACAGACGGTGCCAGAGGTAGCCCCTTCGGCAGCAGCAACAGAAGCGATGCCGGGAACTTCAGCCAGAGACACCCCAGTGGAGACCGGGGTGAGGACCTCTCCCATGGTGGCTACTGCTGCCACGGGGGAAGGGTCTACTCCACTGACTGAGCGGGATCGCGTGCGTGCCAACCTAGCAGACTTCAAGAAGTACGACCCGCCGACGTTTGAGGGGGAGACGACGGACCCCTGGGTCGTGGAGAAGTGGGTGGACACAATGGAAAAGCTGTTTGAAGACTTACTGATGGAAGACCACGAGCGAGTTCCCTTGGCCGTCCACTTCCTCGAAGGGAACGGCCGCATTTGGTGGAAGACAGTACGCCCTGACTCCGTAAAGGGTACCGCCTTCCCATCTTGGACCACCTTTAAACGAGAGCTGTTCGGGGCATTCTTCACAAACAGTGTCAAGAAACAACTAGAGGACGATCTGAACCACATCAGGCAAGGAAACCGAACGATCATGGAGTACCAGAGGGCGTTCGTGAGGCTAGCGAACTGCGTTCCTTTTGTGATACGGGACGAGTCACACAAGGCGCAATTGTTTGTGGACGGACTCCGGAGCGACATTTTTCAAGTGGTGGATGCGGCAGATCTGCATACCTTCCAGAAGGTGGTTGACTGGGCCACCATCGTAGAGCGCGGCTTCACCGTTACACGCGCTCGAAGGGTTGGCCCTCCACAGCAGGAGGACAAGAAGCGGCCTCAGCCGTTTACCGGGGGAGGCTCTTCCAGTGGGAGTCGACCCTCCAAGCGGTGGAGACCCCCGCAAAAGACCCGGAGCGCACCTTCGGGGGAATACAGAGGAGACGATAGGCCATGTGTTATCTGTGGCGGGGCACATTGGGTGACCGAATGTTCTAAGAGGCAGGACCACTGTTTCCGGTGTGGTGAGCAGGGGCACTTTCGCTTCAACTGCCCCCTGAACCAAGGCACGACATCTTCAGCAGCCTCCGCGCCGTCACCCCAACACGCGGGACAAGGAAAAGCCCCGATGTCATCAGCTCCCAGACCACCAGCACCTCGACCGGCAGGGGACAGGCCGCCACAGTCTGGAGGCAGGGTCTACTCGATGACCCAGCAGGAGGCGTACCCGCCCGAAGGTGTCGTTGCAGGTATCATCCTTGTTTCCGTTTACCGTGCTAGAACCCTTTTTGATACCGGAGCAACCCTCTCGTTTATGTCTTGTGATTTTGCGTTGACTCATGGTTTCGAGGAGAGACCCCTACCTAGTGTTTTGTCTGTCCAAACTGCGGGGGGGGCCTTGGAGGCCCGCAACCGTGTCTCTTCCTGCCCAATAAGGATGGGGAGACTCCCTTGCCCCTGGGATTTCGTAGTCATTCCAATTAAGGAGAATGATGTAGTACTCGGAATGGATTGGCTCACGTGGTACCAAGCAGTGATCGACTGTGAGAAACGCCAAGTGCGGCTGCTATATCCAGAGTTTCCAGAGAACGTGTACTTGGCGTGCAAGAGCGTTTCCTTTTCCTCCATCATCCCAGCATCACGAGCCAGGAAACTGATCGAGGGAGGGTGCGTGGCTTACTTGGCATCGATGGACTTCGCCACGAGACCCTCTGCGGAACTCTGCGATATCCCGGTGGTGAGGGACTTTCCAGATGTCTTCCCTACCAAACTGCCGGGGATGGCCCCCGAGCGAATGGTGGTCTTTCCGATCGAGCTTCCACCCGGCACCCGACCGATCACAAAGGCCCCCTACAGAACTGAAGGAACTTAAGGCGCAGCTGGAAGATCTTCTGGACAAGGGATTCATCAGACCGAGTGTGTCACCATGGGGCGCGCCGGTGCTCTTTGTGCGGAAGAAGGATGGAAGCTTGCGGCTGTGCATCGACTACCGAGAGATCAACAAGGTCACGGTGAAGAACAAGTACCCCTTACCCAGGATTGAGGACCTCTTTGACCAACTGCGGGGAGCAAAGGTCTTCTCAAAGATTGACCTGCAGTCGGGTTACCACCAGCTCAGAGTTCAAGACGAGGATATTCCGAAGACGGCCTTCCGGACTCGGTATGGCCACTACGAGTTCACGGTAATGCCGTTCGGGCTTACTAACGCCCCAGCGGTATTCATGGACATGATGAACTGGGTTTTCAGACCTTTCCTGGACCTGTTCGTAGTGGTCTTCATCGACGACATCCTGATCTACTCAACCACCAACGAGGAGCACGAGGAGCATCTACGAATCGTTCTGCAGACCCTCAGGGACCAGAAGCTTTTCGCCAAACTTAAAAAGTGCGAGTTTTGGCTTCGTGAGGTGGGATTTCTGGGGCACATCATTTCCGCAGCAGGAATCGCAGTGGATACTAAGAAAGTAGAATCGATGACTGACTGGCCCCAACCGACTACGGTGACAGAGGTTCGCAGCTTCCTGGGCCTTGCGGGATATTATAGACGTTTTGTCGAGGGTTTCTCGAAGATCGCGACCCCCCTAAACCGCTTGACCCGGAAGGGAGTAAAGTTCATTTGGACGGCCCAATGCCAAGAAAGTTTTGAAGAACTTAAGATGCGGTTAACCAGAGCGCCTGTGCTTGCATTACCAACACCCGGGGAAGAATACGAGGTTTACTGCTATGCATTGCGGATAGGATTGGGAGGAGTATTAATGCAAGAAGGAAAAGTCATAGCCTATGCCTCCATGCAACTCAAGGATTACGAGCAAAACTACCCGACACACGACCTAGAGTTTGCCGCAGTCGTCTTCGTCCTGAAACTATGGAGGCACTATCTCTTTGGTGTCCACTATAACGTGTTCTCGGATCACCAAAGCCTTAAGTACCTTTTCACCCAGAAAGAGCTGAACCTACGGCAGAGACGGTGGTTGGAGTTACTGAAGGATTACGACCTAACGATTCAATACCACCCGGGAAAAGCAAATGTAGTAGCGGATGCCCTGAGCAGGAGGGGACAGGCAGAAGGGGCTTCAACGGGCACAATCACACAGCAGGGCGACTTGATCGCAGAATTCTCGCGATTGAGATTGGAAGTGGTACCAGCAGGGACGGTCGAGCGACTAATGTCTTTAACAGTCGTGCCGACCCTATTTGAGAGGATTCGAGAAGGCCAAGGTGCTGACCCACAGCTACAGCTAGAACGTAATAAGATTTCCCCGGAGCAGAAGGGAGACTTTGCAGTGGGAAAAGACGGCACACTTCAATTTCGGGGACGGATTTGCGTGCCCGATTTGCCAAACCTGAAGAAGGAAATCTTGACTGAAGCACACTACGCCCCCTACACGGCGCATCCTGGGGGCACCAAGATGTATAGGGATCTCAGGCAGACTTTCTGGTGACCGAAACTGAAAGGGGACGTGACGCGGTTCGTAGGGCACTGCCTGATTTGCCAGCAGGTGAAAGCCGAGCATCAGCGACCGGCAGGGAAATTGCAACCACTACCTGTGCCCGAATGGAAATGGGAGCGAATCACGATGGACTTTGTCACCGGATTTCCACGTTCGCAATAGGGACACGATGCTATCTGGGTCGTCGTAGATCGGTTAACGAAGTCAGCTCACTTCCTACCCATCCACACGACCTGGACACGCAATCGACTGGCTCAAGTCTACATCGGCGAGATTGTGAGACTACACGGGGTACCGAACTTTTGGCAGAGTCTACAATGAGCCTTGGGGACCAAGCTACACTTCAGCTCAGCCTTTCACCCCCAGACGGATGGACAATCCGAGCGAGTGATCCAGATCCTCGAAGACATGCTCCGAGCTTGCGTTCTGGATTTGGGGGACGGATGGTCGCGCTACCTACCCCTTGTGGAGTTCGCCTACAACAACAGCTACCAGGCGAGTATCCGGATGGCGCCGTACGAAGCATTGTACGGCAGGCGCTGTAGATCCCCGATCTGTTGGGACGACCTGGGGGAGCGAAAATTTTTGGGACCAGACTTGGTGGAGGAAACCGAAGAAAAAGTGCGCCTCATCAGACGGCGATTGGCGACCGCCCAGAGCCGACAAAAGGGCTACGCAGACCGGAGATGTCGTGATTTGGAGTTCCAAGTGGGGGAGCACGTGCTACTACGTGTTTTGCCGCCCAAAGGGGTGAAGCGGTTCAGGTTGAGAGGCAAGTTAAGCCCGCGGTATGTGGGGCCTTTCGAGATTCTGGAGCGTATCGGCCCGGTGGCCTATCGCCTCGCCCTACCGCCGAACCTTGACCGAGTTCATGACGTGTTCCACGTGTCCATGCTTCGGAAGTATCTTCCCGATCCATCGTGAGTGCTTGACGTCACTGCAATCAAGCTTAAAGAGGACCTGAGCTTCGAGGAAGTGCCGGTGCGGATCCTAGCACGAGAGGACAAAAAGCTACGGAGTCGGTCAATCCCCTACGTGAAGGTGCTTTGGAGCAATCAAGAAGAGCGTGAGGCAACTTGGGAACCAGAGTCAAGGATGAGGGAGTGCTACCCTGACCTCTTCGCCGCGGCAAGGGCTAAGTTTCGAGGACGAAACTTGTTTTTAGCGGTGAGTGGTGTAAGACCTGGCTTTTTCCTTGACCTTCCCGTTTTTTCTTTTTCGGTAACGGTCCGGCTGAGGACTCAATTTTCGTGTTTTTCCGGACAGTCCGTCGGGGCTCGTGGGTATTTTTAGGCGGTAGAGCTCGCGAAACGGAGAACGGAGGCGCGATCGATTTCGAATTCCGACGCCCGGTTCTCCGAGAATTAATTTCTGAAGTTTGGCCCCCTTTTGGCGCTCCGGGATCCGTGCGGGCGATTTGCACATTTTCCGAGGTAACTGTCAGCCGCTGATTATTATTATTATTATTATTATTAGTTTATTAGTGAGTTATTATTAGTTTATTAGTGAGTTGAACGGGGATATATAAGAACGGACTTAGGGTTAGGGATCTCCCCGTATACCCCTTTTTCCTTCTTTCCTCCTTACCGTGCGGCTAGGGCATCCGGGGAGCGATCGTTTCGAGGAGAGGAAGAACCGGGCAATGGTAGGACGATCCTCTTCTTCTTCTCTCCCTCCGGCGGATCGAAGGTAAGTCTTTCCGTCAGGGTTTTTCGCTTCGGGTCGGGTTTTGCGGAGAGGGCCGCCGCCGCCGCGCGTCGCGCACCGCGCGGGGCCAGCCGCGGGTGGGGAGCCGCGCGGCAGGCGCACCTCGCGGGCACCGCCAGCAGGTGGTGCACCGCGCGGCAGGCGCACCGCGCGGGCTTGCGCCGCGCGGGCGGGCACCGCGCGGGGTTGTGCCGCGCGGGCCACCCGCAGGCGGGCACCGCGCGGGTTTGAGCCGCGCGGGCCACCCACGGGTAGTGCACCGCACGGCAGGCGCACCGCGCGGCAGGCGCACCGCGCGGGCGCCGCCCGCAGGCGGGCACCGCGCGGGCTTGTGCCGCGCGGGCCGCCCGCGGGTAGTGCACCGCGCGGCAGGCGCACCGCACAGGCGCCGCCCGCAGGCGGGCACCGCGCGGGCTTGTGCCACGCGGGCCGCCTGCAGGCCGCGTGCCGCGCGGCGGGAGCGCTGCGCGGGCGCCACGCGGGCCGGTGCCGCGCGGGCTGACCGCAGACCGCACGCTGTGCGACAGGCGCACCGTGCGGGGCACCGCGACGGCTCGGGGCCGCGCAGGGCTGTCCGTGGGCCATGAGCGCGCCGCACGGGTCAGTGCCGTGCGGGGGAATTTCACCGCGTCGGGCCTCCTGTGTTTGATGTTTAGTCGACGTCCAGTATTAGTCACCTAGTCTTAGCATTTCTTTGCCTCTTCAGGGGCGCCGGACGCCGTAAGCTCGGCAGACGTACGGGCGCGAGCGTACCAATCGACGATCTCCTTTTTAGGTGGGTACCTTCTCCAGGGTTAATTGGGAAAGGGTGTGCAATCGTATGGTGCTAGTATGGGCAAAGCTATTTTCTCTTCTAAATAATCTTTATGTGCAATACTGACCCCGTTTTACTTTATTTAAATAATCATCTATTCATATCTGTTTATGAGGCTCTGGTGTTACTGCACGCACACCGGCGGTTTGGCCACCGCAAGGGTGTGCTTTTCCGAAAAAGTGGTACGTTGACCCGTGTACCCCACGTGTCGGTGACGTTAGGAAGGGGGGCCCTCATGGGTGGGGGGTGTGAGCGGTGATGCCGATGCGGGTGCTCGGCGTCCGAGGTAGGTGCTCGGAGGGGGACACCGGGGCAGGGGCCCGGTGAGGTGGTCGGGAAAGGTGCCCGGTTTTGTTTGGTGCAGGGTACGATTATTGTTGACGGTGTTTGAGGAGGACGGTTGCTCTGGTTACCGGGGTTTGCCTTACTTTAGACTTTTTGCATATTATGTTGTTTCCAGTCACTGACTTCCCACTCCGTGACAGGTTCGTCCAGGGGCGAGTGCTAGGACACCGGTGAGGCCGCGAGGGTGCTGTTCTGACTATTAGCGATTTCAGACACAGTGACTCTTCTTTCCCTTTTCTTTTATTACTCATGTTAGTTAGTCGTGGATTGCGATACCCCCGTGGGGTCGAAGTGGATGTTGCCTCTTCTTTCATGGATGCGAATAAATGTTGTTCCTTTCCTTATTGGGCCGTTTTGAACTATGCAAAACACAGAAAACCGTTTGCGAAAACCGCTTCTAAAACATGGGTGTCGTGTGGGCACCGGTTTTTAAAACCCTGTGGTATTTATGCGATTTCGAACTAGTTTTACAAATTCGGCATCGGGTGGGTGCCGCTTTCAAAATTCTGTGGATTTATGTGGCTTTGAAACGTTTTTTCCAAAACGATGGCGTCGAGTGGGCGCCGCTTTTAAAACCCTGTGATTATTTATCCTTTCAAATCAGTCGGCCCTTTCTATGTGAGAATGTTCTCGGAATCTTTGGTATGCATGTTGTATGTATCTGTACTCCGATTAGTGTGGTTAAAGTATGTATGTGATGTCTGTTGTAGTGAGGACGACGTGCATATACAAATGAGACTCTGCCCGTTTGCAGAGTGAATTTGTATATGCGGCGGGACTGGGCACGCGCCGGGGTGGACTGTTATTTCAAAAAAATAGATATCACGCTGAATTGCGAGCAACGGTGGCTCTCCTTCCGCGCGTTTGGACCCCCGGGGCGTGACAAGCGGTGCGGGCGATCATAATGCAAATGCTCAAGCTCACGGTCCACAGACCGGGTGTGAGGTCCCGGAATCCCCCGCGTAGGAGTTGCTGGTTGTTGGGCAGCTTTTAGTGGCCGTTGGGGGTGTTTGTGCGCGTGTCGGGCCCCAGAAATGGATTTGTGATGCAATTTGGGATTTAGTTGCATCACTGGAGGCCTGCGTGATGTGTCGGTGGTGTTTGCGCGCATTTTGGACACAAGTGTTGGACTTCGGGCTTATAAGGAGACCCCTGGGAATTTGGGGGACCCGTCGGGTGTTTGGAAGTGATTTCGCGCGATTCAGATGTCAAAATTGGACTCCGGGCAAATTCTGGATTAATGTTACCTCTCCGGCTGCCATCGGGAATTTTTTAGAGTTGTATTTTGGCAAATCGTGTCACGCCCCGGGGTCGATACTGCGACCCAGGCTCGCCAACAGATCCGCCACCTATGCCAAACCCGCATAGGCGAAGCGTCCTACCTGCAAAAAGAACTACAGCTAACAGATATCAGAGCTAAAAGATAAAACTGCTATAGAAATAAAATCAACCACTGTACAACTGAAGATAAAACAACAAGGTCCATCTCCCAAAAATGATGATCATATAATAACCTCGAGTACAAAACTCATAGCTCAACAGGGAGATATCTCAAATAAAACATCAGTGTACAAGCTCTCAATACATCATATCCTCACTACATCAGTCTCTCAAACGAGGAAATAAATACCAATCTACCGACTATACTGAAGATCTCCTCCAAAGGGGGTACCGCTACTCTCCAAAGATGGGTCTGGATCTAGCTCGCTACTCCCTCACCACGCACAGCAACCACAGAACGGCAACACCCGCCAAGACTCTGCAAAACAAAGGAGAGAAAGGACAAAAAGGGGGAAAAACCCCCGACGGGCGTGAGAACTACGCAAAAAGGGAGTTCTCAGTGGGTATCGCCACTAGGCCCGACGATCTGCCCACTAAGACCACTAGAGGCAAAAGATAACTAATGCAGTAAGACTTAAAGCAGAAGCAGAAGACACTCTACGGCTACCATGCCTCTATCTGAATGCTCAAATGGGGAAACTCTGATAAATATATGCAACACTCGCACACGAGTTGCTCAATCGACCCAATCGAGCTGACTGCCACATCGGGTCCAGTCAAACCTGCGCCCACCTACAACCACCTCCCGCGGACGGGCAGGAATTACGTAGGGCGTCCAAACGGACTAACTCGCTATTGAGTAGTGGCTCATGCAGGCTATAGTCATAATCCATGCTCTCTCTCTCAGAACGGATAGACTCAAGGTGCTCAACCTCTCACACAATGGTCAAAGAACTCACAACGACCACGGGACCACCGTCAAACCCCGAACGGTTCCCAACAATACTAGCACTGGTCTAAACACAGCTACTAGACTCCACTCGGTCCCCCAGGCACGAGTGTAACAAAAAGTATCTGCCTGAATAAACCCAATCGATAGACCAGTAATCACTGGTACTGCCCACTCTGCTGTCGAACTCAAGAACCCCGCCTGGTGCCCGGCGCTCACACCGTGGAAAGCCTACTCCGGAGTGGCACTCGAGGGGAGCGACCCACACGAGTAAAGTATCACTGTATCAAGCATCACTGTATCAAGTATCACGGTATCGAGTATCTCTGTAACCACTGTCTCATAATAGCAGGACTGGATCAAGACTATGATCAAAGTGGGAAACTCCGTCCACTAACAAAACCCCGATCTGATGCAATAGTACTCAAAAAGTGGGAAACACCATCCACTAGAACAAATCTGATACCCAATCTGATGCAATAGTCAACATCCGGTCAACCGCCCAAAGTCCGCGGTCACCGCAATAACCCACAACCCACAATTGGGTAAAATAATCAAGATCCGGTCAACCGCCTACTGTCCGCGGTTGCCGCAATAACCCACAACCCAACATCAAGCACACCCTGTCTCTGACCCGAAGGTCCCAGCTACACTATCCCAAACCTCTGCTCGAACCCGAGAAACATGACTCAAAAGTCTAAATAAAAAGGAGAAAGAAAGCAATCATGGTTTCTCCTAAGTCAAATTCCAATATGTAGTGCAGCAGTAAAAGATGGCCTAACTATATGTCCATACACATATGTCCATACAAGCATGCATTTGTCCTCAAGAAGAATAAAGAAAATAAACCTCATACCAAAATTATCAATGACCATACCTGTCCATAATTCTCAATCCATAATGGCTCCTCAGAGTAGAACCTGCACATAACTACATAATCCTATCCCAATGCATAAACCATCCTCATAAAAGGTTATGTGCTAATATGGCATGATAATTAATCATATAGGGTATCCTTGCCTTAGATAAGCTTCCACTAATCATCAACATGACTATTTGATTAATACCATTGTCATACTGTGAATAATTCACTTGCAATTTCCATAAAATCCTCATTGTTAAACTTACCGATCAATCCCAGCTATTGTACCATTCACCTGCATGCAATGCTAACATATGAAAATTTAGAGAACCATCCACCGGTTCCGGGAATAAGGCACCCACCTGAAAAGCTGACTGTTCAAAGCCCAACAGCTGAAAACACCAGATAACTCTAATCCCTTGCTCCAATAAGTTCAGCACACCCGTAACTCTCCTGGAACAATACAAAGTCCACTATTACACATACATTCCAAAAGCTGCTCTCACACACACATATCACAATAGTCCCCGAAATGCTTAATTTTTACCTGCAGCAAGAGCCCAGAAAATTCCCAGAAAAATATCAACGCGATCCTCGCGTCGATAGCTTCGCAACGGTAGCTTGCACGCCCAAATCTGAGTTCGGTAAGCCAAGATAAAAATTCGGCAAGGGGGTACACTCATACAAAAATCTGTGTTAAAACTGTACACTGTTCACTGAGAAAACAGTAATTTTCACCTCGAAATAAATCTCACAAAAATCCAATAAAAATACGAGCGCGTTCCTTGCGATCCGTAGATGAAAAAGTTGTCAATCTCGTTTCCGTCAGACGCTCGTGTGCAAAGATATGGCCAAAATACCCCGCTGCTGTCAAGGAAGTCCACACAGAAAATGGGGTTACAGTTTGCCTCGGGATCCGTGCCAAAACCTCGAAACGGGAAAGTGCGACCAAAACAAAAGATGAAGTCCTACCTCTTAGGAGTCTGCCGGCGCAAGAATCACAGCAAAGTGAGCTCGGGGTAGCCCACGGGAGCCAAAACACTGTCGCTGCGCCGAAGAAGAACACTAGAAAGCAACATCGCGCCGCACCGTAAAATGGGGAACCTCAGGATTCGTGCCTCCTAAAATCCTAGAACTTGGCAGGAAGATCAAGCACTTAGAGGTGAAAAACTTTGCTTAAGGGAGCTCGGGCAGAGGAGGTGTGGTTTGGGAGAAAAAAGCCCAAAACAGAGGCTCGGGCTGCCTTTAAATAGGCTGAGGAAACAATTGGGATAATTCCCACTAAGTCCGGGTTTTCGGGCGCCCGGAAACTTCCGGGCGCGCACAGTGCGGCCCGGCCCAGAACTTTCGGGCGCGCACAGTGCGGCCCGGTCCACCACACAGCCCAGTCCACTACTCCCCCGGGCCCCACTGCACCCGGTGCACCTGCGCCTGCAAATGGCGACGCGACACGTGGCCCGGCAACCCGTGCACCGCGCACGTCGTGCCGTGGACCGCGCACGTCGCGGCTGACCCGGGCCCGTACGGCCACCTGCCCCGCCGTACGGCCACCTGCCCCGGTCAATCAACTCCACTGATTGCGTGGACCGGGAGCACAACACCGGACCAACTACCTCACGCCACGTGTCCACCCGGTCTACCGTGCACCCGGGCCCAAATTCAGTGGACCGCGCCTGCTGCACCGGCCAACCGGAGAGCGCCACGTGGCCCGCCCCGGTGCACGACCTCCGCGGTGGACCGCGCGCCTGCCCGCGCGCCCGGGCGCCTGCCCGCGCCCTGCCCGCGCCGCGTGCCGCCGCGTGCCGCCTGCTCGAGGCCGCGCCGCCGCCCGCCGGCGCCGCCCGCCGCCGCCGGCGACTGCCGGAGATACTGTTCCGGCATGAACAGTATCCGCCAACCCAAAAACATCAAGAAAATAGCCCATCTTGACCGTTTTCGCGCGCTGATTCCAAAAACGACGTCCATTTTGCCAAATTCCAATCCTATAATTTGCCGGAGGCTCCCGGAAAGGTATTTTTAATCCGAATTCCGCGCCGAGCCTAAATTTGATATCCACTCTGCGCGTAAACTCTTCTAAACATCCGACGGGGTCCCCCGATTACCCACGTGATCCATTTTAAGCCTCGAGTCCATCTCTTGTGTTCAAATGGGCGCGCGAACACCGCCGACATGCCACGTAGGCTTCCAGAAGCTGCTGGTCACACTGTAGAAGCCCTGCAAAGATCCGGGTCACCACATCCTCCCCCACTAAAAGAAAGTTTCGTCCTCGAAACTAAGGCAACTCCCAAGGAGTCTCAGAAACCAGGGGTCAATAATCAACACCGCCGTCTCCAGCTCCCAAGTCACCTATCACTCCCCGTGGTTACTCCTCAGCTACAACAACAGCAACAACCAGTACGGCATAGCCCGATTGCGCAATTCCCTCACCTCACGAGTCGGAATTCGCAACGGGCGTCCCTCGTACTCCAAACTCTCACAGACCCCAAAAGGAACGAGTCAATCACGGCGAGGGGTCCAAAACATAACACTCTTGAGCTGAGACGCAGAAAAACCTCCAAACTCCAACAAAAGACTGTGGGAAAGGAACGAACAGCCTGAGTAACACGCTCTAAAAACTCCCAAGAGCCAGCTCAACCAAAGCGACCCGAATCACAACCACACAAACACCTACACAGAAAAGGGGCCCAAACAAGCAGGGGTTCACACTCGGTCGCCCTCAAAACTCAACCACCTAAGTGGATTGCTCAGCCGCAGCCTCTCATCAAAAGGGATCCTCTGGGACACAAACTCAAACTCTGTACACCAGAATGGCCCCACACAGTGCCAGCTATGGAACCGTCAAACTCGACTCCCAAATAGCTCTTCTGCTCCAGGCATCCGCCACCACAGTGGCTCTGTCGGGGTGATACTGGATGCTCACAAAATCCAATGGTGGCTCTACAGCCACTACGGGAGGTATCACTATAACTCACAAATCCATCTCCCACCACTGACTAGGTTAGAATCGGCGCTGGTACCAATCTCATCACCCGTTCATCAAGCTCTGCTGGCACTATCCAGTCCAAAAACTCCTCACCCCAACAATGACCGTCGATCTCGGCCAGTCTTAAATAGCATCCACTTTGGCCGAATTCCACCGCCGCCCCTTCGGCTAGAATAAGTAATCCAGGAAGATATGCTCTCGAAGCTAAAACTTGCACCACAACGACTTGGCAAAAAGCTTCTTCCCCACAGACCTTGTCACACCATATACAAATGCTGCACAAGCTCTAAATCACTCAGGGAGGGGGTAAAATCAAAATATCCCTGGAGGATGCCGCTAACCAACCGTTCAAGGCCAACAGAAATACAAAATTCCTCAATCTAGAGGCAACAGGTCATTAGTCAATCCATTGGCTTCACTGTACTCGTAATGCCCCTACTGTGTCCTGAACACCATCTAAACAAAGCCCTCAGTTGAAATTCCATATTGGTGCAGGCATCATACAATGACTGCCGGAATATAGCTCCTTCAAAAGGTTCTAAATAATACCTGGACTTGCCTGGACTCCAATCCCAAAGGGCTCTCACCGTCGTGTATCAACGACGTGGCACTAGGTTAAACAGACCCTCTATCCATCAAATCCACGCACCTAAGAAATCAACTCTCGCAGCTCTAAAGGCGATATCCAATGAGGGGCTAATGAAGTTGGCGCGGTTTCCAGAATCACGTCAATCGCAATCTTAATCTTCCTAACAGGCGGCATAATCATCAACTCGAGTGGACTCATACCCGGGATTCCGCAGTAAGAGAAATATCCTTTGGTCCCGGCGCCACCACAAGCTCCTCTCACACAGTCGCTAAACCCTGTGTGCTCGAACAATCTCCCCATAACAAGCCTCCTTTGTCTGCCTCGCAAAAGTCACAATCAGCACCCTCTCTGCACTTAACCATCCAGTGGTGCCGTGCCAACCATTCCCAAGCACTGGGTCAAAACATCAAACTGCCACCCATATCAAAAGGTTTGTCGGTATAACTCATGGTCTCAACGACACTGAACATAATCCACAAGCCTCCTTCACATGCACAACACCGATGGTATCCTGTACCTCTAGTGCACGTGGTAACAACTCTGCCTCTAGTCCATGCCGGAATGCAAAGTGCACTAACTCCGACTACTGTGATGAAATCACACCTGCGACAACCCGATCCACTGCCGTGGCGCCCTCCAACCAGGCGGCACAAACTCATCCACACGATGCAAGCGGTTGTCGCTTAGTCCACCCGAAAATATCCAATCAATCACAAGGGAGCACGACCTCTGTCTCTGCTCACGCTGAGATGCCGGACGTGGTCTCTCGCAAACAACCAATCCACGCTACCGCTGCGCCACTCTGATAAAATGGCTGTTGCTGTCATCGGGGTCCACCCAACCCCTGACGTCTCAGAAATCCACTTGGGTATCATCGTCATACGACCAAGCACGATTGATTCATGCAATTCCTTATACAATTATCCTTACTAAGCTCACCCCTCAATCACATATAATGCACCCCAAACATGCCAGTTATCAATCACACAGGGTAACATCCCCCTTGGGTAAGCTTTACATTAACCATCCACAAGGATATCCACCACCCAGGAAAGCAAACGAAAATGCCTCTACCTGCCGATCTGTCCTCCATCACCTAGCGCCAAGCGCCTCCCTCCAGAACTCGCCTCTAGCGGCAGATCCCCATCCAAGGAACTGCAGTGTCCAGCTCCAAACACAATGCCTACTCCGACGAGGCATCCACAGTCCAAAACCCGAACAGGAGGGACCGAAAAGAAACTAAGGAGTATCCTGGCGCAATCCACTCCCAATCTCACTTATCCTATGTGCCTCGTCCCTCTAAACCTGGAGCGCCAGTTCAACAACTGCATAAACTCTCTAACACAGGGAGGCTCTCAATTGATCACTCCATCACCCCCAACCACGACTCTGCCTCCAAAGGCTCCAAACTCAATCTTACGAGTCGGGGTGGTTCATCTGCCAATCTGGCTTGCAAAATCAAACATGCCCCACAGCTCCTCTGCTGTCAACCATCCACCCTACCTCAGTGCCTTGGCACTAAACATTGGCACGGAGGGGGCCACTCACTCCATGGGCGCTACAGAAATCCCTGCCGCTGAGGATACTACATCCTGGTGGTCTCAGAAGAAAAGTACTGTCGGGCTGCCCACTGCTCTGACAACTGCGTCACCAAACTAGCTGCTCACTCTGCCGCTGATATGCCTCTGACAATCCTGTCATCTGGGTCCGGAGTTCTCTGACCTCAATCCGGGTATCCGGCCCAAAACCAACCGCTCAAGCTCAACTGCCATGACAGGATGCACCAGGGTCCCAAACCCAGCGTCGGGGAGACACTGCTCGCGACGACGAAACCGCAAATCAGCACACAACGACGCTCGACCCAATCCGGCGAAAGTCTAGAGCATGTTACCCATTCCACAGCGTTAAGTTGTCTGCAGCCAACATAACTACTTAGGAGAATAAACATGCCAATCACTCATCCCGTACCTCGGGAGAGGTGTAAAACTCAATCAGGACTCTCGCTACAAATCACGACTCTCACGAAGTCATCCTAGGGTCCAACCACAAGCCTAGGGTTTCTAAGTCGACCATGACCTGCAACCTAGGCTCTGATACCACCTAATCTGTCACGCCCCGGGGTCAAAACTGCGACCCGGGCTCGCCAACAGATCCGCCACCTATGCCAAACCCGCATAGGCGAAGCGTCCTACCTGCAAAAAGAACTACAGCTAACAGATATCAGAGCTAAAGATAAAACTGCTATATAAATAAAATCAACCACTGTACAACTGAAGATAAAACAACAAGGTCCATCTCCCAAAAATGATGATCATATAATAACCTCGAGTACAAAACTCATAGCTCAACAGGGAGATATCTCAAAATAAACATCAGTGTACAAGCTCTCAATACATCATATCCTCACTACATCAGTCTCTCAAAAGAGGAAAATAAATACCAATCTACCGACTATACTGAAGATCTCCTCCAAAGGGGGTACCGCTACTCTCCAAAGATGGGTCTGGATCTAGCTCGCTACTCCCTCACCACGCACAGCAACCACAGAACGGCAACACCCGCCAAGACTCTGCAAAACAAAGGAGAGAAAGGACAAAAAGGGGGAAAAACCCCCGACGGGCGTGAGAACTACGCAAAAAGGGAGTTCTCAGTGGGTATCGCCACTAGGCCCGACGATCTGCCCACCAAGACCACTAGAGGCAAAAGATAACTAATGCAGTAAGACTTAAAGCAGAAGCAGAAGACACTCTACGGCTACCATGCCTCTATCTGAATGCTCAAATGGGGGAAACTCTGATAAATATATGCAACACTCGCACACGAGGTGCTCAATCGACCCAATCGAGCTGACTGCCACATCGGGTCCAGTCAAACCTGCGCCCACCTACAACCACCTCCCGCGGACGGGCAGGAATTACGTAGGGCGTCCAAACGGACTAACTCGCTATTGAGTAGTGGCTCATGCAGGCTATAGTCATAATCCATGCTCTCTCTCTCAGAACGGATAGACTCAAGATGCTCAACCTCTCACACAATGGTCAAAGAACTCACAACGACCACGGGACCACCGTCAAACCCCGAACGGTTCCCAACAATACTAGCACTGGTCTAAACACGGCTACTAGACTCCACTCGGTCCTCCAGGCACGAGTGCAACAAAAAGTATCTGCCTGAATAAACCCAATCGATAGACCAGTAATCACTGGTACTGTGTGCTCTGCTGTCGAACTCAAGAACCCCGCCTGGTGCCCGGCGCTCACACCGTGGAAAGCCTACTCCGGAGTGGCACTCGAGGGGAGCGACCCACACGAGTAAAGTATCACTATATCAAGCATCACTGTATCAAGTATCACGGTATCGAGTATCTCTGTAACCACTGTCTCATAATAGCAGGACTGGATCAAGACTATGATCAAAGTGGGAAACTCCGTCCACTAACAAAACCCCGATCTGATGCAATAGTATTCAAAAAGTGGGAAACACCATCCACTAGAACAAATCTGATACCCAATCTGATGCAATAGTCAACATCCGGTCAACCGCCCAAAGTCCGCGGTCACCGCAATAACCCACAACCCACAATTGGGTAAAATAATCAAGATCCGGTCAACCGCCTACTGTCCGCGGTTGCCGCAATAACCCACAACCCAACATCAAGCACACCCTGTCTCTGACCCGAAGGTCCCAGCTACACTATCCCAAACCTCTGCTCAAACCCTAGCAACATGACTCAAAAGTCTAAATAAAAAGGAGAAAGAAAGCAATCATGGTTTCTCCTAAGTCAAATTCCAATATGTAGTGCAGCAGTAAAAGATGGCCTAACTATATGTCCATACACATATGTCCATACAAGCATGCATTGTCCTCAAGAAGAATAAAGAAAATAACCTCATGCCAAAATTATCAATGACCATACCTGTCCATAATTCTCAATCCATAATGGCTCCTAAGAGTAGAACCTGCACATAACTACATAATCCTATCCCAATGCATAAACCATCCTCATAAAAGGTTATGTGCTAATATAGCATGATAATTAATCATATAGGGTATCCTTGCCTTAGATAAGCTTCCATTAATCATCAACATGACTATTTGATTAATACCATTGTCATACTGTGAATAATTCACTTGCAATTTCCATAAAATCCTCATTGTTAAACTTACCGATCAATCCCAGCTATTGTACCATTCACCTGCATGCAATGCTAACATATGGAAATTTAGAGAACCATCCACCGGTTCCGGGAATAAGGCACCCACCTGAAAAGCTGACTGTTCAAAGCCCAACAGCTGAAAACACCAGATAACTCTAATCCCTTGCTCCAATAAGTTCAGCACACCCGTAACTCTCCTGAACAATACAAAGTCCACTATTACACATACATTCCAAAAGCTGCTCTCACACACACATACCACAACAGTCCCCGAAATGCTTAATTTTACCTGCAGCAAGAGCCCAGAAATTCCCAGAAAAATATCACCCGCGATCCTCGTGTCGATAGCTTCGCAACGGTAGCTTGCACGCCCAAATCTGAGTTCGGTAAGCCAAGATAAAAATTCGGCAAGGGGGTACACTCATACAAAAATCTGTGTTAAAACTGTACACTGTTCATTGAGAAAACAGTAATTTTCACCACGAAATAAATCTCACAAAATCCAATAAAAATACGAGCGCGTTCCTTGCGATCCGTAGATGAAAAAGTTGTATAATCTCGTTTCCGTCAGACGCTCGTGTGCAAAGATATGGCCAAAATACCCCGCTGCTGTCAAGGAAGTCCACACAGAAAATGGGGTTACAGTTTGCCTCGAGATCCATGCCAAAACCTCGAAACGGGAAAGTGCGACCAAAACGAAAGATGAAGTCCTACCTCTTAGGAGTCTGCCGGCGCAAGAATCACAGCAAAGTGAGCTCGAGGTAGCCCAGGGGAGCCAAAACACTGTCGCTGCGCCGAAGAAGAACACTAGAAAGCAACATCGCGCCACACCGTAAAATGGGGAACCTCGGGATTCGTGCCTCCTAAAATCCTAGAACTTGGCAGGAAGATCAAGCACTTAGAGGTGAAAAACTTTGCTTAAGGGAGCTCGGGCAGAGGAGGTGTGGTTTGGGAAGAAAAAAGCCCAAAACAGAGGCTCGGGCTGCCTTTAAATAGGTTGAGGAAACAATTGGGATAATTCCCACTAAGTCCGGGTTTTCGGGCGCCCGGAAACTTGCCGGGCGTCGCACAGTGCGGCCCGGCCCAGAACTTTCGGAGCGCGCACAGTGCGGCCCGGTCCACCACATCAGCCCAGTCCACTACTCCCCCGGGCCCCACTGCACCCGGTGCACCTGCGCCCGCAAATGGCGACGCGACACGTGGCCCGGCAACCCGTGCACCGCGCACGTTGCGCCGTGGACCGCGCACGATGCGGCTGACCCGGGCCCGTACGGCCACCTGCCCCGCCGTACGGCCACCTGCCCCGGTCAATCAACACCACTGATTGCGTGGACCGGGAGCACAACACCGGACCAACTACCTCACGCCACGTGTCCACCCGGTCTACCGTGCACCCGGGCCCAATTCAGTGGACCGCGCCTGCTGCACCGGCCAACCGGAGAGCGCGACGTGGCCCGCCCCGGTGACACGACCTCCGCGGTGGACCGAGCGCCTGCCCGCGCGCCCGGGCGCCTGCCCGCGCCCTGCCCGCGCCGCGTGCCGCCGCGTGCCGCCTGCCCGAGGCCGCGCCGCCGCCCGCCGGCGCCGCCCGCCGCCGCCGCGACTGCCGGAGATACTGTTCCGGCATGAACAGTATCCGCCAACCCAAAAACAATCAAGCAAATAGCCCATCTTGACCGTTTCTTGCGCTGATTCCAAAAACGACGTCCATTTTGCCAAATTCCAATCCTATAATTTGCCGGAGGCTCCCGAAAGGTATTTTTAATCCGAATTCCGCGCCGAGCCTAAATTTGATATCCACTCTGCCGTAAACTCTTCTAAACATCCGACGGGGTCACCCCGATTACCCACGTGATCCATTTTAAGCCTCGAGTCCATCTCTTGTGTCCAAATGGGGCGCGCGAACACCGCCGACATGCCACGTAGGCTTCCAGAAGCTGCTGGTCACACTGTAGAAGCCCTGCAAAGATCCGGGTCACCACAAATCGGACTTCAGATTTGGACCCGGCGTGGAGAATCGGTATCAAGTGGGCTATCCGGGGCACTCCGCAATTTTCGGATGAGAATTTGGAAATTGGACATCGTTTTTGGATTCAGCGTGCGAAATCGCTTGGAATGGACTATTTATTTGTTGGATTTGGGAGCCCGGATGAAGTGCGCTTTTCGAGGCAACGCGGCACGAATCTCGAGACGGCATGGTTATCGAGGCAGGCGCGCGGATAGAGGAGCTTACGGATGCTACAGGGGGGGAGGGGCACCTGACACGCCTTCGGCACAGAACGCCTTGGGCCGTCACGTGGCGGGCCCCCGTTGGCGCCCGCGGGGGCGCGGGGCACGCGCGCCCGTGTAACGGGCGCGTGTCCCGCGCCTGCGCGTGGTGCGGTGCAAACGCCCGTGTGGGCTGGGCGCGTTGCCGCGCGCCACGGCGCGCTGGGCGCGTGCGTGGACCCGGCGCACGCGCCCAACCCTGTGGCCGGCCTGTTGGAGCCCCCGGTTGGTGGCGCCGTGGACCAGGCCCGTGGACCGGGACCGTGGACCACCCTCTTTCTCCCTCCCTTTTTCTTTTTCTTCTTCCTCCCCGCACCACCATTGTTTCTCCCTTCTTTTCTTTCTTCTGCACCCGAGAGCGAGAGGGAGTGAGGGAGGAGGTTGCGTGAGGTGCGGCGGCGCGTCGTAGACTTTGTTTTGCGTACGAGGTCGCCCGGCTGAGCGTTTCGCGACGGCGGCGCAATGGGGTAGGTCCCGTGTGTTGGTTTTTCTGTTTTTTGTACAGTTTTTGGAGCGTTCTTTTAGACTGTTATTGACCCTCTTCCTCTTTTCTGTGTTGGCACCCGTGCACCGTTTTGCGTGTAGATCCTGGCACCGTGCACCGTTTTGCGTGCGGACTCTGTTTTTGCGTGCGGATCCTAGCACCGTGCACCGTTTTGCGTGCGGACTCTGCACCGTGCACCGTTTTGCGTGCGGACTCCGTTTTGCATGCGGATCTTGGCACGTGCACCGTTTACGTGCGGACTCCGGCACCTTGCATCGTTTTGCGTGCGGACTCCAGTTGCGTGCGGATCCTGGCACCGTGCACCGTTTTGCGTGCGGACTCGCGGTACCGTGCACCATTTTGCGTGCGGACTCCGTTTGGCGTGCGGATTCTGCACACGTGCTCGTTTGCGTGCGGACTCCGGCAGCGGACATCGTTTTTCGTGCGGATCGCGTGGAGGCCATTGCAAGTGTTCTACGAGCAATTGGTGGGCAAATCGAGGTGGGTGTGCCTTATCTCCAAGTTTTATGGACTGTACATTATTCTATTGATGTAGGACTATGCATGATAGTTTATTCCTTGTGTAGCATGCTAGATTGTTGAATGGTTATTCCTCTTTATCATCTGTTAATACAGCTATCTTGGAACTTGACCTAGCACCCCCGTCATATGTGCATGTGTAACCAGACCAGTAGAAAACCCTCACGTGGGCTAGGGGATTATGTTTAAACACCCACACTGTTTTGCTATCCCTGGACATAGTGTTATCCTCGCCCGGGTAGTGGGCCGAGAGGTCGGATTTTCTTTTAGTGTGGGATGGTTGCACTCGTGCTTGGGAGCAGAGTGGAGTCTGGTAGTGAAGCGGGTTGCTTATCTTGGCCGGGAGCCGTTTGGGTAAACGGTAGTCCCGGGAGGTCTAGTATCCTGTTGCGCTGTGTGGGAGGGAGCCGTTGAGCAGGCGGTAGTCCCGGGCCGTCGAGTATCTTCCGGCCAGTGTTGTGGGACGTTGGGGTTAACGGTGATCCCAGGTCGTTGAGTGTTGTCCGACCAGTATTGTTAGCTTGAGTTGTGGGTCGTTCCCTGGCTGTGGAGTACCTCAGCCAGTGTGCCTTGTGCTGCGAGCTGTTGGAGAGGCTAGGTCTCGTGTTCCGTGTGAGCTGAGCTGATCACTGGTCGTAGAGAGTGCTCCCGACTGTGTGCGAGTATTTGGGGATCTTGAGTCCTACCGTTCTGGGAGTGAGCGTGGTTTTGGCTGTAGCCTGCTTATGCCAATTTGTGATACTCTTGACGCGCCGTTTTCTCAGTTAGAGTCGCGTCCTGAGATGCCGTTGTGGATACGATGGGCCTGTTGAGGCAGTTTTGCGCGAGGGGTGAGTTAGTCGGGCAGGACGCCCAGTAAATCCCGTCCTCATGGGGATGTGTGGAGTGGGCAGGCGCGTTCCTAGTCGACAGGCGCAGGTTGACTGGACTATGAGGCAGTCACAGTTCGATTGGTCTATTGAGCACCTTGGGGCGAGTGGTCTCTTTACTTTCATCTGTTCCACTTTTTGAGTATCTAGATAGAGGTGATGGTACTGTATAGTAGCTCCAGCTTTTCTTTTCAGATTTCATTGCACTGTATCTTTTACCTCTAGTAGACTTAGTGGCGGACCGTTGGGCTTGTTGACGTCACCCACTGAGAACTACTGTGGGAAGTCGTTCTCCACCCGTCGTGGTGTCTTTTTCCCCAGGAACTTCTTCTCCTGTTCATGTTGCTCCAGTTGCTGATCCTTCTGACCGAGGTGAGGGAGTGCGAGCTTTTCCTACCCGTCATTTGAGTGTAGCGGTACCCTTCAGAGGAGAGCTTCAGTAGATTAGTTTACTTCTTTTCCTCTTGAGATACCTTTGTTGTGAGGTATAGAGTTGTACTTTATGTTTACAGTTATGAGAGACTGTTGTAGTGAGGATGTTCTGGTATAGGAGTCTGCCACACTGATGTATTTATGGAGTTACCTCCCTTTGAGTTTTGTATCAGAGGACTTTGATACGATCGTTTTTGGGAGATGGTTATTGTATTATTTTCAGTTGTTACAGTGTTGTTTTCATGGTTTTGTAGTTTACTTTCCGCTGCTGATATCTGTATACGTTAGTTGATTCTTTCTGTAGGTTAGACGCTCGTCTGTACGGTCAGTTTCCTTACAGACGGCGGATCTGTTGGCGAGCCCGGGTCCAGTTGTTCGTCCCCGGGCGTCGTGACATCATTAGAGTGGTATCAGAGCCTAGGTTTAGGTCGTGGTGGACTTAGAAACCCTAGGCTTAGGTTGGTATTAGGATGGATACGTGAGAGTCGTGACTTTTAGCGAGAGTCTGATTGGAGTTTTACCTCTCCCAAGAGACGGGATGAGTGTTTGGCATGCTGTCTATCTAAGCGATATGTTGGCTGCCGACAACAATAATACTCTGGAATGGATGACATGTTCTTCGACTTTCGCTGGATTGGGTAGTATGGTTGTTGTGTCCTGACGTTTGTATTGTGCAGCGGATTGCGATACCGGAGGGGGGGGGACGTTCGTGTTGTGTTGTGAAGAGGACACACACCTCTCCTGAGAATACCCCACAGCGGGAGGGAGGCTGAGAAACTATCAGAGCTAGCCCGTGGAAAGGTGGTGGGCCCATAACCCACAGGTCCCAGGATCGAAAACTCGATAGGCTGAGCCTAGAAGAGCCAGAATCTGTTTTGTTGTTTGGGGTTCTAGGCACCGTCTATCGGA
>CM055062.1:36519821-36586661 GCA_029204045.2 Tillandsia leiboldiana | reverse complement strand
TGTGGACTTAGAAACCCTAGCTTATGGTTGGATATTAGATGACTACTTTAGAGTCGTGCCTTTTTAGCGAGATTCCTGATTGAGTTTTACCTCTCCCAAGAGACGGATGAGTGTTTGGCATGCTTCTATTCCTAAGCATTCATGTTGGCTGCCGACAACATAAAACTCTGGAATGGATACATGACCCTCCCTCATTAGACTTTCGCATGGATTGGGTAGTAGGTTGTTGTGTCCTACGTTTGTTATTGTCAGCGGATTGCGATACCCGGAGACGTCGTGTTGTGAAGAGGACACACCCCCTCTCCTGAGAATACCCCACGGCGGAGGCTGAACTATCAGAGTCGCACAGTGGAAGCGTGGTGGGCCCATAACCCACAGGTCCCAGGATCGAAAACTTCGATAGGCTGAGCCTAGAAGAGCCTAGAATCTGTTCTTGTTTTGATTGGGGTTCTAGGCACCGGTCTATCGAATTTTTGGATTTTTGCCGCGTCAGAGCCGGTTTCTTCTCGCCAATGAGTGGGGTGTTATTGTGGGAGCCGTTTGGAGGGACGGCGGTCCCAGCTGTGTGGGTATTTTTCCCTGGCTGAGTTACCAGGAGGGCATTTTACTCCCTGGCTGAGTTACCAGGAGGGCATTTTTCCCTGGCTGAGTTACCAGAGGGCATTTTTCCCTGGCTGAGTTACAAGGAGGGCATTTTCCCTGGCTGAGTTACCAGGAGGGCATTTTCCCTGGCTGAGTTACCAGGAGGGCATTTCCCTAGCTGAGTTACCAGGAGGGCATTTTTCCCTGGCTGAGTTACCAGGAGGGCATTTTCCCTGGCTGAGTTACCAGGAGGGCATTTTTCTTTTCCCGTGGGCTGAGTTATACCAGCAGGCCATTTTTCCTGGCTGTTACTAGGAGGGCATTTTCCCTGCGGTGTTACCAGGAGGGCATTTTTCCCTGCCTGAGTTACCAGGAGGGCATTTTCCCTGACTGAGTTACCAGGAGGGCATTTTCCCTGGCTGAGTTACCAGGTGGGCACATGCCCTGGCCGAGTTACCACAGGAGGACACTTTCCACTGGCCGAGCTACCAGATGGATACATTGCCCCTGCTGAGTTACCAGGTGGGCACATGCCCTGGCTGAGTTACCAGGTGACACATGTCCTGGCCGAGTACCAGGAGGACACTTTTCACGGCCGAACTACCAGATGGATACATTACTCCTGGCTGAGTTACCAGTGCACATGCCCTGGCTGAGTTACCGAGGACACATGTCCTGGCCGAGTTTACCAGGAGGAACCTTCCACTGGCCGAGCTACCATATGGGTAACATACCCCTGGCCGGGTTACCAGGGGGGTGGTACATGCCCTGGTCGAGTTACTAGGTGGTTGCTTTACTGAGATTGAGATGGTCTAACAGGACGCCGAGATTTGGTGGCGTCGGTTCGTCCTGTTGGACGACCAGGAGCTCGTTGTTGACTGGAACCAGTTTCGTGCTTTGCGGCTCAGGCCCCTTCTTTCCTGACAGTGTAAGCAAAACTGGAAGGGGATCTTAGACTCCTGCAGCAGGGGAGTCGACCTCTTTTGGAGTATGTTCGCGAGTTTTGCGATTGTTGAGCCGGGTACCCTTTGTCGCCTGGATGAGGCCCAGGAGGTTGAGCTAGTTGAGAAAGGACTGCATCGGAATATCTATCACTTTGGGGTATTCTCGGCGGGTGCCGACGTTAGATGCAGCGATTGAGCATGCTTAGCGGGTTGACCGAGGATCAGTGATCATGTCAGAGATAGACTAGCGCCAGGGACCCTCCGTGGAGAGGCATCCAGTACCGCTGAGTTTGGACAGTCGAGTAGATCGAGACCCGGGGCCGCCACGATTCCAGTCTGAGGGTCGTGAGTCTCAGAGGAGACAGAGATCAGAAGGTTCTCCACCCGCCGATGTATCAGCAGCAGCACGGGATGACTGTGTCCATTGTGGTAGGCCGCACTTTGCGCCGCAGTGTGACCACAGGGAGGAAACAGATCAGGGTCTTGTCCTAAAGCGGGATCATCAGTCGCTTGGCAGCTTCGGCTCCTCCACTCCTCCGCTCTCCGCACGGCGAGCTTCGGCAGTTATGGGCAGATAGTTAGGGCCACTTCTTCGCGGCAGTCCCACGGACTCCCCCCCGAGCGGGAGCGCTATGTTAGCCCCAGGATGAGGATTCGGGGCGGCTAGCCAGTGGTGGCAGGTATTATCTTATCTCCCTACACGCACTTGAGCGTTATTTGTTACCAGGAGCAGCATCGCCTTCATTTCTTCTGTAGGGCATTTGCATTGTTGTATGGGCTAGAGATAGGACCCTTAGCTTGTGCTCGTGAGGTTCAGATACCTGATCACTGTTTGCACATAGATGGTGTTGTTGTCCTGCCCAGTGCAGTAGGGCCCTGGTTTTTGCCTGTTGATCTTTTGGCCCTTCCTCAGCTCCGGGATTCCGAGGTAGTGTAGGGTATGTTACTGTGAGGATCTAAGGCCTTGATGCTTGAGTGATACCACACCGTTGATACACGTGGTGATGCACACACGTTTGATACACGTGATGATGCACACCGTTGATACACGGTGGTGATGCCACAACCGTTAATACACGGTGGTGATGCCACGTCGTTGGTGCACGGCAGTGATGCCACGCCGTTGTGGTGCGGCAGTGATGCCACGCCGTTGGTGCACGGCAGTGATGCCACACCGTTGATACACGGTGCAGATGCCACACCGTTGATACACGGCAGTGATGCCACAACCGTTGATACGCGGTGATGATGCCACACCGTTGATACACGGCAGTGATGCACACCATTGATACACGGTGATGATGCACACCGTTGATACACGTGGTGATGCCACACCATGGATACACGGTGGTATGCCACGCCCGTGTGTGTGCACGCATGATGCCACGTTGTAGGGACAACGGTGAGAGTTTTGTGGATGTTTTGGCTTTGACCGGCGAGCTTTGGGCATCAGCTTTATGAGTCCCTTGTGAGCCAGTTTCCAGTCCCGTTCACCGATGGTTGGTTTCTCCTCAGGGTGTTCTTTATTAGTTAAGGGATCGAACTTCGACCCGTGGGTCCGTTGGGGATTATGATAGCATTTTGAGCGCCAACTGTGGCACGAGATTGTGTCTCTTGTGATCCCTTCGAAGGGTAGCCTGCAGTTGTGTTGTCCACATCGAGTGGTTTCGATCGGGAGGTAACCGAGTGAAGACCCCAGCGTATTGGAGTCCCTTCCTTATTGGATTAATCTGCGGTGTATGCTCGGGTCGTCTTGTTGAGGTTGGCACCATGTTGTGGTTTGGTCCGTGTTACACTTGTGGTTATTTCAGTTTCCCCCAGCCTTTAGTGGAGCCTTTAGTTTTTCACGTCTCAGCTCAGTAGTGGATGTGTTTTTCCTCGCCCGTGATTGACTTGCCTCTTGAGATCTGGTGATTGTTGGAGTACGAGGGACGCCCGTAGCAATTTCTGGCTGCGAGAGATGAGAAGGAATTGCACATCGGGTCATACCGTACTTGTTGATGTTGTTGCGGAGTAATCACGAGGGAGCGAGTGGGTTTAGGGAGCTGGAGGCGTATGTTAGATACCTAGCCGTGGTATTCTTGACTCCTGATGGCTTGATCTAGTTTCGAGGAATGAAACTTTTGTTTAGTGGGGGAGGATGTGGAGGTCCTGGAATCCCCCGCGTAGGAGTTGCTGGTTGTTGGGCAGCTTTAGTGGCCGTTGGGGGTGTTTGTGCTCGTGTCGGGCCCAGGAAATGGATTTGTGATGCAATTTGGGATTTAGTTGCATCACTGGAGGCCTGCGTGATCTGTCGGTGGTGTTTGCGTGCATTTTGGACACAAGTGTTGGACTTCGGCTTATAAGGAAGACCCCGTGGGAATTTGGGGGGACCCGTCGGGTGGTTTGGAGTGATTTCGCGCGATTCAGATGTCAAAATTGGACTCCGGGCAAATTCTGATTAATGTTACCTCTCCGGCTGCCATCGGGAATTTTTTAGAGTTGTATTTGGCAAATCGGACTTCAGATTTGGACCCGGCGTGGAGAATCGGATCAAGTGGGCTATCCGGGGGCACTCCGCAATTTTCGGATGAGAATTTGGGAAATTGGACATCGTTTTTGGATTCAGCGCGCGAAATCGGTAGGAATGGACTATTTATTTGTTGGATTTGGAGCCCGGATGAAGTGCGCGTTTTTGTGAGGCAACGCGGCACGAATCTCGAGACGGCACGGTTATCGAGGCAGGCGCGCGGCTCGAGGAGCGTACGGACGCGACAGTGGGGGGCACGCTGACGCGCCTTCGGCACGGAACGCGCGGGGGGCCGCCACGTGGCGGGACCCCGTTGGCGCCCGCGCGGGCGCGGGGGCACGCGCGCCCGTGTAACGGGCGCGGTCCCGCGCCTGCGCGTGGTGCGGTGCAACGCGCCCGTGTGGCGGGCGCGTTGCCGCGCGCCATGGTGGCGCGCTGGGCCGCGTGCGTGGAACCGCGCACGCGCCCAGCCCTGTGGACCGCCGGTTGGAGCCCCGGTTGGTTGGCGCCGTGGACCAGGCCCGTGGACCGGGACCGGGGACCGCCCTCTTTCTCCCCTATTTCTTTTTCTTCTTCCTCCCCGCACCGCCATTGTTTCTCCCTTCTTTCTTTCTTCTGCACACCGAGAGCGAGAGGGAGTGAGGGAGGAGGTTGCGTGAGGTGCGGCGGCGCGTCGTAGACCTCGTTTGCGTACAAGGTCGCGCGGCGGAGCGTTTCGGCGACGGCGGCGCAATGGGGTAGGTCCCAGTGTGTTGGTTTTTCTGTATTTTTGTACAGTTTTTTGGAGCGTTCTTTTAGACTGTAATTGACCCTCTTGCTCTTTTCTGTGTTGGGCCACCGTGCACCGTTTTGCTGTGCGGACTCCGTTTTGCGTGCGGATCCTGGCACCGTGCACCGTTTTGCGTACGGACTCCGTTTTGCGTGCGGATCCTGGCACCGTGCACCGTTTGCGTGCGGACTCTGGCACCGTGCACCGTTTTGCGTGCGGACTCCGTTTTGCATGCGGATCCTGGCACCGTGCACCGTTTTGCGTGCGGACTCCGGCACCGTGCACCGTTTTGCGTGCGGACTCTGTTTTGCCTGCGGATCCTGGCACCGTGCACCGTTTTGCGTGCGGACTCTGGCACCGTGCACCATTTTGCGTGCGGACTCCGTTGGCGTGCGGATTCCGGCGCCGTGCTCCGTTTTGCGTGCGGACTCCGTCAGCGGACATCGTTTTGCGTGCGGATCGCGTGGAGGCCAATTGCAAGTGTCTACGAGCAATTGGTGGCAAATCGAGGTGGGTGGCCTTATCTCCAAGTTTTATGGACTGTACATTAATTCTATGATGTAGGACTGTGCATGATAGTTTATTTCCTTGTGTAGCATGCTAGATTGTTGGAATGGTTATTCCTCTTTATCATCTGTTAATACAGCTATCTTGGAACTTGACCTAGCACCCCCGTCATATGTTGCATGTGTAACCAGACCAGTAGAAAACCCTCACTTGGGCTAGGGTTATTATGTTTAGACACCCACACTGTTTTGCTATCCCTGGACATAGTGTTATCCTCGCCCGGGTAGTGGGCCGAGAGGTCGGGATTTTCTTTTAGTGTGGGATGCGTTTGCACTCGTGCTTGGGAGCAGAGTGGAGTCTGGTAGTTGGAGCGGGTTGCTTATCTGTGCCGGGAGCCGTTTGGGTAAACGGTAGTCCCGGGAGGTCTAGTATCCCTGTTGCGCTGTCGTGGGAGGGAGCCGTTGAGCAGGCGGTAGTCCCGGGCTGTCGAGTATCTTCCGGCTAGTGTTGTTGGGAACCGTTGGGGTTAACGGTGATCCCAGGTCGTTGAGTGTTGTCCGACCAGTATTGTTAGCTTGAGTTGTGGGTCGTTCCTGGCTGTGGAGTACCTCCAGCCAGTGTGCCTTGTGCTGCGAGCTGTTGGAGAGGCTAGTGTCTCATGTTCCGTGTGAGCTGATCAGCTGAGTCGTAGAGAGTGCTCCGACTGTTGTGCGAGATATTTAGGGATCTTGAGTCCTACCGTTCTGGGAGTGAGCGTGGTTTTGGCTATAGCCTGCTTATGCCAATTTGTGATACTCTACGCCGCGCCGTTTTCCTCAGTTAGAGTCGCGTCCCTGAGATGCCGCTGTGGATACGATGGGCCTGTTGAGGCAGTTTTGCGCGAGGGGTGAGTTAGTCGGGCAGGGACGCCCCACGTAATCCCGTCCTCATGGGGATGTGTGGTAGTGGGCAGGCGCATTCCTAGTCGACAGGCGCAGGCTTGACTGGACCCTATGAGGCAGTCAGTTCGATTGGGTCTATTGAGCACCTTGGGTGCGAGTGGTCTCTTTTACTTTCATCTGTTCCACTTTTTGAGTATCTAGATAGAGGTATGGTAGCTGTAGAGTAGCTCCAGCTTTTCTTGTTCAGATTTCATTGCACTGTTATCTTTTACCTCTAGTAGACTTAGTGGGCGGACCGTTGGGCTTGTTGACGGCACCCACTGAGAACTACTGTGGGAAGTAGTTCTCACACCGTCGTGGTGTCTTTTTCCCCAGGAACTTCTCTCCTGTTCCTGTTGCTCCAGTTGCTGATCCTCTGACCGAGGCGAGGGAGTCGCGAGCTAGTTCCCTACCCGTCATTGGAGTGTAGCGGTACCCTTCAGAGGAGAGCTTCAGTAGATTAGTTTACTTCTTTTTCCTCTGTTGAGAGACCTTTGTTGTGAGGTATAGAGTTGTACTTTATTTTACAGTTTGAGAGACTGTTGTAGTGAGGATGTTCTTGTATCGAGAGTCTGTACACTGATGTATTTATTGGAGTTACCTCCCTTTTGAGTTTTGTATCAGAGGACTTTGTATACGATCGTTTTTGGGAGATGGTTATTGTATTATTTTCAGTTGTACAGTGTTTGGTTTTCAATTTTTAGTAGTTTACTTTCCGCTCTGATATCTGTATTCTGTAGTTGATTCTTTCTGCAGGTTAGACGCTTCGTCTGTACGGCAGTTTCCGTACAGACGGCGGATCTGTTGGCGAGCCCGGGTCGCAGTTTCGACCCCGGGGCGTGACACCGGGTAATCGGCAACAAGCCGGGAAAATCCCCACTGGGATGCAACTGTAGAATGCCAACAGAATCTCAACTCCAATGATCAACAACAAGCCAGAATAATTCCAACAGGAATGAAATGCAGAATATAATCAACAACTACTATAACATGGATCAGGATATATCGATAATCAAAAAGGTGTGCAAACTAGCTAATGACAAAATCCCAACAGGGATGTAATATCAGAAACCAACTGAATCTCAACTCATATGCAGAAATAATCATCAACTACTATAACATGAATCAGGGAATACTGATAATCAGGTATGCAAACAAGGTAATGACCAAGCAGGCATGAAAATGTCCAGAATAATATCATAATAACTTGAAGCAACTAAGATCAATCATGCAAGGTATCATATAATCAATTTTGCAGATAAGGATCATATAGCAGAATGAAACTGATCAATAAAAAGGCAGGCTCAAATTACACCTAGGCTACAAGAACAGGGGTCCAACCAATACTATACCCCAGAGGGCCGAAATGATAAAGCCCGGACCGAAGATAAACCCACCTGTCGTTTGCAGGCGACTAAACCACCCCGACGGAATGCTCGAAGACCTGAGTCGAACCGTGCCAACTTGAATCAAAAATGCTGATCAGGGAACAACTCAATCACACTAATCCCACTCAACTAGAACCCAGATCTTTTCCAGATCAACGCGAATCGTCGGAAATCTGCCGTTCGGCTCACTTTGACCCGAACGCGCTTACAAGTTTCTAATTTCGACAAAACCTGACGTGCAACCTCATAATACTAAAACATTAGTGTTCGACAAATAACACTTTGCTAGACTCAATCTTTTAATCAAATATTGGCATAATTACCAAAATGCCCCTCCCGGGAATTCCTTTTGGATTTCCGGGAGACCCGGGCTTTAAACCCTTTGGCGCTGGCTCAACCAGATTCTACTGGGACTCAACAGTCGGCTAGGCGGAACCGCCGCAATTTCCCGAATTGCGCGATTGCCACTGGGACGCCGTTAAATCGACAATTTTGCCGATTCTCGGACCGATAACCAATTTTCACTCAACGGGAGTCGTTGGATTCCTAACGAAAAGCTTAGGAATCATATACACACTGCCCTAGGCAGCACACGCTATTATAATTGCATTTAAACCCCTAAGGTTTTTAAAAAAATCGCACTTTTATAACTAATCGGGATATTATTTTTACGAACCGTCACCTCCAGTAGGTGACCCTCGACTCGCTGAACACCGTGGTCACCATTTGGCAGCAGCAAGGAACCCGAGGAAAACTTCGGGCCATCTTTTACATAGGCAACCTGAACTATTTTGCAGTTTTTTAACTTTTACTCAACCATTTGCCAATCTGAAGCAAGCACCTTATTCAGTAGGTCCAAGAGACCTAGAGGCTCTCAATTGCGAAGCCACAAAGCTGCTGTAACAGCCCATGGACCAACAATGTCCATTCTAGGGCATGGCACTCAAGATGTCACAATCCCATCTGTCCATGTTTGGTCTGAGGTGAGCATCAAGCTCAGGGGATGTCTTAGAGACTAGGGCTCACTCTCTTGGTGCTGTTGCACTGTCGGAACACTCTAAAATCCATCCTTAATTAACATAGAGCTCAATTTGGTACATCCATCAATCCACTCAGTCATTTAACAAACTAAAAGGAGCATGAAGCTCCAAAGACTGAGGGAAGTTGCATGCTCACCATCCTAGGTTTACACGTGGTCCGGAGAAGCTGCCGGAGTAAGGTCGGCCATGGCTTGAGCACCCATAATGACCACCCAACAGAGCCTTTGCTCTGGAGGCCAACTGAGGCAAGCACCAGCCTCTAGGGTTCAAGGGCATCACTCTGCATGCGGCTAGGCCAAGCAAAAGCACGCGGTGGCCGGAGCTAGGCCATGCGGCCAACCATGGCTCCAACAATGGCAACTTTTCATTTAGTGGATTTTAGGTGCAAAGGACAGCACCAATAGCTTCCTAGAAAGCTTTTAGGAGGGTCTGGGTCTGGCCCCGCCGTTGGCGGTCGCCGGATGGCCGGCCGCCGTTAATGGCGTCGAGCTCGGGCCATCCATATGGCCGGACCTCCGTTGGGCTGCATGGGCCGCATGCATGTGCATGATTGGACTCCCCTCAGCGACAGAAAGCTTCCTGTACATGTGGCCGACGGTGGGAAGCGTCGCCGGCGCCGGAGCAACAAGCTCGGCCGAAGGGGTCATCTTCCGCAAACTAGGGCACTTCTGCACCACCTCCACACAGCACCAAAACACTCCAAATTTAGAGGGAAGCAAGAACAGGTCAAGAGGAAGAAGACCATCATTTTACTTTTCATTAAAAATCGCCGGGAGCAAAGAAAGCTCGCGGCGGAGCTCCGGCGGTTCAACTTGGCCGCCGGCCAATCGAAGTTTTTCCCATTTTCAGGGCTGGGTTAGAAGAATCCCCAGAGGTCTAGGAACCTACTGCTAGTGGTCTTGGGTCCAGAGAACCATTGGTTAACGAGGACTCACCTTGCCGGAGTTGGAGAAGAAGAGGAAGAAGCCGGTTCACTCCCCCCCCGCGCCGCGCAGCACCAGCAAGCTCGGTCACGTTCACCAGACACAGGAGAATCCTCCAAGGACTCCAGGGATCAAGTTGGGCTACTTGGGAGCAACCTTCCTTTCTCCCTCACACTCTCGGATTTCTCTCTTTGGGTGGTGTCTCCTCGGCCTCCACAGCACCCAGAGCTTTGGCTGGAAGATGCAGAGAGGGTTTGTGATGCTTAGGATCCTACATGACCCATCGTGCACACACCCCAGGGAGACCAAGAGCCATATTGGCTTTTAATGCTTCTTTTGCAAAATTTGCAAAGAACCCCTCACATAGCTAACCACTAACACTCAAGTCCCTGCTGTAGGTGACAATTGCACCCAGAACCCTCACCAAGAAACCTCATAAATTTTGGTACATAAAATATTAGGGTTTCTTCCAGAATACCCCCTTTTTTCGGCAGTTTTCATGCATTTCGAGACAAACGGTTCGTCGAATTGCGAAACGGACTTCGCCACGACGTCCGGCTCGTCGAGACCTTTCAAGTGGCGTATTTGCTTGCTTGATTCGGCGCTCGAATAAAATCTCGGGCCATAAAGTTTTTTATGTTGTAGAATGACGCACGCATTTCCATGCCCCGGATCGCCAAACGCGAATTCCGTCAGTGCCATTGCGCTCAGAACGTCGAAAATAGCTAGAATTGACTACACATACCACTATATCAGGGGTCCAGACGGCGAAACGGCCGACGTTGGTCGGGAGGGGATTAAAATCAGGGGTTACTATTCACAACTTAAGTTGTGGGGCCCGCTTTTTCTTCGCTGTTTCGCGGAAGATCCGACCGTTGGATCGAAGACATGTGAATATCAATTTTTCTTGTTTCGACGAGACGGTCGCACTGGTGATCTCGGATTTTCAAGATCAGGCTCCGATCAAAAGTCGGTATTTTTGGGCCATAATTGCACTACTAATATTATATTTTTGCCAATTAATTAATTTCGAAAATTATTTAAACTTAAAATCTTGTTTTAAAAATCATGGTTACTACATCACCCACCACTTATAAGAAGTTTTGTCCCCGAAACTTAAACTTAACTAACCCACTGATAAGTCTCTAATAGGTTCACGATAGTGACAACCAGTCACAAGGTATCAACATCTTATTCAACCTCTGGGTAAACTGTGGGGCTGGGGCAATACTAGCAGTCATCTGCTGCTGTGCCATCACCTAGACGATTACGGCAAGAACGATGGTCAATCCTTCAACCACATGTACTATAAATGATCTGAGCCCTCTGGCTCCACTGAAACATCAAGCCCACGGCCGAAACCATGACCGCGGCTAACCCTGCACTAACAACGATCCCCAAAACCAGAGTGCGTACGAACGCCACTAAACTCAAAACAACGAGACTCAACTGTGTGTGAACACACCTGAGCTCCAAACCACTACGCCAATACCCTGCGCTCTCACGTGAACACCAGTCATCTTAGGGTTCATTCCTAGCCAAACCTAGGCATCATATTCCTATTTCTCTTATACCATTTAATCTGTCACGCCCCGAGTTCGAAAAACAGCGTCTAAATTTTTTTTTTTTTTTTTTATATCAGAGTTTTAAAAACCAAGCCAGGGCATGACAGACCGCCACAAATATAGAAGAGTCCCAAACCCCCTTGGAATTGAGCCTTTTCTATATATGCACGGCTAAACTTTTGCAACAACCTCAGAGTAACTAAACTACGTATAACTAAACAATTTAATTACAACAAGTTATGATTACAATTCTTTTACAAAATTTGCGGAATAATTAAAAGTATCGGCTGCCATGGGTCGATTGCTAACACGGAACCTCACCAACACGTCCCGACATCCCAGCACCCGACCGACCTGAAAAATGGTCACCCAGGGGGTATGAGATACATCGACAGTGTATCCCAGTGGGAACGACGAGCCGAGAAATAGCAGATCCTACCTACTGGCATACGATACTAGAGGATAGTAAAAATCAACAAGTTAGGTAAGCATGATTATGAAGCGTATAATTAATCAGTAAAGCATATATAGATCTCAACAGGAGTATACTGAAATAAATACTGAAAGAAACTGAACAATCAAGATAGGAAAGCATGCAGAACAGGCACTATGCATCAATAACTGAAATAACAAATAACCCAATCATAAGCCACCATATTGGTCAGCAAGACCTCAGGGAAACTGCCCACCTGTCACCACCTGGCTGACATTCCCCCCTTGGGGGTCACGGGTTGCCACTGCTAACTACTTTACCAGTAATGAACATCGCTGCGGGTAATTACTCCGCTGATGTTCGTGAAGAACAGTGGTGCAGGCGATCATAATGCAAATGCTCAAGCTCACGGTCCACAGACCGGGTAATCGGCAACAAGCCGGGAAAATCCCCACTGGGATGCAACAGTAGAATGCCAACAGAATCTCAACTCCAATGATCAACAACAAGCCATAACAATTCCAACAGGAATGAAATGCAGAATATAATCAACAACTACTATAACATGGACCAGGATATATCGATAATCAAAAAGGTGTGCAAACTAGCTAATGACAAAATCCCAACAGGGATGCAATATCAGAAACCAACTGAATCTCAACTCATATGCAGAAATAATCATCAACTACTATAACATGAATCAGGGAATACTGATAATCAGGTATGCAAACTAGCTAATGACCAAGCAGGCATGGCAATGTCCAGAATAATATCATAATAATTGGAAGCAACTAAGATCAATCATGCAAGGTATCATATAATCAATTTTGTAGATAAGGATCATATAGCAGAATGAAACTGATCAATAAAAAGGCAGGCTCAAATTACACCTAGGCTACAAGAACAGGGGTCCAACCAATACTATACCCCAGAGGGCCGAAATGATAAAGCCCGGACCGAAGATAAACCCACCCGTCGTTTGCAGGCGACTAAACCACACCGACGGAATGCTCGAAGACCTGAGTCGAACCGTGCGAACCTGAATCAAAAATGCTGATCAGGGAACAACTCAATCACACTAATCCCACTCAACTAGAACCAGGATCTTTTCCAGATCAACGCGAATCGTCGGAAATCTGCCGTTCGGCTCACTTTGACCCGAACGCGCTTACAAGTTTTTTATTTCGACAAAACCTGATGTGCAACCTCAGAATACTAAAACATTAGTGTTCGACAAATAACACTTTGCTAGACTCAACCTTTTAATCAAATGTTGGCATAATTACCAAAATGCCCCTCCCGGGAATTCCTTTTGGATTTCCGGGAGACCCGGGCTTTAAACCCTTTGCCGCTGGCTCAACCAGATTCTACTGGGACTCAACAGTAGGCTAGGCGAAACCGCCGCAATTTCCTGAATTGCGCGATTGCCACCGGGACGCCGTTAAATCGACAATTTTGCCGATTCTCGGACCGATAACCAATTTTCACTCAACGAGAGCCGTTGGATTCCTAACGAAAAGCTTAGGAATCATATACACACTGCCCTAGGCAGCACACGCTATTACAATTGCATTTAGACCCCTAAGGTTTTCAAAAAAATCGCACTTTAATAACTAATTGAGAGCCGTTTTCGCTCGTTCTCTTTATCGGGATATTATTTTTACGAACCGTCACCTCCAGTAGGTGACCCTCGACTCGCTGAACACCGTGCTCACCATTTGGCAGCAGCACGGAACTCGAGGAAAACTTCCGGCCATCTTTTACATTGGCAACCTAAACTATTTTGTATTTTTTTAACTTTTACTCAACCATTTGCCAATCTGAAGAAAGCACCTTATTCAGTAGGTCCAAGAGACCCAGAGGCTCTCAATTGCGGAGCGGCAAAGCTGCTGGAACAGCCCATCGACCAACAATGAACATTCTAGGGCTTGGCACTCAAGATGTCACAATCCCATCAGTCCAAGTTTGGTCTGAGGTGAGCATCAAGCTCAGGGGATGTCTTAGAGACTAGGGCTCACTTTCTTGGTGCTGTTGCACTGTTGGAACACTCTAAAATCCATCCTTAATTAACATAGAGCTCAATTTGTTACATCCATCAATCCACTCAGTCATTTAACAAACTAAAAGGTGCATGAAGCTCCAAAGACTGAGGGAAGTTGCATGCTCACCATCCTAGGGTTACACGTGGTCCGGAGAAGCTGCCGGAGTAAGCTCGGCCATGGCTTGAGCACCCACAATGACCACCCAACTGAGCCTTTGCTCTGGAGGCCAACTGAGGCAAGCACCAGCCTCTAGGGTTCAAGGGCATCACTCTGCATGCGGCTGGGCCAAGCAAAAGCACGCGGTGGCCGGAGCTAGGCCGTGCGGCCAACCATGGCTCCAACAATGGCAACTTTTCATTTAGTGGATTTTAGGTGCAAAGGACAGCACCAATAGCTTCCTAGCAAGCTTTTAGGAAGGTCTGGGTGTCACGCCCCGGGGTCGGAACTGCGACCCGGGCTCGCCAACAGATCCGCCATCTGTACGGAAACTGCCGCACAGACGAAGCGTCTACCCTGCAAGTCAGATCTAGAGCTAAACATGTATCAGAGTTGAAATGAAACTAGAAGCTACAGAGATCAACTGAACATCTGATATAAAAAAAACTCAATACAAGTCTCTCAGCTACTAAACAAATACAAGTACAATCCTCACTGATCTCTTAGAATGTCCAGTACAAATGTGGAATCATAAAAGATACCAGGTACCTCTACCTCAGACTCTCAAGCAGGTAAGGAACTAATAGACCATGTCCTCACCTCGATCTGCTGTCTCCGCGTGAGCCAAGCTGGAACAGCTACCTCAGGAAACCTGTCACCGCAGCGGGTGTAAGATCTACTGCAGAATGCAGATCTCAGTGGGTACCGTCCCAATATCCACGGTATGCCCACTAAGTCTACTGGAGGCAAAACAGATAGATATGCAGATAGATAGATAGATAGATAGATAGATAGATAGATAGATAAGCTGAAGAAAAACTACAGCTAATATGTCTCAAACATAATGCTCAAAAAGGAAACTCTATCATAAACATGCCATGCATACTCTCGCTACTGCTAAAATGCCTCAGTATCAATGCTCAAAGGAAAAACCATCTAAGAACATATGATGCAACCACCCGCTCATGTCACCCAATCCCAATGACTGCCACATAGGGTCCAGTCCAGCCTGCGCCTGTCGACTAGGAACGCACCTGCCCACTACCACACATCAACATGAGGACGGGATTTACGTGGGGCGTCCTATCCGACTATCTCATTCTCACTCATGTAACCACCTGGTAACTCGGCCAGGGGCATGTAACCCACCTGGTAACTCGGCCAGGGGCATGTAACCCACCTGGTAACTCGGCCAGGGGCATCAACACATCTACTCATCCGGAGCGTGACCCGAGGGGAGCACCCCAACGAGCTCAAGTATCACATCAGTCTCAACTGTCTCAATAAACGGCACATGCAGACTATGGTCCACGATCAAACAAATCGGCAACTCAATGCTCAGAAGTACAACTCAGTCGGAAAAGACTCCTCGACTCAAATAAGAAAAGCCCAAAACCTCACATGATCTGTCGGAGAACCCTCAACGACTCAATCTGATAATGCACAACTCATGGCTAAGTCGGGAAACCTCCACAACTCGATCTGCCAGAACCCCAAACTCTCAAGCTAAGTCGGAGGTCCACCTCAACGACTAAATCGGAAAAACACAATCTAGAGAAATCACCCAATCCCCACAAGGAAGCTCATCTCACATGACACTAGAGCTCAACACACATGCTCTAAAAATCCACTCGGCCCCCCGGCACGAGTATACAAGTACCCTGAACCTATGCCATACCTTTGGCAACTCATAATTTAAAAACCATCTTTGAAAACCTTGATTTTCCTTAAAACGGGTTTCTCGATTTTTAAAACGGTTCAGGTGCAATTATGATGCAAACAAAGCATGAAACCTAGTGTCATATAATATCAGGAGTCTACTAAAAATAATCCGGGGTTCCAATAAATTATACAGAAAATTTCAGGCAACTATCAGATTAAAAACAGTGAAAAATAGCAAGATAAACATGATGAACTTGCGTTCAATAGCATTAAGGGGCATTGCAGAAATTTTGGAGAAATTCCAACCCACCTGGCATGCTTTCCGTAGGCAAACGCTGAAGTCGGTGAAGCGCTGGATCCTCAAACTGACGAAAATCCGGAAACTTCCCCGCGCGCGCACACTGCCGCAATGTCGAAAAAATCCCCGGAAGCTCGGAAAAATGCCTCGAGTACTCCACAAAAATTCTGCGGCTCCGGCTCACTCACTGTCAACTCACAGCACCAACCAAGTGTCCATACACTCTCCAAGTCCACCACATACCATCAGCACACATAAATATAAGCTCACATAAACAAACTTCCTAAATCCACCCATACACACTACATGCTCCATTTGCACAAAATAAATTCCACCACGCCAACTCTCTGCTCACAGCAAAAAAGGGTCTCTTCAACTTCACAAGGCTCCGCGCGGCGAAAACAACGAAAACCGGCCAAGCCGCACCCAAAAACTGCTCTACAAAAAGCAAGAAAAAGAATAAAAACCAACAAGCTCGGCCACATCGCGAAACTCAAGCTCTCTGGGCAAAACCAGCCCTCGGCCGCCGAAAACGCCGCGCGCCCACGCGCACAACACGCTGCAGCCACCCCAAACAGCGCGCCGTGCTGCTGCAGCCCGCGCGCCGCCATGGCCTGCTGCGCGCGCCGCCAGGGCCTGCCGCGCGCGTGCCGCCAGTGTCACGCCCCGGGGGTTCGAATCGCGCGGAAGAGGAGCCACCAATGCCCCTGAATCAGCCATATATTTTTTTTTGTATAACATTACTCCCCGGCGCGTGCCCAGACCCGCCGCATACACAAATTCACTCTGCAAACGGGCAGAGTCCCCTTTGTATATACACGGCGTCTCAACTACAAAGTGTCTCACAAGGCGTAGCACACACAATCTCTAACCACATCAGTTGGGGTCTCGTACACATACAACCAAACAATTCACATGATATTCTAGCATTCACTTAGAGCATAGAGGCCGGTGTTTTGAAAGGATAAATAATCACAAGGTTTTGAAAGCGGCATCCACACGACGCCATCGTTTATGAAAACAGTTCGCAAACACATAAATCCCATAAGGTTTGTAAAGCTCGGTGCCCACACGACACCCACGTTTTAAAAGTAGTTTTCGCAAACGGTTTTCTTTGCTTTTCATCGTTCAAAACGGCCAAGTAAGAGAGAACGTAGAATTCATTCAATTATTCAAAAAGGAAAAAGGCAACATCCACTTCGACCCCACGGGGGTATCGCAAACCACAACTAACTAACATGAGTAATAAAAGATAAAGGGAAAGAAAGGTCACTGTGTCTGAAGCTCGATCAAAGTCAGAGCAGCACTCTTGCGGCCTCTCCGGTGCCCTAGCGCTCGACCCCGGACGGTCTGGGTGAACCTGTCGCGGAGTGGGGAGTCAGTGACAAGAAAATAACATAATAAGCAAATAGGGCTAAAGTCAGGCAAACCACGATAGAAACCAGAGCAATCAACAATGAAGCACCATGTGCAAACCATACAATGCTGAACCCCGTGCAAACAATATAATGCAGAACCTCGTGCAAACCAACACCGGGCACCTCCCCCGGCAACCACACCGAGCACCTGCCTCGGTGACCCCTACCGAGCACCTGCCTCGGCCGCCGAGCACCCACCTCGGCATCATCCACCATAACCACACCCTGTATCAAAACAACATCGGGCACCTTCCCCGATGCCCACCGCCGAGCACCTGCCTCGACATCACCGCTCACACCCCCCACCCATGGGGGCCCCCATTCCTAACGCCACCACCGCGTGGGGTACACGGGTCAACGTACCACTTTTTTGAAAAAGCACACCCTTTGCGGTGGCCAAACCGCGGGTGTGCGTGTAGCAATCTCGAGCCTCATCCGAGCACCATCCTCGGCAAACCAGACCGAGCACCTGCCTCGGCAACCAAATATCCACACAATAGCTTTAACAGGGTTAGCAAATGTAAACATGCAATTACTAAGATCTTTGTGCGTGTAGCAAATCTCGAGCCTCATCCGAGCACCATCCTCGGCACACCCAGACCGAGCACCTGACTCGGCAACCAAATATCCACACAATAGCTTTAACAGGGTTAGCAAATGTAAACAGAAGGAGACTGACAATTCCACCTTGCCCCAACATGCTATTTCTAACTGTTAAACCCCATTCCCGAAATCCCCGGGAACGTACCCACCTTGTGTGCGCCGTCCTGCGTTCGTCCAGTCCGCGTCTGTGCACCAGTCGCCAACAGCGTCCCGCACTCCTGAAGGAACAAGGGCAAGTCAAAGCTTAAAAGTCCGAAGCTTACAACGACCCCCAACAGCGTGCAGCGGAGTTCTTCGCACAGCACCGGCCCGTGCGACGAACACTCTGCCTGGGCGCAGCCCCGCGCGGCACCAGCCCGCGCGGGCGCCCCTCCTGCGGTGCGGCCCCGCGCGGCCGGGCGCCGCGCGGGCGCGCTGCTCGCGGAGCGGGGCGACCCCGCGCGGCACCAGCCCGCGCGGGTGCCCCCCTCTTGCGGGCGGCCCCGCGCGGCCGAGCGCCGCGCGGCGCGCTGCCCGCGGTGCGGGGCGGCCCCGCGCGGCACCAGCCCGCGCGGGCGCCCCCTCTTGCGGGCGGCCCCGCGCGGCCGAGCGCCGCGCGGGCGCGCTGCCCGCGGTGCGGGGCGGCCCCGCGCGGCACCAGCCCGCGCGGGCGCCCCCTCTTGCGGGCGCCCCCGCGCGGCCGAGCGCCGCGCGGGCGCGCTGCCCGCGGTGCGGGGCGGCCCCGCGCGGCACCAGCCCGCGCGGGCGCCCCGCTCTTGCGGGCGGCCCCGCGCGGCCGAGCGCCGCGCGGGCGCGCTGCCCGCGGTGCGGGGCGGCCCCGCGCGGCACCAGCCCGCGCGGGCGCCCCCTCTTGTGGGCGGCCCCGCGCGCGGCCGAGTGTCGCGCGGCGCGCTGCCCGCGGCGTGGGGCGACCCCGCGCGGCACTTGCCCGCACGGCGCCCCACCCGCGGCCGGCCCCGCGCGCAGCGATGCGCGACGGCGCCGCCCCCCCTCCTCCCTCCTCGTGACCAACAAAAGAAAAAAGAGAGGGAGATTCCCCCAAACGGAAACGTTTCCGACTCACCTCGATGTGCGAAAGAGGAGGAGAAGGAGGGATCGTCCGCTTGCCTCCACCGGTCCACCCTTGCCCGTGCGCTTGGTTATTCTTTGCCGGCGGCTACGAGGGAGGAAGAAAAGAAAGAAGAAAAGAGGCGGCCGCCAAAAGACAAAGAAAAAGAGGAACCCTAATCCTCTTTCCCACACGGCTATATTTATATACTAAAGGAATTAGGGTTTACCTTAAAAGGTGTGCGGGCTGCCGACACGGATCCCGAGGCGTCTAAGGGGGGCCCCAACTTCGAGAATTAATTCTGGTCAGACCGGGAGTCGGAAAAATAAACCGATCGCGCCCACGCGCTCCGTTCCGCGAGCTCTACCGCCTAAAATTATTTGCGGGCCCCGACGGTCTGTCCGGAAAAACACCAAAAATGAGGCCCCCGGTCAGGCATTACAAGAAGAGGGTGACCAGAAGGGTTAAGGAAAAGCCGGGTCTTACATCACTCACCAATAAAAACAAGTTTCGTCCCCGAAACTTAACTCCCGCCTACGGCGAAGAGGTCCGGGTAGCACTCCCCCATCTTTGACTCTGGTTCCTAAGTTACCTCACATTCTTCCTGGTTGCTTCACAGCGCCTTGCCATAGGGGGATCGTCCGGTTGCGCAACCCTTTTGTCCTCTCGTGCTAAGATCCGCATCGAGGTTTGGCAGTAAAGCCAACCGGTATGTCACCGGGCCTACGCGCTACAAAATCCCGAATATCGGGTCATTGACGCCAACCAACAATCCCAAAAGCTCGAACTATTAGCAATACGCAACTCATTTACTTAAGGCGTTCTGTCACACCGCCACCGATCTTGACCTGACTCAACCCACCTGGACGTCTAAGGCGTACTGTTACAACGCCTCGGGTCTTGGCCCGACTCACCTCACCTGGACGTCTAAGGCGTACTGTTACAACGCCTCGGGTCTATTGTCACAAGGCCGGAAGTTGGACCTATTTAACCCATAACTAAATAGCCAACATAAAAGACAACTAAGTCTTCACCTCCTTATTGGGCAGGAGGGTACGAAGCATTACTTCTAAGGGTTCCTTTGGGGTCGTGGCCAAAATTTCTCTTGTACGAGGTCTTCCTTGCTACTACCTCCCTCGTAGCCGAAACGTCTGCTTTCCCCCGCCGGTCGCTGATGTTTCGCTTTCACCTGTTGGCACACCCAATATTGCGCCACAATTTGTGCCACATCGCTCTTTCGATTTGGGCCACCAGAAGGTCTGCCATAGATCCCCGCACCTCTTTGTACCTCCGGGATGCGCGGTATAGGAGGTATTATATACTTTGGCTAGATCTTCTTCCCTCGTTTCTAGCTTATCGGGCACACGAATTCGTCCCCGGAACCTTATTACATCCCTGAGTCACTCGTAAAAATTCCGCCTTGCTCCGAGGACATTCTGTCTTGCACCAGTTGTAGTTACGTGTCCGTCGTTTGGTCTCCCAAGATCCTCTTGGAGATTCGTCAGACTAGATCTTATAGTCCTTTCCGGGCTTCGGCTGTATGAGCGCTGGCGCCTGTGTGCGTCTGTCTTTAAGTTCTTTGAAACTCCTTTGGCACTGGGCTGTCCAGACGAACCTCTACCCACTTTGGGTTAGTCGATTTAGGGAAGTGGCCTCCCACGAAGCGTCTGTAGTGGCCTGCCCGTCCTAAGAAGCTTCGGATCTCCGTCACCGTTGTTGGCCGAGCCCAGTTGGCCACCGACTCGATCCTCCTCGGATCCACTGCAATTCCAGATGTCGAAACGGTATGCCCCAAAAAGTCCACCTCACGGAGCCAAAACTCACACTTTATGAGTTTGGCATATGGTTGCTGATCCTGGAGGGTCTAGGGGATTACTCGCGAGTGTTCCCCATACCCCTTGTCCGTTGTGAGAGTAGATCGGAACGTCCACTATAAGACCATTACCGGCTGGTCTAAGGAGGGCTTGAGTATCCTATTCATCATGCCTGTGAATACCGCTGGTGCGTTAACGAGTCTGAACGGTATGACCGTGAACTCATGTCGACCACTCCGAGTTCGTAAGGCTGTTTTTCGGTAAGTCTGGTTCCCGGAGACGCACTTGGAACTTCAAGCAGTCAGCTACCACTTAAAGATTGCCGTGGCTGTCGGCCCCAAGCGTGATGCCGTTAACTTTTAACGGAGACCTCATTAGTCCTTAGAGACTAAGAACCCGTCTCGCCCTCGCTGGGCAGGAAGGAGTACAGCCGCCTGCCTCGAGGGGTAGCCGGAGGATCCGACCGAACTTATTTCTACGATGGGATTTCTTCTAATATCTATGGTAGGGAGAAACATGAAGCGAGGGGGAGGGGTGGGATGCTGCTACGGGTGATGTCCCTGTTTCCGAGGGCCAGTTGAAACAATGGCGCCCCGGTTTGCCGCATCGAAAACGGTGGTCTTGCTTCTGGGGACATTCGGTCACTTGGTGTATTCCACCGCAATTGATGCAAGACTTGTCCACCGACCATTGTCCTCCCGTCGGCGCATTCGTGGTTCCTTATTGCCATCTCAGGTATTTAGGAGGCCGGCTCCTCTTGGTATGCTCCTTTCCAAAACAAGGTCGAGCTCGTTTCGTATCCCCGCCGCAACCTGAGCTCTCCCGTCGGGCTCGTGAACTCGCAAATTCGTGCTCCACTGTGGTGGCTCTATCGACCACCTCCTAGAAGGTGTGCAAATCCGCCGTTTGCACCACCTTGTAGATATCGCTTCGTAAACCATTCACAAAAAGACGGGCTTTGTGAGATTCATCTCTTATAACAGGGGGAACACATTTGGTCAACCTCACAATTTGCCCGTTGATAACCCGTAACTGTCTCACTTCCTTTCTTGATGTGCTTCCGGTCATCTTCCATCTGCTGTTTGATGCTGTCGGAGAGAAATTCCTCAAACAGTTTTTCTCGGAACGTGGTCCAAGATGGAAGGGCGGTGCCCTCGCAGTAACGGCGGTCATTCTGGGGATAGGTGTCACCACGGTCTCTCCCAAGGGAGCTCCAACAGTGGCCCCCGGCATAAGTCCCGAAGTTGCTGGTGTTAGTGCTGCTGAAGGCGTCGTCGGATGAACCTGCGGTATCTCGGTCACCGAGGTCGGAGAAGGGGCAACCGTAGTCTCGCTGACCGCCACCGACGGTCTCGTCACTGGTGCGGTTGGTCCGGGCAAAGAAGCCTGGGCGACCTCCATTGGTAATGTCGACTGTTGCGCCCACTGCCGCATTTGTTCCATAAGGGTTGCCAACTGCCCGGCCACCTCTTGTAGTTGTTGTCGGAGCAGCTGATACTCCGCCGCTATTGGCACCGTACTTTCTGCCCCTGCGTTCTCCGCTGATAACCCCTTTCGGGCCATTAATCGCTACATACAAAGAAACCAAGTCAACCCTAGACCTATCGGGTCTAGCACCACGACCTACAGACGTACTAAATTTAAATCCCCCAGTTCACTTTATTAATCAGTAGTTAGTGTATCGCGCCCCGTGGATGTTGGGCCCCGACTGTTGTGGTTAAAGTTTACCCTCTCTGATACCATCTTAATCTGTCACGCCCCGGGGGTTCGAATCGCGCGGAAGAGGAGCCACCAATGCCCCTGAATCAGCCATATATTTTTTTTTGTATAACATTACTCCCCGGTGCGTGCCCAGACCCGCCGCATACACAAATTCACTCTGCAAACGGGCAGAGTCCCCTTTGTATATACACGGCGTCTCAACTACAAAGTGTCTCACAAGGCGTAGCACACACAATCTCTAACCACATCAGTTGGGGTCTCGTACACATACAACCAAACAATTCACATGATATTCTAGCATTCACTTAGAGCATAGAGGCCGGTGTTTTGAAAGGATAAATAATCACAAGGTTTTGAAAGCGGCATCCACACGACGCCATCGTTTATGAAAACAGTTCGCAAACACATAAATCCCATAAGGTTTGTAAAGCTCGGTGCCCACACGACACCCACGTTTTAAAAGTAGTTTTCGCAAACGGTTTTTCTTTGCTTTTCATCGTTCAAAACGGCCAAGTAAGAGAGAACGTAGAATTCATTCAATTATTCAAAAAGGAAAAAGGCAACATCCACTTCGACCCCACGGGGGTATCGCAAACCACAACTAACTAACATGAGTAATAAAAGATAAAGGGAAAGAAAGGTCACTGTGTCTGAAGCTCGATCAAAGTCAGAGCAGCACTCTTGCGGCCTCTCCGGTGCCCTAGCGCTCGACCCCGGACGGTCTGGGTGAACCTGTCGCGGAGTGGGGAGTCAGTGACAAGAAAATAACATAATAAGCAAATAGGGCTAAAGTCAGGCAAACCACGATAGAAACCAGAGCAATCAACAATGAAGCACCATGTGCAAACCATACAATGCTGAACCCCGTGCAAACAATATAATGCAGAACCTCGTGCAAACCAACACCGGGCACCTCCCCCGGCAACCACACCGAGCACCTGCCTCGGTGACCCCTACCGAGCACCTGCCTCGGCCGCCAAGCACCCACCTCGGCATCATCCACCATAACCACACCCTGTATCAAAACAACATCGGGCACCTTCCCCGATGCCCACCGCCGAGCACCTGCCTCGACATCACCGCTCACACCCCCCACCCATGGGGGCCCCCATTCCTAACGCCACCACCGCGTGGGGTACACGGGTCAACGTACCACTTTTCCGGAAAAGCACACCCTTTGCGGTGGCCAAACCGCGGGTGTGCGTGTAGCAATCTCGAGCCTCATCCGAGCACCATCCTCGGCAAACCAGACCGAGCACCTGCCTCAGCAACCAAATATCCACACAATAGCTTTAACAGGGTTAGCAAATGTAAACATGCAATTACTAAGATCTTTGTGCGTGTAGCAAATCTCGAGCCTCATCCGAGCACCATCCTCGGCACACCCAGACCGAGCACCTGACTCGGCAACCAAATATCCACACAATAGCTTTAACAGGGTTAGCAAATGTAAACAGAAGGAGACTGACAATTCCACCTTGCCCCAACATGCTATTTCTAACTGTTAAACCCCATTCCCGAAATCCCCGGGAACGTACCCACCTTGTGTGCGCCGTCCTGCGTTCGTCCAGTCCGCGTCTGTGCACCAGTCGCCAACAGCGTCCCGCACTCCTGAAGGAACAAGGGCAAGTCAAAGCTTAAAAGTCCGAAGCTTACAACGACCCCCAACAGCGTGCAGCGGAGTTCTTCGCACAGCACCGGCCCGTGCGACGAACACTCTGCCTGGGCGCAGCCCCGCGCGGCACCAGCCCGCGCGGGCGCCCCTCCTGCGGTGCGGCCCCGCGCGGCCGGGCGCCGCGCGGGCGCGCTGCTCGCGGAGCGGGGCGACCCCGCGCGGCACCAGCCCGCGCGGGTGCCCCCCTCTTGCGGGCGGCCCCCGCGCGGCCGAGCGCCGCGCGGCGCGCTGCCCGCGGTGCGGGGCGGCCCCGCGCGGCACCAGCCCGCGCGGGCGCCCCCTCTTGCGGGCGGCCCCGCGCGGCCGAGCGTCGCGCGGGGCGCGCTGCCCGCGGTGCGGGGCGGCCCCGCGCGGCACCAGCCCGCGCGGGCGCCCCCTCTTGCGGGCGGCCCCGCGCGGCCGAGCGCCGCGCGGGCGCGCTGCCCGCTGTGCGGGGCGGCCCCGCGCGGCACCAGCCCGCGCGGGCGCCCCGCTCTTGCGGGCGGCCCCCGCGCGGCCGAGCGCCGCGCGGGCGCGCTGCCCGCGGTGCGGGGCGGCCCCGCGCGGCCGAGCGCCGCGCGGGCGCGCTGCCCGCGGTGCGGGGCGGCCCCGCGCGGCACCAGCCCGCGCGGGCGCCCCCTCTTGTGGGCGGCCCCGCGCGCGGCCGAGTGTCGCGCGGCGCGCTGCCCGCGGCGTGGGGCGACCCCGCGCGGCACTTGCCCGCACGGCGCCCCACCCGCGGCCGGCCCCGCGCGCAGCGATGCGCGACGGCGCCGCCCCCCCTCCCTCCCTCCTCGTGACCAACAAAAGAAAAAAGAGAGGGAGATTCCCCCAAACGGAAACGTTTCCGACTCACCTCGATGTGCGAAAGAGGAGGAGAAGGAGGGATCGTCCGCTTGCCTCCACCGGTCCACCCTTGCCCGTGCGCTTGGTTATTCTTTGCCGGCGGCTACGAGGGAGGAAGAAGAGAAAGAAGAAAAGAGGCGGCCACCAAAAGACAAAGAAAAAGAGGAACCCTAATCCTCTTTCCCACACGGCTATATTTATATACTAAAGGAATTAGGGTTTACCTTAAAAGGTGTGCGGGCTGCCGACACGGATCCCGAGGCGTCTAAGGGGGGCCCCAACTTCGAGAATTAATTCTGGTCAGACCGGGAGTCGGAAAAATAAACCGATCGCGCCCACGCGCTCCGTTCCGCGAGCTCTACCGCCTAAAATTATTTGCGGGCCCCGACGGTCTGTCCGGAAAAACACCAAAAATGAGGCCCCCGGTCAGGCATTACAAGAAGAGGGTGACCAGAAGGGTTAAGGAAAAGCCGGGTCTTACATCCAGGTCCTGCCGCGCGCACGCGCCAGGGCCTGCCGGGCGCACGCGCCTGGGCCTGCCGCGCGCGCCTGGGCCTGCCCCGCGCGCGCCCGCAGCTGCTGCGCGCGACGCCCTGGCGCGCCCCGCGCAGCAGCCCTGCGCTCGCTGCGCGGCGCCCTCGCTTGCTGCGCGCGCCCGCGTCTGTGGCTGCGCGGCACCCAGCCCTGCTGCGCGCCGCCTGCCACAACTGCGCGCGCACCCATGGCGCCCGCGCAGCACCTGCCGCATGCTGCGCGCGCCGCTCAAGTGCGCCCGCGCAGCACCAGCGCCTGCCGCGCGCGGCGCCCTTGCGCGCCCGCGCGGCACCCTGCTGCTGCAGCCATCACTCCAAACAGTGGACAATTAGCCACACCAACAACTCCAACATCAGCCCGAAAAAAACAAACCGAGCTCACTCTCTCTCTCTCTCTAAAAAAGAGAAAACAAAAAAACTGCACTTACCACGTTGGAGGCTCGACGAGCGCGCTCCGCTCGCTCCACACGGCTTCTAGGAGGAAGTCCAACATCAAAACCACACTCAAAATCTTCTTTTCCTTCTTCCTCATTTTCTTCTGCCTTCTTCTTCTTTCTCTCTCTCTTCCTCTATTTCTTTTGCTTTCCTCTGTTTCATGCTGCCAGGAAGATGAAGATGAGCTGGCTAATTAGTAAGGTGGCTTAATTAAGGGTTGAAAAAAGACCCATTTACCCTCCACCAAAAATATCTAATGCCTTTCTAATTCATGCATTTTTTTCCTTATCTTGCTCTCTTAATCCATTTCTTCTCAGACCAAAGACAACCAATTAAAGTTAAATTCCTTTACATAGCAGACCAAGCCACCAATTAATTAAATTAATTGAATATTCCATCAAAGCCCCCAATAACTCACTTTTTGCCCTCGGGGCCTCCGCACGGGTCCGAAACCTCCCGAACTCCGCTGTAATCTGAAAATACACATGTCCACAGCTTTTCCCCCCTCAAAAGCTCAACTGTGGAGTCGGTGCGCTAAATCCAAAAACCGGCCCCCATAACTGTCAACTCCAACTCACTTTTTGCCTTCGGGGTCTCCGCATCAATCCGGAACCTCCCGAACTCCGCTGTAATCTGCAAATACACTTGTCCCAACATTTTTCCAATTTTTCTGCGCACCACGGTGGAGTCGGTACACAAACAAAACCGGTCCTCTATCGGCGCACAATGCCCGAAAAACTCCGATTCAAGCTAGGGCTTCCACGTCGATCCGACTCATCCTGAACTCATCCATAAACATAATTGGAACTCGTCCAAAGCAATTTCTCCGCACCACGCCATCCTGCGAGGTCTGTACACTATCCAAAGTCCCGGTACTCTACACTGGGTCTGGCCCTGCCGTTGGCGGTCGCCGGATGGCCGGCCGCCATTAATGGCGTCGAGCTCGGGCCATCCATGGCCGGACCTCCCTTGGGCTGCATGGGCCGCATGCAAGTGCATGATTGGACTCCCCTCAGCCACAGAAAGCTTTCTGTACATGTGGCCGGCGGTGGGAAGCGTCGCCGGTGCCGGAGCAATAAGCTCGGCCGAAGGGGTCATCTTCCCCAAACTAGGGCACTTCTGCACCACCTCCACACAGCACCAAAACACTCCAAATTTGGAGGGAAGCAAGAACAGGTCAAGAGGAAGAAGACCATCATTTTACTTTTCATTAAAAATCACCGAGAGCAAAGAAAGCTCGGGACGGAGCTCCGGTGAGACAACTTGGCCGCCGGCCAACCGAAGTTTTTCCCATTTTCGGGGCTGGGTTAGAAGAATCCCCAGAGGTCTAGGAACCTACTGCTAGTGGTCTTGGGTCCAGAGAACCATTGGTTAACGAGGACTCACCTTGCCGGAGTTGGAGAAGAAGAGGAAGAACCCGGTTCACTCCCCCCCCCCCCGCGCCGCGCAGCACCAGCAAGCTCGGTCACGTTCACCAGACACGGGAGAATCCTCCAAGGACTCCAGGGATCAAGTTGGGGTACTTGGGAGCAACCTTCCTTTCTCCCTCACACTCTCGGATTTCTCTCTTTGGGTGGTGTCTCCTCGGCCTCCACAGCACCCAGAGCTTTGGCTGGAAGATGCAGAGAGGGTTTGTGATGCTTAGGATCCTACATGACCCCTCGTGTACACACCCCATGTCATGCCCCGGGTGTAAACCAGAACCCGGGCCCGTCTACAGATCCGCCGTGCACACGATATTTCCCGCGTACACGAAGCGCCAAAACCTGTTCAGATATAAGAGATAATAATGAAAGAGCAATAAAAACATAGCTGAACTAAAACTAATACATCTCAGACTGAAGCTGGAAATAAAATACAATACATCTGTATAAATGATACATCAGTCTCTCCCAGCTCACCAAAAATAAATACAACCTGCTGACAAAAGCCAGTCCCAAAAGTAAAAGTACAACCGTATGAGGAAACATGGGTACACCAACAGTCCAACTAACTCGCTCATCCTGCCTCGAGATCTATCTACTCAGCCGTCCTCTCTCCTTGACCCGCCGCTGAAAGCCCAGCAGCACCCGCAGAAGACACTGCAAAACAAGGGAGAAGAAAAAGAGGAAAGAAGAATGGGGGTGAGAACTACTAGTAAACCAGTAGCCTCCCCTAGTGGGTAAAACCTCAAACTCCGACACACCCACTAGGTCTACAAGAGGCAAAAAGGAAAGAAGTGTGGTAAGCAATAATGACTGCTGAAGAAAGGAGACTACCACTACTATGCCTCTAAAATGCAGTCCTAGACTGGAATAATCGTATTCAACAGTAACCAACCATCCCAGATGAACCCAGTCTGTACCGCCCTCATCATCGGGCAAGTAAGCGACGCCGATGTGATAGCAAAACTCCTGCTGCCGCCCTCATCATCGGGCAAAAAAGTCGTGCCGATGTGATAGCAAAACTGTCAATAACTGTCTGGCCCCAGCCTCCGGAGGGGAACTCGAGGGGAGCGACCCACACGAGGAAAGCATCACCGGGCAATAACCGCGCCGGTGTGATAAGTATCAAAAGCAGGACTGGATCACAACTATAAAGCCCCAGTGGAACACACCCCTCCACTAAAAGAAAACTGATTCCCAATCTGATGCATAAGTAACCATCCGGTCAATCGCCCAATATCCGCGATTGCCGCAATACCCCAAAATCCACGACCAGGTCTCACAACCGACCTCCAGTCAACCGCCCAATATCCGCGGTCGCCGGAATAACCCACAATCATAATCATGTCCCACATCCGACATCCGATCAACCGCCTACTATCCCCGGTAGCCGCTATAACCCCCAATCCAAAATCGGGTAAAATAATACATATCCGGTCAACCGCCTACTATCCGCTGTAGCCGCAACTCTACAGACTACATCAAGTCCAACCCCTGACTTCCGGTCAACCGCCCAAAATCTGCGGTTGCCACAAAGCCCTCTAGTCCATAATCATGCCCTATCACCGATGTCCTATAACCGACATCCGGTCAACCGCCCAATATCCGCGGTCGCCGCCAAAACCCATAATCCACAATCCAGGCCCCTGCTATACTATCTCAAACCCCTGCTCAAACCCGAGCAACATGAACCACCTGACTAACAAAAGGAGAAAAGAAGAAAACAGGGTTTCTCCTAAGTCAAGTTCCAACATGAAAGTGTAGCGATAAAAGATGGCCTATCTAGATGTCCATACAAGCATGCAAGCGTTCTCAAGGAAACATAATTTAAGTCATTGATCATTAACGGTATCCACCTATGCATGTCACCTATCCTCAAGTAATACCACTAACAGGATAAATCATGTAGTCCCAATTAAATATTCAATTCCACATGGAAGGTTAAGTGCTAACATAGCAATCCATATGTCCAAACAAGCATGCATAAGTTCCATCCCCACTTGTTAATCAATAATCCTAACATTGGGAGATCACTCTAATAATCCTAGTGAGCATGTCAAAATAGAGGTAAACAACAACCACCCACCTGGACACGCGCAATCCTCAGCTGTAAGTCCTCCTTGCTGTCCAATATCCCTTTTCACGCCAAATGCCCAAACAGATAAACCGCTGCGATCACTGTTCACAATTACCCCAAAACATACAATTAAACACACAAGTACCCAAATACACGTTGTCCCAAAATTCAGTCCCAAAGTTGTGCCATTTTCTCCTGCGAGCTATACACAGAAAATTCCCAAAAAAATACCGTCGTGATCATCGCGACGAGCCGGTCGAAACCAGTACCTGCACGTTAAAATCCGAGTTTCATACACTGAGATACAAATTCGACAAGGGAACCACCCCGAAATAAACCAGTCTCAAAATCTGTAGCACAAAGTCCTATAAACAGAGATTTTTCACCTTTGAGAAATATTCAGAAAAATCCCAAAAAATTCGAGAGTGTTCCTTGCGCTGTGTAGATAAAAAGCACCAATTGGCACGCCTCAATCCGACGCCTGTACGCAAAGATATCGCCGAAACACCGATGTGCTATCCAAAACTCCGCCCCAGAAAAAGGATCACAAGAAAGCTCAGGAAACTCCAAGATTAACTCGAAACGAGGGGAAACTCAAATCATGAATATCGTAGATCTACCTGTCGTGAAGCCAACGGAACAAGAATCAACAAAAACGGTTGTCGAAGTAAGCCGGGGGAGTCCTCGCACCCAAACCGCGACGAAGGAGACCACAAATGAACGAGCGTCGCGCCGCGCCGTAAAAATGAAAACCTCGGGATGCGTGCGACAAAAAAATATGGGAATCTACAGATGGAACCATCTCTGGGAGAGGAGGAACTCTTGTGAAGGTCGCACTGTGAGAAGAGGAACAGGGAAAGAGTTCTCTGAATTTGTTCTCGGCCTTTATATAGGCTGGGAAAACAATTCACAAAAATACCAAATGAGTTCCTGGATTCGGGCGCCACACGGGATTCAGGCGCCCGAATCCGCTGCGCGGCTCCAAACACGGAACGCCCGAAACAGCCACACAGTGCCACGTAGCCACAAAACAGCGGACAGCCAAAGGGGCCACCCGCCGCGCGGCACGTGGCCCACCCGGCTGCTGACACGTGGCGTGCACCCGGTCAGTGCGCCGCTGACGCGCCCACGTGCGCGGCCTGCGCGCGCCGCCAGCCACCCTGCCAGGCACGCAACCCGAGGCACCCCGATGCGCCTCCGTGGACCCTGTCTTCGTGAGCCCGCCAACCAAAATTCGCCACGTGTCCCGCGGGTCCACCATGCACCCCGCGCTCTCCGTAGACCGCGCCCCGCGGACCGGCCCACTCCCGAGCTGCCACGCGTCCAGGCCCCGGTGCACGCCCGCCGCGTGGACCGGGCAGCCCACGCCTCTGCCCGCCGCGCTGCCCACGGCTGCCCGCCGCCGCTCTGCCCGCCGGCCGGAACAGTAACCCCATGCCTCGGAAAACCCGCTTTTGCATCTGGACTTTGAAAAATACAAGTAAATAGTCCATTTTTACCGTTTTCGCGCGCTGAATCCAAATCCGCCATCCGTTTTTCCAAATTCAACTTCTAAAAATTGCCGAAGGCATCCGAAAAGGTGTGTTTAATCCAAATTTCACGCTGAGTCTAATTTTGATATCCGTTTTGCGCGAAACAACTTCTAAACATTCGACGGGGTCCTCCGATTACCCACGTGATCCATTTTAGGTCCAGAGTCCATCACTTATGTCCAATTCGTGCACAAACACCTCCAATACATAGTACAGGCCCCCAGAAGCTTCCAAACACACTGCAGAAACTCTTTGCTGACCCAACAGTAATCCTCTTGTGGAAATTCGGGTCCTCACATCCTCCCCCACTAAAAGAAAGTTTCGTCCTCGAAACTAAAGTCATTCCTCAACCCGGAACCTCAAGCAAGTAGAGGGGGTAAATATCCAATCATCCACCACTCAAGCTCCCAAGGCTGTCTAATACCCTCGGGTCTCTAACTAGAACAAAATAGAGGCGGGCACTCCAGAAAAACCGCACCACCTCATCCAAATACAGCTGGGCTAACCGCTCGAGCTACCAAGTAGCTTGCATCGGCAAAAGCATCCGCTCCTCCCAGGGCCTCGAAAATCCAACCACCAAGTCCAAAGGCATAAAAACTCGATCCAAGTACCTCTATACTCCCGAGGTATCCAATATAAGTCCCCCAACTGATCACGTAGACTCTGATCTCTAATCCAAAAACCGTCGGGGTCTTGAAGCAATTCCCCAACTCTCCGGCATCAACACACAGCCATAAGCAGTCGAGAAAACCAGATTACAAATCCACCTTCAGGAAGACCCGGGACCCTTACAGCTGGTAAATCAAATCCTCCATGCTCTACAAGGGTGCTAGCTCCAGATGGTCACTTCATCAAATTCCCGGGGATCCACACAAAGCCGAAATGAACCAACCTTCCACAACTCGAATAGTACCGGCGCCCCCAAAGGCGACACACTTGGTCTGACAAAATTTCCAAAACATCGAATCCTGGAGTTGTGTCCTCAACTCCCAAACTAGTGACATGCTAGACAACTCCGATAGGAGAACAGCCGTGAACTCGCAACCAAAGGGGGTATCCCCGAGTCCCGGTGCCGCCGTAGGCCCCTCAACCACACCAGCCAAAAAGGCTACGCACCCACTGCGAAACATCCGCCTCGCTCCCGAAGTCAAAACAATAGAGGCGAAGATAACCCTCAAGCAACCCAGGTACACCAACACCTCCGGGCCTAGCTCCCCAAGAAAACCGTCCTCGCGGCATAATCAACCGCCGCGAAAGAAAAACCGAACCAGCCAGCCCAACGGGTACCACAACAACATCCCGCAGCTGAGTCAAGACCATCAGGTCTACCGGCAAAATTTAGGACTCAAGCTGCACTGGGCAGGACCAACAACTCTCCTCCACGTGCCAAGTGTGATCGGAAAAATAAGCCTCCCGTGCACGTGGTGACCATCCGACCCCTAACCCAAGAAATAAAGCAAAAGCACTACCCACCAAGAAGGGAATACTCCCGTATCAAAAAGATACGAACCCAAAAGTCGGGAACAACTCAAACCTACCACCACACCGACCGCTGTAACCTATGTGCTCTGATAGTCTCAAAAATCCACTATCCTGGAAAAAGAAATCGGGAATGCCTCATCCGACTGATCTGTCCTCCATCACCCGGCGCCGCGCCTCAATCAGAACTCGCCTCAGGCTGCAGATCCCAATCCAAAGGAACTACAATGCCACGCTCCATACCCGACGCCTACTCCAATGAGGCGTCCCAAATCCGTAATGGAGGGACCCAACGAGTTAAAAGGTATCCTGGCGCAATCCACTCTCAGACACTCATATCCTATGCGCCCCGTCCCTCTACACATGGAGCATGCAGTTCAGCAACTGCGTTAATTCTTGACACAAAAGGCTTCCAAGTACTCTCTATCCCCCACTGAACAAGACCCTGCCTCCAAAGGCTCCATACTCAATCCCACGAATCGGAATGACTCATCCGCCAAAACTGGCTCACTAGATCAACGCAATCCCACAGCTTACCCGCAGTGAACTGTCCACCCTTCCTCGATGCCCTAGCACTAGACGTCGGCATGGAGGGGGCTACTCACTACTCCGACAACTGTGCCACTGCGCTGCTCCGACAACTATGTCACTGCTCCGTCAACTGTGTCACTGCGCTGCTCCGACAACTGTGTCACTGCGCTGCTCCGACAACTGTGTCACTGCTCCGACAACTGTGTCACTGCGCTGCTCCGACAACTGTGTCACTGCGCTGCTCTGACAACTGTGTCACTGCTCCGACAACTGTGTCACTGTGCTGCTCCGACAACTGTGTCACTGCACCGCTGATTTGCCTCCAACACTCCTACCCTTGGGGTCCGGAGCTGTCAGACTCCAATCTGGGTATCCGGCCCGAAACAACCAGCTTAGACCCAACTGTCGCACCAAGGTGCACCCGGGTCAGGGCCCAACGTCGGGGAGACACCGCTCACCACGACAAAACCGTAAATCAGCATACCCCAAACACTCGACCCAATCTAGCGAAAGTCAAAGACATCCCTCTATTTTGTAACTTTATGTTGTCTACAGCCAACATAACTGTCCCACAAAAATAGGATATGTCGATCCCTCTTCACTCAGAGGAAGAGTCAAATAAATAAATCACCGACTTTCGCAAGATATCGCGTCTCTCACGCACTAACATCCTAGGGTCCGCCCAAAAGCCTAGGGTTTCCTAAGTCCCAACTGACCTATCCCTAAGCTCTGATACCAACTAATCTGTCACGCCCCGGGTGTAAACCAGAACCTGGGCCCGTCTACAGATCCGCCGTGCACACGGTATTTCCCGCGTACAGGAAGCGCCAAAACCTGCTCAGATATAAGAGATAATAATAAAAGAGCAATAAAAACAGAGCTGAACTAAAACTAATACATTTCAGACTGAAGCTGGAAATAAAATACAATACATCTGTATAAATGATACATCAGTCTCTCCCAGCTCACCAAAAATAAATACAACCTGCTGGCAAAAGCCAGTCCCAAAAGTAAAAGTACAACCATCTGAGGAAACATGGGTACACCAACAGTCCAACTAACTCGCTCATCCTGCCTCGAGATCTATCTACTCAGCCGTCCTCTCTCCTCGACCCGCCGCTGAAAGCCCAGCAGCACCTGCAGAAGACACTGCAAAACAAGGGAGAAGAAAAAGAGGAAAGAAGAATGGGGGTGAGAACTACTAGTAAACCAGTAGCCTCCCCTGGTGGGTAAAACCTCAGACTCCGACACACCCACTAGGTCTACCAGAGGCAAAAAGAAAAGAAGTGTGGTAAGCAATAATGACTGCTGAAGAAAGGAAACTACCACTACTATTCCTCTAAAATGCAGTCCTAGACTGGAATAATCGTATGCAACAGTAACCAACCGTCCCAGATGAACCCAATCTGTACCGCCCTCATCATCGGGCAAGTAAGTCGCGCCGATGTGATAGCAAAACTCCTGCTGCCGCCCTCGTCATCGGGCAAATAAGCCGCGCCGATGTGATAGCAAAACTGTCAATAACTGTCTAGCCCCAGCCTCCGGAGGGGAACTCGAGGGGAGCGACCCACACGAGGAAAGCATCACCGGGCAATAACCGCGCCGGTGTGATAAGTATCAAAAGCAGGACTGGATCACAACTATAAAGCCCAAGTGGAACACACCCCTCCACTAAAAGAAAACTGATTCCCAATCTGATGCATAAGTAACCATCCGGTCAATCGCCCAATATCCGCGATTGTCGCAATACCCCAAAATCCACGACCAGGTGTCACAACCGACCTCCGGTCAACCGCCCAATATCCGCGGTCGCCGGAATAACCCACAATCATAATCATGCCCCACATCCGACATCCGGTCAACCGCCTACTATCCGCGGTAGCCGCTATAACCCCCAATCCAAAATCGGGTAAAATAATACATATCCGGTCAACCGCCTACTATCCGCGGTGGCCGCAACTCTACCGACAACATCAAGTCCAACCCCTGACTTCCGGTCAACCGCCCAAAATCCGCGGTTGTGTCACGCCCCGGGGGTTTATTTTAGCGGAAACGAGTTACAAAAAGGTATGTATTTTTTTTTTTTTTTTTGAAAACCTTCTTCCCCGGCGCGTGCCCAGATCCGCCGCATATACAGGATCACTCTACAAACGGACAGAGTCTCCCCTGTATATGCACGGTGTCGCGGTTTGTACAATGTTCAATAACGAGTAGACATTCAATCACAACAATCCAAACATACAACCATTCACAATATGCTGAATAAACTCACGGCCGATTAGTTTGAAAGGATAAAACCCACAGTTGTTGAAACGGCGCCCACCCGGCACCCATATTTTGAAAACCTTTTTTCGAAAGCAACATAAACTCAGGGGTTTGGAAAACAGTGCCCACACGACACTTGGGTTTTGAAATCCATTTTCGCAAACCATAAATCCACAAGGTTTTGAAAACGGTGCCCACACGGCACCCGAGTTTTGAAATAGTAGTTTTCGCAATCTGTTCTTTTATTTGCTATTTTATTTTCCAAAGCGGCCCACAGAGATGTAAAGAAAACTAAACAATTCATTTGTCACCGTACCGACATCCATACCGACCCCACGAGGGTATCGAGAACCATCCACAGTCTACAAATAATAAATGGAATGCGAAAGTAAGAGGTAAAGTACTGTTCCGGTCTCCTGGGACCCAAAACCTCTAGCCGCGGCCTCACCGTCGCCTAACTCTCCCCCCTGTAGGACCCTGTCGCAAAGTGGGAAGTCAGCGACTGTCACGCCCCCGGGTCGAACTACGACCCGGGCTCGCCAACAGATCCGCCGTCTGTGCGGAAACTGCCGCACAGATGAAGCGTCTACCCTGCAAAAGATCTATAGCTAAACATGTATCAGAGCTGAAAATAAACTAATAGCTACAGAAATCCACTGAACATCTGATATAATTAAAACCTCGATACAAAGTCTCCCAGCTATAAAACAATATAGAAAAAAATCCTCCCAGATCTCTCAGAATGTCTAGTATAAAAGTGGAAACATAAAAATACCGGGTGCATCTACCTCGGACTCTCAATGCTGGTAAGGAACTAGTCGGCCACGTCCTCACCTCGATCAGCTGTCTCCGCGCGAGCTAAGCCGGAACGGCAACCTCGGTACACCTGTCACCGCAGCGGGTGTGAGATCTACAGCAGAAGGTAGATCCCAGTGGGTACCGTCACCAATATCCACGGTATGCCCACTAAGTCTACTGGAGGCAAAACAGATAGGTATGCAGATAGATAGATAATTGGTAAGCTGAAAGAAAACTACAGCTAACATGTCTTAATCATAAAGCTCAAGAAACTCTACCAATAACATGAAATGCATACACACGCTACTGCTAATATGCCTCAAGCACCATGCTCAAAAGAAAACTCATCTAAGAACATACTATGCATACACCACTCGCACACGAGGTGCTCAATCGACCCAATCGAGCTGACTGCCACATCGGGTCCAGTCAAGCCTGCGCCTCCCTAGTATATCAACATTGGGTGTCCAATCGGACTAACTCGCTATCGAAAAGTGGCACATGCAGGCTATAGTCGAAATCCACGCTCTCTCTCAGAACGGAATGGACTCAAGCTCCTCACATCTCGCACAATAGTCAAAGTACTCTCAATGATTCGGGACCACCGTCAAACCCCACGGTTCCCAACAACACTAGCACTGGTCTAACACAGCTATAAGACACCCCTCAGCCCCCAGGCATGAGTGCAACAGTAAAAGTACCTGACCAAAGATAACCCAATCAATCCACCAGTAAAAACCGGTACTGCCTGCTCTGTCATCAATCTCCCGAACTCAGTATCTCCACTGTCCAAATGACCGGAACCCAACACGGTCTGACCGGAACCCAACACGGTCTGACCGGAACCCAACACGGTCTAAAGCCTACTCCGGAGCGGCGCTCGAGGGGAGCGACCCTCACGAGCAAAGTATCTCAGTAACAAATATCTCTGTCAAGTATCTCAATAGCAGGCTATGATCCACGATCAAATAGATCGGAAACTCAAACGCTCAAACGACACAACTCAGTCGGGAAAACCCACCACGACTCGATCAGGAAGTGCCCAACACTCTCACAGCTATGTCGGAGAACCACCTCCCCGACTAGATCTGATATGTACGACCCATAATCTAGAAAACCTCATCGATCCCAACAAAAAGCTCACACTCACATGACACTAGAAACTCATCTCACAAATCTCTACAAATCCACTCGGCCCCCCGGCACGAGTATACAAGCATAACGGGCCACCTGGACCTATGTCATACCCCTGGTGAACTCATAATTTAAAAACCACTTTGAAAATGCTGATTTTCCTTAAAACGGACTTTCTCGATTTTTAAAGCGATCCAGGTACAAATATGATGCCAACAAAACGTGAAATCTAGTGTCATATAGTATCAGAAGTATGCTAAAAATGATCCGGAGTTCCAATGAAGTTTATAGAAAATTCCAGGCAACTATCAGATTTATCAATATACAATAATTAAGCTAACATGATCAATATGCTTACAGGAGCATTAGAGGGCATTCCATAAATCTCGAAGAAATTCCAACCCACCTGGAACGCTTTCCGTAGGCAATTGCTGAAGTCGGTGTAGTGCCGGAACCTCGAACTGACGAAATCTCAAAAATCGTGCCGCAAATCCCGGAAAAAACCTCGGAAGCTCCAATAAATTCCCTCGAGTCCACACAAAATTTCGGCGCGCAACAGCTCACTCCACACATCCACAGCACACACATACAACACACGGCCCACACACAGATCACACCAAAACTTCAGCCCAAAAAGATTTCCACAACACAACTCTTAAGCTTCCAGCAGACTAAAAATACATAACCACTTAAACCCAAATTAATTAATCCCAAGTCCTTCCATATATTCAATCAACATGTTCAAGTAAACACTACTATAAATATGCATACACTTCTCACATACAACCCAAATCCATAGCACTCTCCTTGCTCATCATCTGCCAACAAGCAGCACATGCACACAAGCTCCTCAACACCACTTAAATACTAAGCATTACCAAAAACACATACACATGAAGCTTCAGCACAAATTAAATTCTTGCTCCCATTTCACACACACAAGCTCCAATTACATAAATCCATTAGCACCCAGCAGGTCCACTCCCACACATTAACATCTCACAGCATCAACTGCATGCTTACATAAACACCATTACACAATAGCTCCACAATCCTCTTAAAGCTCCAAGCATGCCAATAATTAAAATCACATATACATAAACCCTTAATTCACAATTACATGCTACATCCAAAACATACCAGTCCAACATAACCTCTGCATGCTTATAAAAATAAAAGCTTACCTTCACAAACTAAAATTGAATCCACACACAAACACTAGCCTCATCATAAACCTCATCATCATCATTTTAATCATCAACATCCTCATCTTTTAAAACATAACCATCAGCTGCACTACCATCACCATCTGCACCTCGCCGAATTTCGCCCCAACGGAAGCCGACCTGTGAGAGCAAAGGGAAAAACCCCGCATCAAAACAGTCCACGCAAAGTCTTCACGATGCCCGGGCAGCCACGAGCCTCGGCGTGCGTGCGCGCGGTCCACCGGCAGTGGAAAACGTCACTCGCCCACACGAGAAACGACTCCGCTCGCGTCGCTGCGCGCGGCTCTGTCGCCGCTGCCGCTGTGCTGCTAAAGCAGCCGCTGCGCTGCCCGGGCCCGCCGCGCGGCGCCTGGGCCCGCCGCGCGGCCTGCTGCGAGCTGTGCGCAGCGCACAGTGCGCAGCGCGCTGTGCGCAGCGCGGCCGCCTGCTCGCAGCGGGCTCCCCCCCCGCCTGCGGTGCTTGCTGCCGGGCAACCATGGACAACAGTCCATGGCTCAACTCCCTTCTCTCCTGGCAGCAACCCATGGACAGCAAGTCCAACAAAAAAAACCCAAACAACCAACAAGCCAAAACCAAGCTTCAACCAAAGACGGCACATACCATTGTCAGAAGCTCATCGCGTGCACGCTCCGCTAGCTCCACGCCGATAGCAGGAAGCTCCACCATCAAAGCTCAACCAAAAGCCCTATTTTCCATAGTTTCTTCTTCTTCTTCTCTCTTCTTTTCTCTCCTGTTTTCATTCCTCTATTTGCTCCCCTATTCCTCTGTTTCACAAGATAAAAGAGGCGATGACGTGGCATGTGCTAATTAAGGAGGCCAATTAAGTGGGTGGTTGGCTGCATTAAATGCACCAATAAAATATCTTGATCCACTAATTTAAATGCATACTCAAACCACCTCTAAAATCCCTTACATAACTTCATTCTTCTCTAATTTCATCACATGTTAAATTACCAATAAAAAAAATAATAATTAATTAATCTATTTTAAGCCCCACCAACTCACTTTTTGCCCCCGGGGCCTCCGCACGGGTCCGAAACCTCCCGAACCCCGCTGTAATCTGAAAATACACATGCTCAAAGCTTTTTCTCCTCAAAAAGCTTAACCGTGGAGTCGGTGTGCTCAAACAAAAAAACCGGCTCCAAAACTGCCAGCTCTAACTCACTTTTTGCCCTCGGGTCTTCCGCGTCAGTCCGGAACCTCCCGAACTCCGCTGCAATCTGAAAGTATACCTGTTCCAAGTATTTCCAAATTTCCTGCACTCCACTGTGGAGTCGATGCTTCCCCGAGACCAGTCCTCTAACGGCGGACAAAGCCCGAAAAACTCCGAATCAAGCTGGGGCTTCCGCGTTGACCCGAATCATCTCGAACTCATCTGAAGTCACATATGGGACATGCTCGAGGCATTTCTCCGCGTCACGCCATCCTATGAGGTCGGTGCGCTATCCGAAATCCCGGTATTCTACAGCGACTAAACAAAAGTGATAATAGTAAAGCAGGTAAAGAAAACGTCCAACCGTAGTCTATCCGGAGAAACCACCCTCGCAAGGGAAGAGTAAAATCAAACACCTGTAAACCTGCAATACCCGATCCCGTCGGACAACTAAACCGACGGATCGCACCGCGCCCAAGTCGGACAACTAAACCGAATGGGTCGCACCGCTCCCACGTCGGACAACTAAACCGACGGTTCGCACCGCTCCCACGTCGGACAACTAAACCGACGGGTCGCACCGCTCACACCTTGGCGCATCCAAGCCCCACAACTAAAGAGGCCCCACGCCGTCCTGTGGGTATACACGGGTCATCGACCACTTTTCCGAAAAAGCGCACCCTTTGCGGTGGCCAAACCGCGGGTGCGCGTGTTGCAGCCGAGCATAGTAACCGTGAGCAATATATATATGTGCATGTATGCGAACCATGTGAGACAATATATATATATATCAATGTATGAGGACCGTATGAAATAACATATACATATCCGTGCATGAGAACCATATGAAACATATATATTCACAACATACACCTATCCATGCATGAGAACCATATGAAACAATATGTATATCTAATCATAAGAACCGTAAAGCCATAACGAATAATTGATGCCTCCCTATCATGTTTAACCCAAGTACACATAAGGTTGACCCCGTCAAACATGATAGAACTAAATGCTAAGACTTAAGAATAGAAACCCACCTGAATGTAGGCCGATCCCGAGCTCCCGCTAGACACTGGGAGGCTGGTGCTGAACTGCTGGGACCTGAACAGTAACTGAAGTCAGAAACCGACCCACTCATACCCATCCCGGCAACACTACAGTGATACAACGCTAACACGGGGTAACTTAGCCGATTTACGGAACAAGATCCAATTCCCGCTCAACGAGAGCCTACGGGACTCTAACAAAATGCCCAGTAGGTGTGAAAACACTGCCTAAAGACAGCTGTCGTGTCCAACTTATAATATGATCCATGACAAATCTTAAATTGCATAAAACCCTGAGTTAAATGACCGTTTCGACTCGTTCTTGGAATCCGGGACTCCAAAAGCTGTTCTGTAAATTTCAGCGCGCTCGTTACGACGAGACGAAGCTCGTGCTCATAAGTTTGGACTGACACGGATCCCGAGAACAAAGTTGGCCCATTTACAAAGTTGGCCCATAATTACTTAGGGACCAAAACACCACTTTGCTACAACTATTTATATACTTGATCAAATTGGAAGCTAACTGAAGCATGGCACTTAGTGAGGACAGAGCACAGTGATGCTCACCTGTGGCTTGCCGGAGAGTTGCCGGGAAGTTGGCCAGAGCTACACCACTCAAATACACCAAGCTCGGTTTGCACAAGTTGAACCAAACCTAAAACACAAGGCCAACCGAGGCAAGCATCAGTGCAAGGGTGTTCCCAGAAGAGGTTCGGACCAAGCCAGGCACGGCGGCGGCGGCTGGCCGGGAAAAAGCCTAACAACACACCCTACTACGAGGTTGGAACAACTTAGCTTCCAAGGGTTCTCAGGCCAAACCAACTAGATAGAAACAATCTAAAGGGTATTTAGGACTCACCTGAGTGGTTGGCCAGCGACCAGGAGCAGCGGCGGCGGCCGGTGCTCGAGCTCGGGTTGTATCTATGGTGTAACAGTAGTGGGCAAAAACCCCACGTCAAAACTCACATGCAAATGCATACAAAGCTTCTAAAAGACCAAACTAAGTTACCTGGGTCACTTTCCGGCGGCGCGGGGCGTCGGCGATCGCTGGCGACGAAACCCATCCAAGCTCGGTTGAAGATGGAGAGCTCTAATGGCGGATTCCGGTCGGCGAGGCCTGGGCCGGCGCAAGATGGACCAAAATGTTCCCCTCGGTGCCAGGAAGCTTCCTGTGGTGGTGTCCGGCAGCGTGGTTGCGCGGCGGCGCCGGTTGGGTGATTTCCGGCGAGAGTTCAAATAGTCCGGTTCTAGGGCATCCACGTGCGGCGCGGATCTTCAACTGATCACTCTTAAATCTTGTAGAGGTGCTGCAGTCGACGAGAGGATTTGTGACGCCCCACTTCCCAGGGGGGTCACCCATCCTAGAACTACTCTAGCTCTAGCACGCTTAACTCTCATGTTCCTCTTGGATCTTGCTACCATCCAAAATGCTATAGCTGGGTTAGAGATTTAGTCCTATTATATCATTTATATAGAGGACTAATCCAAATTCCGGGGGTGTTACATTCTTCCCCCCTTTAAGCCCTGACGTCCACGTCAGGCTCAAGCACACTCACAAGCACCAGGCGATGTGAGACTCGTCTCGCTAGCCTTAGCCGACCTTGTGAGGAGCTACTCTCCACTCACAACGGTCATTAGCCGGGGAGCCTCGCTCTACCCGCTATATAACCCTGGCTCAGCCGAGACTCATCTCACATTTCCGGCTGGTGAATGGCTCTGATACCAACTGTGACGCCCCACTTCCCAGGGGGGTCACCCATCCTAGAACTACTCTAGCTCTAGCACGCTTAACTCTCATGTTCCTCTTGGATCTTGCTACCATCCAAAATGCTATAGCCGGGTTAGAGATTTAGTCCTATTATATCATTTATATAGAGGACTAATCCAAATTCCGGGGGTGTTACAGGATTGATCTCAACGGCTCTGATCCTAAGTTTGACGGTCGGATGACGGCGGCGCACGCGACCGGCCCGAAAATGATAATTCCGGCGTTGATGGCTCCCGCCGGCGATCGGGACGGCGGACGCGGCTCGGGCTGCACCGGGAGGGTCACCTCGGTGTCAGTAACCCACTGATAGGGTCCAAGTGCCAGATCAGAGAGGAAAATTCTGAAGTGTTTACCTCGCCGGAAAAATTGGAAGAAGGAGAGGTAGTCCGGCGGCGGCTGGGGCCGGCTCCACTCAGGCTTGGATGCGGCTTCTCAGAGGAGTCCTCAGACCAGGTCTGGATCGCCTAGGACCCTCCCGAGCACCCTCCTCTCCAACCACCCGAGCTCAAGGTCGTTCTTGATCTCTCTTCTCCAGCGACGGGAAGGCGGCGGAAGGTGCGCAACCCTCTGAGGAGTGCGGCAGAGAAGTGGGGTCGTTGAGGGTTGCGGCTAGGGCTGGCTCAGGGTTTAGGGTTGGTGGAAAAGCCTAGCTCGGGTATACATGTATTTATATGCATGGTGCGAACTTGCAATTTAATCCCTCTAAGCCATTTCATTTCCAACCCAAGTCCCTCACAATATAAATATCTCGCACTTAAGTCCCTCTCCAAGCAGTGGCACAAAATTCGAGGCATAATATAGGGTGTCATGCAAAAAGAACTATAATTTTTCCCATATTTCACGCTTTTCGAGACAACCGGGTTGTCAAACTGAAATGCGGACACCACCACTGCGTCCGGCTCGACGAAACCTATCAGGTAGCGATTTTTGTTTTTCGAGAAAAAGCCCGGATAAATTCTTGGTCCATAAATACTGTATCCAAATACAGTTTACCGCGCTTTTCGAGACACTAGGATCATCAAACGAAAATTCCGTCAGCGCCATTGCGCTCAGAACGTCAAAATTAGCTAGAATCGTCTACTCATACTGCTAGGTTTGGATTTTGGACAGTGAAATGGCCAACGACCGATCGAGATGGGACCGAAAACAGGGGTTACTATTCATTTTACTATTCACTTAAGTCGTGGGTCCCACTAGTTTTCTTGCTGATTTCCGGACGATCCGACCGTCGGATCGGCAAACGGTCTATACCATTTCCACTCGATTTGATGAGACGGTCGCACTGGCGACCTCAGATTTCCGAGATCAGACTCGGATCGGAAAGGCGGAAATTGTGCTTCGGCAACTGTGCCAACCGTACACCGGTACACCCCACTAAGGTTAATTTTGATTCCTCGCACACATTCGCACCTGAAAAACACTCTTTACACTAACACAATTTTCCTGAGTATTACAGGTTGCCACAAAGCCCTCTAGTCCATAATCATGCCCTATCACCGATGTCCTATAACCGACATCCGGTCAACCGCCCAATATCCGCGGTCGCCGCCAAAACCCATAATCCACAATCCAGGCCCCGGCTACACTATCCCAAACCCCTGCTCAAACCCGAGCAACATGAACTACCTGACTAACAAAAGGAGAAAAGAAGAAAACATGGTTTCTCCTAAGTCAAGTTCCAACATGAAAGTGTAGCGATAAAAGATGGCCTATCTAGATGTCCATACAAGCATGCAAGCGTTCTCAAGAAAACATAATTTAAGTCATTGATCATTAACGGTATCCACCTATGCATGTCACCTATCCTCAAGTAATACCACTAACAGGATAAATCATATAGTCCCAATTAAATATTCAATTCCACATGCAAGGTTAAGTGCTAACATAGCAATCCATATGTCCAAACAAGCATGCATAAGTTCCATCCCCACTTGTTAATCAATAATCCTAACATTGGGAGATCACTCTAATAATCCTAGTGAGCATGTCAAAATAGAGGTAAACAACAACCACCCACCTGGACACGCGCAATCCTCAGCTGTAAGTCCTCCTTACTGTCCAATTTCCCTTTTCACGCCAAATGCCCAAACAGATAAACCGCTGCGATCACTGTTCACAATTACCCCAAAACATACAATTAAACACACAAGTACCCAAATACACGTTGTCCCAGAATTCAGTCCCAAAGTTGTGCGATTTTCACCTGCCAGCTATACACAAAAAATTCCCAAAAAAATACCGTCGCGATCCTCGCGACGAGCCGGTCGAAACGAGTACCTGCACGTTCAAATCCGAGTTTCCTACACTGAGATACAAATTCGACAAGGGAACCACCCCGAAATAAACCAGTCGCAAAATCTTTTGCACAAAGTCCTGTATACAGGAATTTCTCACCTTCGGTAAATAATCAGAAAAATCCCAGAAAATTTGAGAGTGTTCCTTGCGCTGTGTAGATTAAAAACACCTCCTGGCACGCCTCAATCCGACGCCTGTACGCAAAGATATCGCCGAAACACCGATGTGCTGTCCAAAACTCCGCCCCAGAAAAAGGGTCAAAAGAAAGCTCGGGACTCCAAGATAAACTCCAAACGAGGGGAAACTCAAATCACAAAGATCGTAGCTCTACCTGTCGTGAAGCCAACGGCGCAATAATCAACAAAAACGGTGGTCGGAGTAAGCCGGGGGAGTCCTCACACCCAAACCGCGACGAAGGAGACCACAAATGAATGAGCGTCGCGCCGCGCCGTAAAAATGAAAACCTCAGAATGCGTGCCACAAAAAAATCCGAGAATCTACAAATGGAACCATCTCTAGGAGAGGAGGAACTCTTGTGAAGGTCGCACTGTGAGAAGAGGAACAGGGAAAGAGTTCTCTGAAGTTGTTCTCGGCCTTTATATAGGCTGGGAAAACAATTCACAAAAATACCAAATGAGTCCCTGGATTCCGGCGCCACACGGGATTCGGGCGCCCGAATCCGCTGCGCGGCTCCAAACACGGAACGCCCGAAACAGCCACACAGTGCGACGTAGCCACAAAACAGCGGACAGCCAAAGGGGCCACCCGCCGCGCGCCACGTGGCCCACCCGGCTGCTGACGCATGGCGCGCACCCGGTCAGCGAGCCGCAGACGCGCCCACGTCCGCGCGCCTGCGCGCGCCGCCTGGCACCCTACCTGGCACGCAGCCCGAGGTGCCCCGGTGCGCCTCCGTGGACCCTGCCTTCGTGAGCCCGCCAACCAAAAATCCGCCACGTGTCCCATCGGTCCACCATGCACCCCGCGCTCTCCGTAGACCGCGCGCTGCGGACCGGCCCACTCCCGAGCTGCCACGCGTCCAGCCCCCCGTGCACGCCCGCCGCGTGGACCGGGCGGCCCGCGTCTCTGCCCGCCGTGCTGCCCACGGCTGCCCGCCGCCGCGCTGCCCGCCGGCCAGAACAGCAACCCCAAGCCTCGGAAAATGCACTTTTGCATCCGGACTCCGAAAAATACAAGTAAATAGTCCATTTTTACCGTTTTCGCGCGCTGAATCCAAATCCGCCATCCGAAAAATACCAAATGAGTTCCTGGATTCGGGCGCCACACGGGATTCAGGCGCCCGAATCCGCTGCGCGGCTCCAAACACGGAACGCCCGAAACAGCCACACAGTGCCACGTAGCCACAAAACAGCGGACAGCCAAAGGGGCCACCCGCCGCGCGGCACGTGGCCCACCCGGCTGCTGACACGTAGCGTGCACCCGGTCAGTGCGCCGCTGACGCGCCCACGTGCGCGGCCTGCGCGCGCCGCCAGCCACCCTGCCAGGCACGCAACCCGAGGCACCCCGATGCGCCTCCGTGGACCCTGTCTTCGTGAGCCCGCCAACCAAAATTCGCCACGTGTCCCGCGGGTCCACCATGCACCCCGCGCTCTCCGTAGACCGCGCCCCGCGGACCGGCCCACTCCCGAGCTGCCACGCGTCCAGGCCCCGGTGCACGCCCGCCGCGTGGACCGGGCAGCCCACGCCTCTGCCCGCCGCGCTGCCCACGGCTGCCCGCCGCCGCTCTGCCCGCCGGCCGGAACAGTAACCCCATGCCTCGGAAAACCCGCTTTTGCATCTGGACTTTGAAAAATACAAGTAAATAGTCCATTTTTACCGTTTTCGCGCGCTGAATCCAAATCCGCCATCCGTTTTTCCAAATTCAACTTCTAAAAATTGCCGAAGGCATCCGAAAAGGTGTGTTTAATCCAAATTTCACGCTGAGTCTAATTTTGATATCCGTTTTGCGCGAAACAACTTCTAAACATTCGACGGGGTCCTCCGATTACCCACGTGATCCATTTTAGGTCCAGAGTCCATCACTTATGTCCAATTCGTGCACAAACACCTCCAATACATAGTACAGGCCCCCAGAAGCTTCCAAACACACTGCAGAAACTCTTTGCTGACCCAACAGTAATCCTCTTGTGGAAATTCGGGTCCTCACATCCTCCCCCACTAAAAGAAAGTTTCGTCCTCGAAACTAAAGTCATTCCTCAACCCGGAACCTCAAGCAAGTAGAGGGGGTAAATATCCAATCATCCACCACTCAAGCTCCCAAGGCTGTCTAATACCCTCGGGTCTCTAACTAGAACAAAATAGAGGCGGGCACTCCAGAAAAACCGCACCACCTCATCCAAATACAGCTGGGCTAACCGCTCGAGCTACCAAGTAGCTTGCATCGGCAAAAGCATCCGCTCCTCCCAGGGCCTCGAAAATCCAACCACCAAGTCCAAAGGCATAAAAACTCGATCCAAGTACCTCTATACTCCCGAGGTATCCAATATAAGTCCCCCAACTGATCACGTAGACTCTGATCTCTAATCCAAAAACCGTCGGGGTCTTGAAGCAATTCCCCAACTCTCCGGCATCAACACACAGCCATAAGCAGTCGAGAAAACCAGATTACAAATCCACCTTCAGGAAGACCCGGGACCCTTACAGCTGGTAAATCAAATCCTCCATGCTCGACAAGGGTGCTAGCTCCAGATGGTCACTTCATCAAATTCTCGGGGATCCACACAAAGCCGAAGTGAACCAACCTTCCACAACTCGAATAGTACCGGCGCCCCCAAAGGCGACACACTTGGTCTGACAAAATTTCCAAAACATCGAATCCTGGAGTTGTGTCCTCAACTCCTAAACTAGTGACATGCTAGACAACTCCGATAAGAGAATAGCCGTGAACTCGCAACCAAAGGGGGTATCCCCGAGTCCCGGTGCCGCCGTAGGCCCCTCAACCACACCAGCCAAAAAGGCTACGCACACACTGCGAAACATCCGCCTCGCTCACGAAGTCAAAAATATAGAGGCAAAGATAACCCTCAAACAACCCAGGTACACCAACACCTCCGGGCCTAGCTCCCCAAGAAAACCGTCCTCGCGGCATAATCAACCGCCGCGAAAGAAAAACCGAACCAGCCAGCCCAACGGGTACCACAACAACATCCCGCAGCTGAGTCAAGACCATCAGGTCTACCGGCAAAATTTAGGACTCAAGCTGCACTGGGCAGGACCAACAACTCTCCTCCACGTGCCAAGTGTGATCGGAAAAATAAGCCTCCCGTGCACGTGGTGACCATCCTACCCCTAACCCAAGAAATGAAGAAAAAGCACTACCCACCAAGAAGGGAATACTCCCGTATCAAAAAGATACGAACCCAAAAGTCGGGAACAACTCAAACCTACCACCACACCGACCGCTGTAACCTATGTGCTCTGATAGTCTCAAAAATCCACTATCCTGGAAAAAAGAAATCGGGAATGCCTCATCCGACTGATCTGTCCTCCATCACCCGGCGCCGCGCCTCAATCAGAACTCGACTCATGCGGCAGATCCCAATCCAAAGGAACTACAATGCCACGCTCCATACCCGACGCCTACTCCAATGAGGCGTCTCAAATTCGTAATGGAGGGACCCAACGAGTTAAAAGGTATCCTGGCGCAATCCACTCTCAGACACTCATATCCTATGCGCCCCGTCCCTCTACACATGGAGCATGCAGTTCAGCAACTGCGTTAATTCTTGACACAAAAGGCTTCCAAGTACTCTCTATCCCCCACCGAACAAGACCCTGCCTCCAAAGGCTCCATACTCAATCCCACGAATCGGAATGACTCATCCGCCAAAACTCGCTCACTCGATCAATGCAATCCCACAGCTTACCCGCTGTCAACTGTCCACCCTTCCTCGATGCCCTAGCACTAGACATCGGCATGGAGGAGGCTACTCACTACTCAGACAACTGTGCCACTGCGCTGCTCCGACAACTGTGTCACTGCTCCGACAACTGTGTCACTGCGCTGCTCCGACAATTGTGTCACTGCGCTGCTCCGACAACTGTGTCACTGCTCCGACAACTGTGTCACTGCGCTGCTCCGACAACTGTGTCACTGCGCTACTCCGACAACTGTGCCACTGCATCGCTGATCTGCCTCCAACACTCCTACCATTCGGGTCCGGAGCTCTCAGACTCCAATCTGGGTATCCGGCCCGGAACAACCAGCTCAGACCCAACTGTCGCACCAAGGTGCACCCGGGTCAGGGCCCAACGTCGGGGAGACACCGCTCACCACGACAAAACCGTAAATCAGCACACCCCAAACACTCGAGCCAATCTAGCGAAAGTCAAAGACATCCCCCTATTTTGTAACTTTATGTTGTCTGCAGCCAACATAACTGTCCCACAAAAATAGGATATGTCGATCTCTCTTCACTCAGAGGAAGAGTCAAATAAATAAATCACCGACTTTCGCAAAATGTCGCGTCTCTCACGCACTAACATCCTAGGGTCCGCCCAAAAGCCTAGGATTTCCTAAGTCCCAACTAACCTATCCCTAAGCTCTGATACCAACTAATCTGTCACCCCCCGGGTGTAAACCAGAACCCGGGCCCGTCTACAGATCCGCCGTGCACACGGTATTTTCCGCGTACACGAAGCGCCAAAACCTGCTCAGATATAAGAGATAATAAAAAAAGAGCAATAAAAACATAGCTGAACTAAAATTAATACATTTCAGACTGAAGCTGAAAATAAAATACAATACATCTGTATAAATGATACATCAGTCTCTCCCAGCTCACCAAAAATAAATACAACCTGCTGGCAAAAGCCAGTCCCAAAAGTAAAAGTACAACCGTCTGAGGAAACATGGGTACACCAACAGTCCAACTAACTCGCTCATCCTGCCTAGAGATCTATCTACTCAGTCGTCCTCTCTCCTCGACCCGCCGCTGAAAGCCCAGCAGCACCCACAGAAGACACTGCAAAACAAGGAAGAAGAAAAAGAGAAAAGAAGAATGGGAGTGAGAACTACTAGTAAACCAGTAGCCTCCCCTGGTAGGTAAAACCTCAAACTCCGACACACCCACTAGGTCTACCAGAGGCAAAAAGGAAAGAAGTGTGGTAAGCAATAATGACTGCTAAAGAAAGGAAACTACCACTACTATGCCTCTAAAATGCAGTCCTAGATTGGAATAATCGTATGCAACAGTAACCAACCGTCCCAGATGAACCCAATCTGTACCGCCCTCATCATCGCGCAAGTAACCCGCGCCGATGTGATAGCAAAACTCCTACTGCCGCCCTCATCATTGGGCAAATAAGCCGCGCCGATGTGATAGCAAAACTGTCAATAACTGTCTGGCCCCAGCCTACTTAGGGGAACTCGAGGGGAGCGACCCACACGAGGAAAGCATCACCGGGCAATAACCGCGCCGGTGTGATAAGTATCAAAAGCAGGACTGGATCACAACTATAAAGCCCCAGTGGAACACACCCCTCCACTAAAAGAAAGCTGATTCCCAATCTGATGCATAAGTAACCATCCGGTCAATCGCCCAATATCCGCGATTGCCGCAATACCCCAAAATCCACGACCAGGTGTCACAACCGACCTCCGGTCAACCGCCCAATATCCGAAGTCGCCGGAATAACCCACAATCATAATTATGTCCCACATCCGACATCCGGTCAACCGCCTACTATCCGCGGTAGCCGCTATAACCCCCAATCCAAAATCGGGTAAAATAATACATATCCGGTCAACCGCCTACTATCCGCGGTAGCCGCAACTCTACCGACTACATCAAGTCCAACCCCTGACTTCCGGTCAACCGCCCAAAATCCACGGTTGCCACAAAGCCCTCTAGTCCATAATCATGCCCTATCACCGATGTCCTTTAACCGACATTCGGTCAACCGCCCAATATCCGCGGTCGCCGCCAAAACCCATAATCCACAATCCAGGCCCTGGCTACACTATCCCAAACCCCTGCTCAAACCCGAGCAACAGGAACCACCTGACTAACAAAAGGAGAAAAGAAGAAAACATGGTTTCTCCTAAGTCAAGTTCCAACATGAAAGTGTAGCGATAAAAGATGGTCTATTTAGATGTCCATACAAGCATGCAAGCGTTCTCAAGGAAACATAATTTAAGTCATTGATCATTAACGGTATCCACCTATGCATGTCACCTATCCTCAAGTAATACCACTAACAGGATAAATCATATAGTCCCAATTAAATATTCAATTCCACATGCAAGGTTAAGTGCTAACATAGCAATCCATATGTCCAAACAAGCATGCATAAGTTCCATCCCCACTTGTTAATCAATAATCCTAACATTGGGAGATCACTCTAATAATCCTAGTGAGCATGTCAAAATAGAGGTAAACAACAACCACCCACATGGACAGGCGTAATCCTCAGCTGTAAGTCCTTCTTGCTGTCCAATATCCCTTTTTCCCGCCAAATGCCCAAATAGATAAACCGCTGCGATCACTGTTCACAATTACCCCAAAACATACAATTAAACACACAAGTACCCAAATACACGCTGTCCCAGAATTCAGTCCCAAAGTTGTGCCATTTTCACCTGCGAGCTATACACAGAAAATTCCCAAAAAAATACCGTCGCGATCCTCGCGACGAGCCAGTCGAAACGAGTACCTGCACGTTCAAATCCGAGTTTCCTACACTGAGATACAAATTCGACAAGGGAACCACCCCGAAATAAACCAGTCTCAAAATCTGTAGCACAAAGTCGTGTAAACAGGGATTTTTCACCTTCGGAAAATATTCAGAAAAATCTCAGAAAATTCGAGGTTGTTCATTGCGCTATGTAGATGAAAAACACCTCCTGGCACGCCTCAATCCGACGCCTGTGCGCAAAGATATTGCTGAAACACCGATGTGCTGTCCAAAACTCTGCCCCAGAAAAAGGGTGAAAAGAAAGCTCGGGAAACTCCAAGATAAACTCGAAATGAGGGGAATCTCAAATCACGAAGATCGTAGCTCTACCTGTCATGAAGCCAACGGCGCAAGAATCGACAAAAACGGTCGTCGGAGTAAGCCGGGGGAGTCCTCGTACCCAAACCGCGACGAAGGAGACCACAAATGAACGAGCGTCTCGCCGCGCCGTAAAAATAAAAACCTCGGGATTTGTGCCACAAAAAAATTCGAGAATCTACGGATGGAACCATCTCTGGGAGAGGAGGAACTCTTGTGAAGGTCACACTGTGAGAAGAGGAACAGGGAAAGAGTTCTCTGAAGTTGTTCTCGTCCTTTATATAGGCTAGGAAAACAATTCACAAAAATACCAAATGAGTCCCTGGATTCGGGCGCCACACGGGATTCGAGCGCCCGAATCTGCTCCGCGGCTCCAAACACGGAACGCCCGAAATAGCCACACAGTGCCAGGTAGCCACAAAACAGCAGACAGCCAAAGGGGCCACCCGCCGCGCGCCACATGGCCCACCCGGCTGCTGACGCGTGGCGTGCATCCGGTCAGCGCGCCGCTGACGCGCCCACGTGTGCGCGCCTGCGGGCGCCGCCTGCCACCCTGCCAGGCACGCAGCCCGAGGCGCCCCGGTGCACCTCCGTGGACCCTGCCTTTGTGAGCCCGCCAACCAAAATCTGCCACGTGTCCCGCCGGTCCACCATGCACCCCGCGCTCTCCGTAGACCGCGCCCCGCGGACCGGCCCACTCCCAAGCTGCCACGCGTCCAGCCCCCGGTGCACGCCCGCCGCGTGGACCGGGCGGCCCGCGCCTCTGCCCGCCGCACTGCACGCGGCTGCGCCGCCACGCTCCGCGGCTGCCCGCCGGCCGGAACAGTAACCCCAAGCCTCGGAAAACGCGCTTTTGCATCCGGACTCCAAAAAATACAAGTAAATAGTCTATTTTTACCGTTTTCGCGCGCTGAATCCAAATCCGCCATCCGTTTTTTCAAATTCCACTTCTAAAAATTGCCGAATGCATCCGAAAAGGTGTGTTTAATCCAAATTTCGCGCTGAGTCTAATTTTGATATCCGTTTTGTGCGAAACAACTTCTAAACATTCGACGGAGTCCTCCGATTACCCACGTGATCCATTTTAGGTCCAGAGTCCATCACTTATGTCCAATTCGTGCACAAACACCTCCAATACACAGTACAGGCCCCCGGAAGCTGCCAAACACACTGCAGAAACTCTGCTGACCCAACAGTAATCCTCTTGCGGAAATTCGGGTCCTCACACCCCAGGGAGACCAAGAGGCATATTGGCTTTTAATGCTTCTTTTGCGAAATTTGCAAAGAACCCCTCACATAGCTAACCACTAACACTCAAGTCCCTGCTGTAGGTGACAATTGCACCCAGAACCCTCACCAAGAAACCTCATAAATTTTGGTACATAAAATATTAGGGTTTCTTCCAGAAGACCCCCTTTTTCGGCACTTTTCACGCATTTCGAGACAAACGGTTCGTCGAATTGCGAAACGGACTTCGCCACGACGTGCGGCTCGTCGAGACCTTTCAAGTAGCGTATTTGCTTGCTTGATTCGGCGCTCGAATAAAATCTCGGGCCATAAAGTTCTTTATGTTGTAGAACAACGCACGCATTTCCATGCACCCGGATCGCCAAACGCGAATTCCGTCCGTGCCATTGCGTTCAGAACGTCGAAAATACCTAGAATTGACTACTCATACCACTATATCAGGGGTCCAGACGGCGAAACGGCCGACGTTGGTCGAGAGAGGATTAAAATCAGGGGTTACTATTCACAACTTAAGTTGTGGGGCCCGCTTTTTCTTCGCTGTTTCGCGGAATATCCGACCGTTGGACCGAAGACATGTGAATATCAATTTTTCTTGTTTCGACGAGACGGTCGCTCTGGTGATCTCGGATTTTCAAGATCAGGATCCGATCAAAAGTCGGTATTTTTGGGCCATAATTGCACTACTAATATTATATTTTTGCCAATTAATTAATTTCAAAAATTATTTAAACTTAAAATCTTGTTTTAAAAATCATGGTTACTACAAGCTGGGGCCAATAGGGCGCCGCCACGTGGCGCGCCCCACCTGCCCCCCGCGCCTCGAGCCGCGCGCTCTTGCGTTTCGTGCGTGCGTGCCGTGCCACGAGATCCGTGCCACTTGTTACGGAATTTGAGTTGGCGTATTTCGTGAATTCGGTTAAGTCTTGAAGATTGAAGGTAAAGGAAGTTGGATCATATAACTCAATCTCAAGAAAGAAGAATTCAAAAGGATCAGGTATGTTTAACTTAATATTTTTGGTGATCCGAATACTTCTTATAGCGTAGAAACACTTGGATGGATTTGTTATTGCATAAATATCAAAAACTGGACATGGGACATGTTCAGGATCCGGATCAGACTGTTCGATCCGGATCCCGAAGGTGGTTCGTTCATACACCAGTTCAATCCAGATCGTAGCTTCCCTTGATCCGGATCCCGAACACTGAGTTTACCATTTTATTTGAACGATCCGGATCAGGCTACTGCAATCCGGATCCCGAACGTTGTTGTTTGGTAAACTGTATGAACGATACGGATCAGGCACCTCGATCCGGATCCCGAACCTTCGTTTCACTGGAATCTGTTTTTCTCGCTACTACAATCCGGATCGCCGATCTCCGATCCGGATCGTCGTCATGAAAATTTCCAGAAAAGGTTAGTTTTTGATCCTTATCTTCTTCCAAGGGTTTCTAACCTATAAATAGACCCTATGATTCTTTTTCTAGGGTTAATCCAGATAGTCGTCATTATAAAATATAATCTTTTATACGGCCTAAGATCCACATATAGAGAAGAAAGGAAATCATAGATTCTATCTTATGTTTCTTCATCTATATTGATTAGTTTGATTCTAGGTTTTCATACTCACATTTTGAGTTGAATCAAACTATTGAATACTTAGATGGTATTTCCTATCTATCTTTGATCTAAGTATTCGGCGGATCATCACCACCCAAAAAACAACGATTTACCCCAAAATCGGCGCGTGGACTCGCGTCGCCTTGTGGATTCAAGGTGCAACCGCTCTCATGGATTCGGAGCGAGGTACGTTCGTGGATTCGAAGCGTACTACTGGGTGAAGACCGTGGATTCGGTCGGACGTCGTGGACTCGACGTTGGACGCCGTGGATTCGGCGTTGGACGCACATCGTGGATTCGAGAAGCGTCTGGAGCGAGCGGAGAAGATCAACTAGGAGCGTATGGAAAAGGTTGAGTCGTCTGTGAGTACGGTATATCACCTTGTACGTGTTTAATTCTAGTGGATTTCACCGTGTTATCGGTCCCGTGGTTTTTTACTCCGGTTGGGAGTTTTCCACGTAAAAATCTCTGCCTGTTATTTATTTTTCCGCATTGGGTTTTTATATCGCAAAGATTTTTGAGTGTTTATGGTTTACACCTATTCACCCCCCCTCTAAGTGTTTTTTCCCCTATTTAGATCCTATTATTCATATAACCCAACAAGTGGTATCGGAGCGGGAATAGGGTTGTAAACAATGGTTGAAGGTGGGAACATCAACAGACCCCCGTTCTTCGATGGAACAAATTATGCGTACTGGAAAGTACGGATGAAAGCCTTTTTAATTTCCATCGACGAACGGGTGTGGCAATCAATTGAATTAGGATGGTCTAATCCAACTGAATTTATTGGTGATGTTCGCACCATCAAACCTAGGTCGAAATGGACCAAGGAAGAGATTGATATATCTTCATACAATGGCAAGGGAATAAATGCTTTATTTAATGCCTTATCACAAACAGAGTTCTCTCGCATCTCGGCATGTGAGACTGCGAAAGAAATCTGGGATGTTCTTCAAGTTATGCATGAGGGAACTAACCTTGTGAAGATTCAGAAACTGCAAATGCCTACGAGCAAGTTTGACTCTATTTTCATGGCAGAAAATGAATCGTTCACTGACTATTACACACGATTGCAAGACATCGTAAACTCATGTGCTAACTTGGGAGAGAAGATTCCAGAATATAAAATTGTAAGAAAGATCTTAAGAACTCTTCCTGAAAGATTTCGTTCCAAGGTTACAGCCATTGAAACTATTAAACACCCGGACGAAATCCGTGTAGAAGAATTAGTTGGTTCTTTACAAACTTATGAAATGACATTTCCTACTAACTATTCTTCGGGAAAGGCATCCTCTTCTAAGTCTTCAGGTTATGCTTTGAAAACAACAAAAGAAGAAGACGCGGATTCATCCTCCTCAGGCGATGACGAGAATTTATCTATGGAGGACTTTGAGAAGCAGCTCGCTCTCTTGACAAGGAAGTTTCGCCGAAATTTTCGAAGGGGTAATTCAAGCAAAACTCCATCCTTCGGAAAGTGGAAGAAAGGCAAGGGTTCTTCAAGTTACAAGTCAAGAAAGCAAGAAGGCTTCTCTAAGGATAAGAAAAGCACAGAAGGACAAGTCCAATGCTTCAAGTGCCGAGGGTACGGCCATATCTCAACGGAATGTCCAACTAAGAATCCGCCTAAGAAGAAGGCGATGCAAGCCGTCACTTGGGATGACACCTCATCGTCAAATGAGTCATCGTCAAGTGATGAAGAAGACAACGCAACTGCGTTCCACACGTCCACATCTTCACCCTTCATGTGCTTAATGGCAAGTACATCCGACTCGCTGTCCAACTCCACTATTGAAAAGAATGCAACGGATAATGAATCGGATGATTCGGAAGGTGAAGATTTTGCTCTAGCCTACCATAGACTTTTGAGGGATTCAAAGAAACTGGCTAAGCAAAATAAGGGGTTGAGAGGGAGATTGCAGGATCTCGAAGAAGAACTAAAAAGGGTAACTTCTCTCTCGACCGATCTTGAAGTGGAAAGGGATAATCTGATAAAAGCAAATGTTTCCCTTCAAGAGTCCAATGAGCAATTCGAGAAGAATTATATAGATATGGTTAACAAAGCGAATTACTTCTTGAAGCTCAACAGCGAGGCTCGACAGGAAAAATTGGAAATGACAGAGACCATTCTCCAACTCAAGGATGACTTACAGCGATTTTCATCAGGAAGGAGTAAGTTGGATAAGCTTCTTTGTCTTGGTCAATCAAACAAGTTCGGCCTCGGATACAATCGAACTAAAGACGATTTTAGTTCGGTTGGGACAGTTTTCGTGCCTCAGCCGGTATCTCCTCCTCCGACACCGGAATTCACGACAAGCAACGACAACAAGCCAACTTCACCCTCCTCGGGATCGTCAAGCACTAAGGTATGTTTTCGTTGTAATTTTGCAGGGCACATTGAAAGAAATTGCAAGATTGGAGCTCAAAGATCAAATCAATCACATCTTGCAACTGCTACCAATGAGTTCACTCCCCAGAAATCAAAGAAGGACTTTTCAAAAGAAAAGAACATTGGTAGTACTTCAAACAAGACGATGACAAAAGAAAAGGATCAATCATACAAGACGTCTTCATCAAGGAAAATTTCTCAAACATTGCCAACATACTCTAAAACTCAAAAGGTTTGGGTATGCAAAGGTGAAATCATTCCTTGTCTTTAATCTTTCTACGATTAAATGTTGTGTAGTTTATGTAGACTATTTTTTCTTTCTTTGGGCCAACACGTCAACCATCCTTGGGAGGTAAATGGTATATTTTCTTATTGGTTGATGATTTCTCTCGGTATTCATGGGTAGCATTTTTAAAAGAGAAAGCAGATACTTTTGATTCTTTTCACGAGATTTGCCTTCGTATTATGATTGGAAAGAATGAAAAGATCATTCGTGTTAGAAGTGATAGAGGTGGAGAATTCATAAATTCTAAATTCATTGATTTTTGCACTTCCAACGGCATTAAGCATGAATTCTCCGCACCCTATACACCTCAACAGAATGGTGTTGTCGAGCGCAAAAACAGGGTTGTTCAAGAGATGGCACGTGTTATGCTTCACAGCCGGAATTTACCGCTATATTTTTGGGCTGAAGCTGTGAACACTGCAATCTATGTTATTAATCTAGTTTATTTGCGCCCGGGAACGTTAAATACACCATATGAACTATGGTGTGGTAGAAAACCCAACATCAAATTTTTTTCGCATCTTCGGGAGTCGGTGTTACATTTTACGTGACCGTGAAAATCTTGGAAAGTTTGACTCTCGAAGTGACGAAGGGATTTTCTTGGGGTATTCTACGAATAGTAGAGCATATCGGGTATTTAACTTGGAATCTAAGACGATCGTAGAATCTATAAATGTTAAAGTAGATGAAGCTTTCTATTTTGCATCTGATAAATCTACCCCTGATATCTCTCTTGATGATGATACTCCTGTAAGTGCATCTTCTCATGATAATACTTCCAATATTAATGATGCATCTAATGGTTCTTCAAGTTTATCTGATGTGCAGGAATCATCTCTTGTACCCCCGAGTACTCCATTACAACAAACGTTACGCATCTCCAAGGATCATCCTGAATCAAACATCATTGGAGACCCACAAGAAGGAGTCAAAACTCGGAGACAGTTGGTTTGTGGATTCGCCTGTTATGTTTCCACGATCGAACCAAAGAACGTCGATGAATCTCTTTAGGATGACTACTGGATTGAAGCAATGCAGGAAGAGCTCGATGTTACGGCATTTTGGTGTTGGCATATTTCGTGAGTCAAGTCAGTGAGTTGAGTCGGAGTCTTAAAGGGATCAAATTGTCAATCAGCAATCAAAGACTTAGAGAAGATTCAACAAGAGCTCAAGTTGACACTCAGTGTCTTGAGTCTGGAAGATTGAAGTTGAAGAATTGTGGATCAGTTACATCAATCTCAAGAAGAAAGTTTTCAAAAGGATCAGGTATGGTTAACTAAATAATTTTGGTGATCCGAATACTTTCTTATAGTGTAGAAACACTTGGATGATTTTTTAATTGCATAAAAATCAAAAACTGGACATGGGACATGTTCAGGATCCGGATCAGACAGTCCAATGCGGATCCCGAAGGGTGCTTGTTCATTGGCAAATCCGATCCGGATCAAAGGTCATTTCGATCCGGATCCCGAACATGGGTTTTTGCTGGAATACATGAACGATCCGGATCGGGCATTTCAATCCGGATCCCGAACCCTTGCTTTTCTGGAATTGTCTGACTCGCTACGACGATCCGGATCGCAGTAAATCCGATCCGGATCGCCGTCCTAAAAATTTCCAGATAAGGTAAGTTTTTTATTCTTATCTCTTTCCAAAGGTTTCTAAACTATAAATAGACATTTAGGGTTTCTCAAAAACGTGGGGAGCACGGCCGATCAATTTATAAAACACTTGAGAGCAACCCTAGAGGCTAGTTTTTATCGTTCTTCTTTATAGCCTCTTTTAGGTCAATTCGACGGTTCTTTCAAGAACATATCTTTTGTCGAATTGATCTAATCTTTGCTTAGAGATTTTTCCCATGGATCTTCATTGATAATCTAAGCAAAGGATCACCATCGAAGCCAATATTCTTACCGGCTGAGTTTGCGTCGTGGATTCGACGTGGCATCGTGGATTCGGTGTGCTAAAGGCGTTTCGTGGATTCGAAACGTGTGCTCGTGGATTCGAGTGGCGTTCGTGGATTCGAACGTGTGCAGTGGACGTGCAATCGGTGGAGCGCAAGGTCCTAAGAAGTTGAAGGAGGGGTTGAATCCGTGGAGTCGGTAATCACCTTGTTATTCTTCTTTTCTTAGGGATTGTTATTGCGTGAACGTCCAACCGGTCAGCGCAAGGTCCGAAGAAGTTGAAGGAGGGGTTTGAGTCCGTGGAGTCGGTAATCACCTTGTTATTCTTCTTTTCTTAGTGGATTGTTATTGCGTGTTGGTCCCGTGGTTTTTCTCCTGGATTGGAGTTTCCACGTAAATCTCGGTGTGCTGTTTTTATTTTCCGCATTGGTTTTTATTTTGCACTGAGATTTGGTTTTATAAGTATTACACCTATTCACCCCCCCCCTCTAGTTGTTTTATAGTACCTATTTAGGTCCTTGTGGATCCTATAAAAAAACCAACAATTGGTATCAGAGCGGGTTTTAGGCTTATCTATCATGATGGGTGAAAGTGGTAATATTTATAGACCTCCTCTTTTTGATGGGACTAATTATGCTTATTGGAAAGTGCGGATGAGAGCTTTTCTCATCGCAATTGATGAGCGGGTATGGCAATCCGTGGAATACGGTTGGGTGCATCCTGTTGAGGAAGTAGGAAATTCTACTACCCCAAAACCTCGCTCTAGATGGTCCAAAGAGGAATTTGAAAGATCTTCTTACAATGGGAAAGGTATGAACGCTTTATTTAATTCTCTTTCCTCGACTGAGTTCACATGAATTTCCGCGTGTGAAACCGCGAAGGAAATTTGGGATATTCTCAAAATTACACATGAGGGTACTAATCTTGTAAAAATTCAAAAGCTCCAAATGCTTACAAGTCAATTTGACTCTATTCATATGGAATAGCTTGAATTGTTTACAGATTATTACACTAGACTTCAAGATGTAATAAATACATGTGCTAATTTAGGAGAAAAGATCCCGGAGTCGAAAATTGTAAGAAAGATACTTCGGACTCTTCCGGAACGGTTTAGGGCAAAGGTTTCCACCATTGAAACCGTTAGTCATCCGGATGAGATGAGTGTAGAGGAATTAGTAGGTGCTTTGCAAACTTATGAGATGACTTTTCCTACTAATCAAGTTTCTTCCAAGTCTTCTTTAAAGCTTACAGGTATTGCATTCAAATCCACAAAGGAAGAAGATAGCGAATCAAGTTCCGACGATGAAATCTCTTTTGCCGATTTTGAAGAACAATTGGCGCGGATCACAAAGAAATTTCGTCGGAAGTTTTGGAAGAATCGAACCGATGGATCTTCATCCACGAAACCTTCTAAAGGATCATCGGGTTCTAAATCCTCTAACCTCAAAAGCTTTGCAAAACCTTCTAAAGAAAAAGAAAAAGATGATTTCGAAGGGGAAATCCAATGCTATAGATGCAAAGGCTACGGCCATTTTTCAACGGAATGTCCTTCTCCGAAATCATATAAAAAGAAGGCTTTGCAAGCGAAAACTTGGGACGATTCTACTTCTAATGAATCGACCTCAAGTAAAGAGGAAAAAGTCGTTGCCTTACATGCTTCTCAAATTCCCTCTTCTAATGTTTGTTTATCATCTTTAATCACTGACTCTATTCCTTTGATTTTGCATGAAACATCAACATCCAGCGGAGAGTCATCAAGTGAGGGGGAGTCGGACGAGGAAGAACTCGTTGAGGCATACCAACAACTTCTTGCGGAATCTAAGAAGATGGCCAAGCATATTAAGAAGTTGAGGAAGCAACGACTTGAAGTTCAAGACGAGAATCAAGCTTTAAATATAAAACTTCATGATCTCGAGGAGGAACAAGGACGTTTATTGGATAACAATAAAATCCTCCAAGAAAAGCTAAACTAATCGGAGACAAACGCTAAATCATATATGGACAAGATTGGTTTTCTAGAAAAGCAGTTTGAGGAAATTCATGTCACCAACCAAGCTTTGACCAAGCAAGTTCATCAACTCAAATCCGACATACAAAGGCTTTCAACCGGTTTCAAAAACTTTGACGGTATGTCCGGATTAGGTCAAACAAGCAAGGTTGTTTTGGGTTTTAAAAAGGATCAAACTGTGCATGCTTCAAGTTCCACAATCAAATTGAAAGGAAGAACGTGTCACCTTTGTGGACTTGAAGGACATTTGGTGAAGGATTGCCCGAAAAAGAGAAAGAAAAATCCTTCGGCAACTTCATCTATGGAACGGACTCAACGGACTCAAAAGATACATCAAGTCAAAGGAGTTCACTCAACCCACCAAAGGTCCGAGCCACAACATCAATCATACAAGTGGATCATTGCGAGGCAAAGACCTAAGGTGGACCAACAGTCAAAGCTATTACCTCCGGGCCACAACGAATCAAGACAACCGAAGATCCGGCGATTTTGGATTCGGAAAGGTGATATCTTTCCTTGTCTTAAGTTCTAATAGCTTATGACAGTATGTAATACTTTGATTGGTTTTCCTTTCATATTTTTCTTAATCTTTGCATTACATGTTTTTTCAATGCTCTTGGTTTTATGTTTTGTTCTTGAACAAAAGGTTTTTAACGAACAAGTACATTGAATAAAAAGGGTTTCACGTTCATTCACTCCAAATTAATTTTATATGGATTATCAACTTTACTCCATAATCATAATCTTGGAGCATTGGTCATATTGACTTTAATTGCATCTTTTCACGCATTTAGAAATCTATTATGCTTCTGACATCATAATATTTCGATGTTGCAATGATCATTTATGTTAATTAAGTCATCTTTTAAGTGATCAAAGTCAATTTCTCTCTCGATGATCTCTTGGTATAGTTTTTATCTTATTTGACTGTTTAGTCGAGTATGAAATCGAGATCAATATTTGGCTGAATACTTTATATCTTAAATAATTGATAGCCAATTGAGGGGGAGTCAAAGAAAAAGTATTATGCTCAAAAGATGTGGAAAGAGTTACATCCCAATGAGGAGTGTGAAAACTACCACCACATGGAGGAAAGAGCTACCACCTCGGTCGTCCGAGTACTGTGTGCAGCTACCACATGTATACCAAGCAAGATTTTTCAAGTTTGATTAAATAAAATGCATGTTGAAATACTTGACTCTGTCAAAATTTCAAGGTTGGTATAAGGTGGGATTTTTAATGAAAGATGCTCAAGAGCCACTCTCTTCAATAAATTGACTAGATACATTATCTAATTTATATGGGATGTTAGACATCTATTGATCTTGGTATTTCATTTTCTTTACCAAATTGATGATTTGACAAAGGCATTACGCATAAGATCATGTTAGATGTGATTGAAGTTGTTCAACTTTAAGGGTTTTAATTTCCATAAATTTTCGTTTCATTTTTGAGTATTTTTGATAGATTTGGTATAATCTATTTCTTGTTGCATGAAACGATGACTTTTGTTTAAAGTTGATGCGCTAAAGTGCTTACATACTTTTTCTGGTTTTTATGGATAACATGAAAAACTGTTTATAATGCCTTATCTTTGTTTTTCATGATTTTGGAGTAAATCTTTTTAATTTCGTGAAATTAATTGGATTGAATGGCATCTGTGTGAATTCATTGTTTAAAGCACTTAAGTTGATTTCTTGATGGAATACAAATCGGTATTTGAAAAGATTCCAAAATCTGGATTTGTTTCAAGAAATTATTTGATTTTTGCTTTCTGGTACAGGTACGCAATCTGCATTTTTGTTATATACCGGAACTGAGCTTTTATCTCTCTTTCTCTATGAACTAATGCTGTTAGTGATTTCCTTTTGTCTAGTATGTTCACTGTTTGACAATTTGTGACAAAAAGGGGGAGAACAGAAATTAATGATCGTATCACAAAGGGGGAGAACATAAATGCTCAAGACAGGGGGAGAACATGGAGAACATGGAGAACATGTTAGAACATGGAGAACATGTTAGAGATGCTCATGATAGGGAGAACATGGAGAACATGGAGAACATGTTAGAGATGCTCATGATAGGGAGAACATGGAGAACATGGAGAACATGTTAGAGATGCTCATGATAGGGGGAGATAAAGAAAGGACTGAAAGGAGCCGAAAAATAAAAGAACCAAAAGGACGAATCAAATGTAGGATTTACATTTAATTTCTAACGACTGCCTTTTGATTTGTTTGGAGTTTTGTTTTTGCAGGATCTACATCACTTTAAGACTCCAAGTCCTAAGTCATAGAGTTTGTTCTAAGACTGGTTCAAATGTAATTTTGTATTTATTGGATCTTTCACGCAAAGAAAATCAATGTTTTCGTGATAACATTGAATTTCGACTTTTTGGTTTAAGATGAGTGACTTGAGCGCTTTTATGTATTTTTGGGTTTTGTCACGAAATTGCCAAAGGGGGAGATTGTTACAGCATTTTGGTGTTGGCATATTTCGTGAGTCAAGTCAGTGAGTTGAGTCGGAGTCTTAAAGGGATCAAATTGTCAATCAGCAATCAAAGACTTAGAGAAGATTCAACAAGAGCTCAAGTTGACACTCAGTGTCTTGAGTCTTGAAGATTGAAGTTGAAGAATTGTGGATCAGTTACATCAATCTCAAGAAGAAAGTTTTCAAAAGGATCAGGTATGGTTAACTAAATAATTTTGGTGATCCGAATACTTTCTTATAGTGTAGAAACACTTGGATGATTTTTTAATTGCATAAAAATAAAAAACTGGACATGGGACATGTTCAGGATCCGGATCAGATAGTCCAATCCGGATCCCGAAGGGTTCTTGTTCATTGGCAAATCCGATCCGGATCAAAGGTCATTTCGATCCGGATCCCGAACATGGGTTTTTGCTGGAATACATGAACGATCCGGATCGGGCATTTCAATCCGGATCCCGAACCCTTGTTTTTCTGGAATTGTCTAACTCGCTACGACGATCCGGATCGCAGTAAATCCGATCCGGATCGCCGTCCTGAAAATTTCCAGATAAGGTAAGTTTTTGATTCTTATCTCTTTCCAAAGGTTTCTAAACTATAAATAGACATTTAGGGTTTCTCAAAAACGTGGGGAGCACGGCCGATCAATTTATAAAACACTTGAGAGCAACCCTAGAGGCTAGTTTTTATCGTTCTTCTTTATAGCCTCTTTTAGGTCAATTCGACGGTTCTTTCAAGAACATATCTTTTGTCGAATTGATCTAATCTTTGCTTAGAGATTTTTCCCATGGATCTTCATTGATAATCTAAGCAAAGGATCACCATCGAAGCCAATATTCTTACCGGCTGAGTTCGCGTCGTGGATTCGACGTGGCATCGTGGATTCGGTGTGCTAAAGGCGTTTCGTGGATTCGAAACGTGTGCTCGTGGATTCAAGTGGCGTTCATGGATTCGAACGTGTGCAGTGGACGTGCAATCGGTGGAGCGCAAGGTCCGAAGAAGTTGAAGGAGGGGTTGAATTCGTGGAGTCGGTAATCACCTTGTTATTCTTCTTTTCTTAGTGGATTGTTATTGCGTGAACATCCAACCGGTCAGCGCAAGGTCCGAAGAAGTTGAAGGTGGGGTTTGAGTCCGTGGAGTCGGTAATCACCTTGTTATTCTTCTTTTCTTAGTGGATTGTTATTGCGTGTTGGTCCCGTGGTTTTTCTCCTGGATGGGAGTTTCCACGTAAATCTCGGTGTGCTGTTTTTAATTTCCGCATTGGTTTTTATTTTGCACTGAGATTTCGTTTTATAAGTATTACACCTATTCACCCCCCCCCCCTCTAGTTGTTTGATAGTACTTATTTAGATCCTTGTGGATCCTATAAAAAAACCAACACTCCATCAGTTTGAACGCAACAAAGTCTGGGAATTAACGACGCCTCCGAAGCAACACAATGTGATTGGTACTAAATGGATATTCAAGAACAAGAAAAATGAGGATGGTACCATCATCAGGAACAAAGCACGTTTAGTTGCTCTAGGCTACTCTCAAATGGAAGGTATAGACTTGATGAAACGTTCGCCCCTGTAGCTAGACTCGAGTCCATTCGTATCTTATTCGCTATTGCTTGTCACTTTAAAATAAAACTCTTTCAAATGGACGTTAAGAGCGCGTTTTTAAATGGGTTTTTAAATGAGGAAGTTTATGTGGCTCAACCGAAAGGTTTTGTAGACTGTAAACTACCTAACCATGTTTTTCGTTTGAAAAAGGCTCTTTACGGTTTAAAACAAGCACCGCGAGCATGGTACGAAAGGTTGACAAAGCACCTTTTGGAGAAGGGCTATACTCGAGGGGGAGCAGATCGGACTCTCTTTGTGAAGCATTATCAAAATAACTTCATTGTTGCACAAATCTATGTCGATGACATTGTGTTTGGAGCAACAAAGGATAATAATGCTTCTAAATTCGCAGAAAACCATGGAAAGCGAATTTGAGATGTCTATGATGGGCGAACTGACATACTTTCTTGGATTGCAAGTGAAACAAAATGGTGAAGGCATCCATCTGTGTCAATCCAAGTACGCAAAGGAGTTGGTAAAGAAATTCGGATTAGAAGATTCTAAAGATTTTCCTACTCCTATGGGAACTAGCAATAAGGGATTAGGAAGTGAATCTCTTAGTGATATTGTAGACGAGAAACTCTATCGCAGCATGATTGGAAGTCTACTTTACCTCACAGCTAGTCGCCCGGATATATCCTTTAGTGTTGGGATTTGCGGGAGATATCAATCAGCACCAAAGGAGGTTCACCTGAAAGCGGTGAAACGGATCATCCGGTACGCCAAAGGAACTGTAAACTTCGGAATTTGGTATCCTATGGGAACAAGTTTAGATATTATTGGATACTCAGATGCCGATTGGGCAGGATCTGTGGATGATCGGAAAAGTACGAGTGGTGCATGTTTTTATCTTGGCCATTGTCTTGTTGCATGGCATAGTAAAAAGCAAAACTGCATTGCACTTTCGACTGCCGAAGCGGAATACATCTCAGCGGGTAGTTGTTCAACTCAACTTATTTGGATGAAAAGCGTGTTTGAGCGACTTTCGGATTTCAGCAACTTCGGTAACTGTTTTATGTGACAACACAAGTGCTATAAACATTTCAAAAAACCCTGTGTTGCACTCTAGAACAAAACACATTGAACTTAGATATCATTTTCTTAGAGAGCTAGTTGAATCAAATATTCTTCAAATTTCTTACATTTCAACTGAAGATCCAATTAGCTGACATTTTAACGAAACCTTTGGATCAAAAACGTTTTATTCATTTACGTAAAGCATTGGAATGCTTTCCTTGAAATAACCCTCTTTTGAAACTTTTGTTTAGGTTAGGTTTTGTTTTTGTGTTTTTGTTCATTATCTATGCTTAGACATAGAATATTAATTGAGCATTAGTTTTATCGACTTTGACTGCATCCTTTTATATATTTAGAAATCTATTATGCTTTAGATATCATAATATTCCATTTGATGCAATGATCATTTATGCCAATTAACTCATCTTTGTTTTGATCAAAGTCAATTTCTCTCTCGATGATCTCTTGGTATAGTTTTTATCTTATTGACTGTTTAGTCGAGTATGAAATCGAGATCAATATTTGGCTGAATACTTTATATCTTAAATAATTGATAGCCAATTGAGGGGGAGTCAAAGAAAAAGTATTATGCTCAAAAGATGTGGAAAGAGTTACATCCCAATGAGGAGTATGAAAACTACCACCACATGGAGGAAATAGGCTACCACCTTCGGTCGTCCGAGTACTGTGTGCACTACCACATGTATACCAAGCAAGGTTTTT
>CM055062.1:36491300-36519721 GCA_029204045.2 Tillandsia leiboldiana | reverse complement strand
TTCAATACTTTCCTGGGTACAAAAATACAACCCAAGTTACACTTAATTCCATAAAATCCAAGTTTTGCAATTCTGCTGGAACCAGTCCTCTTATGCGAAATTCTCACCTATAACAACCTCCAAAATTCCACTAAAATACCACAGCGATCCTCGCGTCGAGACCCTCGAAACGGGTACCTGCACGCCCAATTCCGAGCACCGTAGGCCAAGTTACAATTCCACAACACAGGTGCGCAAAACCTCACAACACACAACTGTAATCCCATGCACAGATGAAGGGAGAAACCATACCTCCGGGGAGGTCTCAGAAATCCAAGAAAAATACTATGATAATCCTCGCGTCGAGTAGATGCAAAAAGTGCAAAGGCTCGTCTCGATCCGACGCTCGGCGCGGACATCTCCTCAAATCAACCTGCTGTCCTCACAAATCCTCACAGAAAACCAATGTCCCAGTAAGCATGGAAGAACTCCTTGAAAAGCGCAAAACGAGGATACTAAAATACGCAAGATCGTAAGCCTTACCAGTCGCGGATCAAACGGCGAAGAAATCGCTCGAAAAGTGGTCGGAGTAGGCCGGGGAGCTCGCGCACCGAAACGCGACGGAAGAAACACCGGCGAAGGAACGTCGCGACGCGCCAGAAAATGGAAACCTCGATAAGCGTGCCACGTAAATCCCCGAAATCGCATATGGATGCAGCACTGCGTGGGATCAACTTTGCTGAGGACTCCCGGTGGTTTAAGCTCGAAAATGCCAAAAACTTGCAAAGGAAGGCGGCTCGGGCTATATATAGGCCGCAGAAAATATTGAAGAAATACCAAACCAATCCCCGGATTCGGGCGCTCCCGAAGATTTCGGGCGCCCGAATCGACAGAAAGGGGTTACTGTAGGTCCGCCCGGATCGTCCTGGAGCGGCCACGTCACCCACACAGCAAACAGCTGTGCGGGGCGCCGGGAGCGGAGTGGCCACGTGGCCCTCCCGTGACCCCACGTGTGTCCCGCACAGCAAACAGCTGTGCGGGGCGCGTGTGGTGCCACCGCGTGGCGCCTCCCCGGTCAAACGGGTAGGTGGCGCCCGCCAATCGCGGAGCGCCACCTGTACCAGGCACTGTCGCGGTCACACGTGCGGGCAGGCGCAGCCTGGCCGCCTGCCACGCACGCGCCCGAGGCGCCGCCCGCGACCCCGTGCGCCGCGCCTCGTGAGCCCGCGAGTAGCACTCCGACACGTGTCCCCTGCACCCGGTCCACGCCCCTACTTCGGGTTCCGTGGACCGCGCCGCGTGCACCGACCAACCGGGACTGCCACGTGTCCACCCCGCCTTGGTCCATGCTGCACCGCCGCGCCACCCAGTAGACCGCGCATCACGAGCCCGCAATCAGGCGGCGCCACGTGTCCATGCGCCGCGTCCGTGCACCAGCCGCGCCCCTCTGTGGACCGAGTGCTGCGGACCGGCCAATAACAGGCCGCCACGTGGCAGCCGGCGGTCCACGGCCCCTCCCATGCACCGAAATTCAGCAAAAACTTCCGGGAGTCCGTTTTTGGGCATCCGGACTCAGAATCAAACAAGCAAATAGCCGTTTTCAAGCGTTTTTTTCGCGCTGAATGCAAATCCAACCTCTGTTTGGCCCAAAACCATTCAAAAATTCGGCAAATGCAGCCGAAGGCCAATCCAGCTGTGGATATCACACAGGATCCATCTGTGGCATCCCTTTGATGCACTATGGGCCAGACACACCAACACTAGGTGTTCTACACCATGGTTCATGGGAGAAGCTACACGGGATCGGGGTCACCACATCCACCCCCACTAAAAGAAAGTTTCGTCCCCGAAACTGAAACACACCACAACAACAAAACTAAAACAATCAATCATCCCAAAGAACGCAAACGCTAAACTAACAAGAAAGTTACGGCTCCCCAGCAGGAAAGTCATCAACCACAACCCTCGAATTAGAAACACTGAAACTAACGAAAAGTCCAAAAATTTCGAAAGATCAGTGCCTTCGCCCCAATCAAACAAGAACAGGTTCGGGCATTATCTCCATTTCTGGAGCAATCTTTCGAAGTTTTCGTCCTGTTCGTAAATTTCAACACAAAGGCGAGAAAAGGGAGAGAAGTGTTGGTGCCGTTCCTGCTGTGGCTACAAAAACGAAAGCTACCACTAACCGAGACTCCTAAGGACACAACCTCTAGTCCTACGTCACAACTGCTCCCGAGGTGGCGTGTCCACAGTCGCTGAAGCCCATGCTGCTGGAAGGATACGCCGGCAACCTGAGAAAAATGAACTCCTCCTGTCCAACTCGCAGAAGGATGACTGCTCTCATTCCATTATCAGTCGTAGCACGGCAACGCACCAACCAGTCCAACCTGTGTGCTCAATCCAAGTCCTGGAGCTGCCCTTGAATCGTCACATTAGCAGGTGAAGTCCCAAGTCTCAACTGCACTGATCATACACCGCGATCCTCCTCTACTCGTAGGATACTGGGAAGAATCCAATCGCTAAAACATGTAGCAGAAATTCCTAACCCACACCCATGCAAAGATGCTGATGCAGATGCTCTACTAATAATGCAGAAGGATGCAGCGGTAACGAAATGCTCAACTCAGCTAACTGAAATAAAATCATACCTGCCGCGACACGATCTGCTGCCGGGGGTCCTCCACCAGGGCTGCATAAACCCGTCCACTGGGTGCCGCAGATCGTCGTCCCGTCTGCCCCGACGTCGTGACCCACTCGGTCTGACGGTGTGCCGGAGGGGCTTCCGCTGCATGGATAGGCAAGGGGGGTGCTGTCGCAATCGGCCGCACTGACAAAATGGCCTGGGGGCAAGCTGCGCGGAAATGTCCCAACTCTCCGCATAGGAAACACCGTCTTTGCCTCTGGTCACACTGCGACGATGGATGAGGCCCGCCACAGATGACACACCGCTCCTGTCGCTGGTGCCGAAACCGCTGCTGTCGGGGGTACTGCTGCTGAGACTGCTGTCGCTGCTGGTGCTGCTGATACCGCGTCTGCTGCGGGGGCCCACCTGATCTCCGGCGCCTCCGAAACCTACGACCCTGAGGATGAGATCGTGAAGGTCTCGGAGGTCCTGCTGACTCGTCTGTCCCTCGACATCCCGTGCTGGGCGCTTCGCCCCCGAAATCCCTGCGGGAACTAGAGCCACCTCGGCCGTCACCGCCTCTCCGCGCTCCGAACTCTGCCCCGAAAAACGATGTGGATCAGACAGATGGAATCTCGTCAACATATCAACCACCTCTCGCTGCTCTGCCCAGGTCAACTGTCCTGCCATCCCGACGACTGTCTACGGTATCTGGTGCAATAGGGGCTACCTGCACTGCTGGTACAACTGGGGGTGCCACAGCTGGCGACGAAGGTGCGGGGAACTCCCTGGGGGTGCTACAACTGGCTGTACCCTCTGCTCCAACATAAGCATCATCCGACCCATGGCCTCCTCCTGGCGCCGAGAAGCCTCCTCCTGGCGCCGAACAGCCTCCTCCTGGCGCTGAACAGCCTCTGCCAACTGGCCATCTGAGCCCGAAGCTCCTGCACCTCACTCTGCTGACCCTGTGCTGGCTCCTCCTGCCCAGGCTCATCGAAGGGGGAAGGCTGAGAATGTGTCTGTACCCTGCGTCGGGGAGGCATCGTGCCCACCTGCAACACACATGCAAACATCAGGACAGTACCAAACAACACTCGACCCAATCCAGCGAAAGTCTAAGACATGTCATCCATTCCCTAGCATTAGTTGTCTGCAGCCAACATAATCGCTTAGGAGAATAACCATGCCAATCACTCATCCCGCCCCTTGGGAGAGGTATAAAACTCAATCAGGACTCTCGCTAAAAGTCACGACTCTCACGTAGTCATCCTAATGTCCAACCACAAGCCTAGGGTTTCTAAGTCCACAATGACCAACATCATAGGCTCTGATACCACCTAATCTGTCACGCCCCGGCGTCGAAACTGCGACCCGGGCTCGCCAACAGATCCGCCGCCCATACGGGAAGCCCCGTATAGACGAAGCGACTAACCTGCAAAAGATCAACTATACTATACAGATATCAGAGCTGAAAGTAAACTGCTGAAAATGAAAATATATACAACTCAAACTCCTCCCCAAAAACACATAAATCTCTCAAGCAGTAAAATAAAAGTACAAATCTATACCTCACTACAAAAGTCTCTCAACAAGAACTCTCAAAAAGTAAAGGGGTACATCTACTCTCTGGACGATGACGACGACTGGTAGGGATCTATCTCGCGACTCCCTTACCTCGATCAGCCGGATCAGCAACTGGAGCAGCAGGAACAGGAGTAGAAGTTCCTGTGGGAAAAGACACCACGACGGGTGTGAGAACTACGTCCCAAGTAGTTCTCAGTGGGTGCCGCTAACAAGCCCGACGGTCTGCCCACTAAGTCTACTAGAGGCATAAAGTAATAATATAATACTGAAATGAAAGGGCTGGAAAAGTAACTCTACAGCTACTATGCCTCTATCTAGATGCTCAAAATGTGGAACAGATAGAAACATGATGCATCTACTAACCCTCAACATCCAGATCACCCAATCTACCTGACTGCCTCCTCGGGTCCAGTCAAACCTGCGCCTACCTACTGCCGTTACATCCCGGAGGACCGGACTGACGTAGGGCGTCCGTAGCTGCCAAAACTGGCCCAGCCAGAGGGACTGTGTCCGTAACTGCCAAAACTGGCCCAGTCAAAAGGACGGCGTCGAAAAGTCGCGATACCAAAGTGCAGACCCACCCCGGACATGGCACTCGAGGGGAGCGACCCCAACGAGGACAAAGGTATCCGCGCACTCTGTCGAGGTCAGGTGGCACTGCAGGCTATAGTCCAAAATCCACGCTCACGCTCTGAACGGAAGGACTCAATCCTCAAACATCTCGCACAACAGTCGGAGCACTCTCGACGACTCAGCTGATCAGCTCTCACGAAACACGAGACACAAGCCTCTCCAACAGCTCACAGCACAAACACACTGGCTGGAGATACTCGACAGCCAGGACCACCGTCCACCAGACGGCTCCCACAACAGAGCACTAAACTCACAGGAAAGACCGACACCATAAGGGTTCAGAAACCCGATAGGCCGGTGCATAGAACCCTATCAAACAAGAACATACTCTAGGCTCCGCCTATCGAAGTTCCGACCCCTTATAGTTCGGGGACACAACAACCTCGGTACAACACGCAGAAACACCAACCAGGGCCCGAAAGTTCCGGGAGACCTACACCTACAACCCTATCAAATAAGAACAGGTTCCAGGCTCGGCCCCCGTAGCTTTCGTCCCGACAAAGGAACGGCCCCTAGAACCCAGACCACTCGAATCCTTTCGAGTGGGGAGATTTACAGGAAAAAGGTGACATTTGTTATTGAAAACCATTTTCACTCCGCCCACACAGGGTGAGGATTAAAAGTAGTTTCCTTTTTGAAAAACTATCTTGATTTGAAGAGAAACCTATTTTTAATGATTTTTAGTTCTTTTAGGAAAAACAGTTGCAAAACAAGTATTTTACCCAAACCCCGAAGGGCTGATGCCTTTGTCCAAATCAAACAAGAACAGACTCCAGCGGCCCTTCGATGCTTGGTAGAAAACATTTGGTAGGCCAAAATCAGGTGTATGTCGAAAAGGGTTCTGGGTTCTAGGTCCGGCTAACACTAGTAAACTACTGCCACTAACACAGTGGCGACAACCCAACAGGGGAAAACAAGACCTCCCGGGACCACCGTTTACCCCAGACGGTTTCCGGTACAGACAAGCGATACACTACATCTACCAGACTCCACTCTGCTCCTAAGCACGAGTGCAAATGCATCCCACACTAAAAAGAAGTCCCGACCGCTCGGCCCTACCCGGGCGAGGATAACACTAAGTCCAGGAATGAAACATAATGTGTGGATGTCTAAACTTAAATAACCCTAGCCCAAGTGAGGGTTTTCTACTGGTCTGGTTACACATGCAACATATGACGGGGGTGCTAGGTCAAGTTTCAAGATAACAAATATTTAACAGGTGGTAGGAAGCAGAAGAGATCATACGATCAACAAATAATACAAAGAATATTAACATTCAAATTCTAGCATGCTTCCAAGTCCAATCACTATCATGCATGATTCTATATCAATAGAATTAGTGCACAGTCTATAGATCCTGAAAGCGAAGCCACCCACCTGAAGGTGCTAACTGTCCGGAGTCGTACAGCTGAGAATACCCAGAAACAGCTATCTCTACTCACCCACCAATCCAACAATACAGGAACAGTGTTCAATAATCCTGGGTACAAAAATACAACCCAAAGTTACACTTAATTCCATAAAATCCAAGTTTTGCAATTCTGCTGGGAACAGTCATCTTAATGCGAAATTCTCACCTATAAAACAACCTCCAAAATTCCACTAAAATACCACAGCGATCCTCGCGTCGAGACCTTCGAAACGGGTACCTACACGCCCATTCCGAGCACCGTAGGCCAAGTTACAAATTCCACAACACAGGTGCGCAAACCTCACAACCACACAACTGTAATCCCATGCACAGATGAAGGGAGAAAAGCATACCTCCGGGAGGTCTCGAAAAAATCCAAGAAAAATACTATGATAATCCTCGCGTCGATTAGATGTAAAAAGTACAAAGGCTCGTCTCGATCCGACGCTCGAGCGCGGAGATCTCTCAAATCAACCTGCTGTCCTCACAAATCCTCACAAAAAACCAATCTCCCAGTAAGCATGGAAGAACTCCTTGAAAAGCGCAAAACGAGGAAATAATGAAAATACCAAGATTGTAGCCTTACCTGTCGCGGATCCAACGCGAAGATAGCTCGAAAAGGTGGTCGGAGTAGGCCGGGGGAGCTCGTGCACCGAAACGCGACGGGAGAAACACCTGTTACGGCATTTTGGTGTTGGCATATTTCGTGAGTCAAGTCAGTGAGTTGAGTCGGAGTCTTAAAGGGATCAAATTGTCAATCAGCAATCAAAGACTTAGAGAAGATTCAACAAGAGCTCAAGTTGACACTCAGTGTCTTGAGTCTTGAAGATTGAAGTTGAAGAATTGTGGATCAGTTACATCAATCTCAAGAAGAAAGTATTCAAGAGGATCAGGTATGTTTAACTAAATAATTGTGGTGATCCGAATACTTTCTTATAGTGTAGAAACACTTGGATGAATTTTTAATTGCATAAAAATCAAAAACTGGACATGGGACATGTTCAGGATCCGGATCAGACCAACAATCCGGATCCCGAAGGTTGTTGTTCATTGGCAATTTCATCCGGATCCAGGCAATTCCGATCCGGATCCCGAACATGGGACTTTTCTGAATTGTATGAACGATCCGGATCGGGCCTTGCAATCCGGATCCCGAACCCTTGGTTTTCTGGAATCGTCAATCTCGTTACGACGATCCGGATCGCAGTAAATCCGATCCGGATCGCCGTCCTGAAAATTTCCAGATAAGGTATGTTTTTGATTCTTATCTCTTTCCAAAGGTTTCTAAACTATAAATAGACATTTAGGGTTTCTCAAAAACGTGGGAGCTACGGCCGATCAATTTATAAAACACTTGAGAGCAACCCTAGAGGCTAGGTTTTTATCGTTCTTCTTTATAGCCTCTTTTAGGTCAATTCGACGGTTCTTTCAAGAACATATCTTTTGTCGAATTGATCTAATCTTTGCTTAGAGATTTTTTCTACGGTTCCTCAATGAGAATCTAAGCAAAGGATCACCATCGAAGTCAATATTCTTATCGACTGAGTTTGCGTCGTGGATTCGACGTGGCATCGTGGATTCGGTGTGCTAAAGGCGTTTCGTGGATTCGAAACGTGTGCTCGTGGATTCGAGTGGCGTTCGTGGATTCGAACGTGTGCAGTGGACGTGCAAACGGTGGAGCGCGAGGTCCAAGAAATTGAAGGAGGGGTTAAATCCGTGGAGACGGTAATCACCTTGTTATTCTTCTTTTCTTAGGGATTGTTATTGCGTGGATATCCAACCGGTCAGCGCAAGGTCCGAAGAAGCTGAAGGAGGGGTTTGAGTCCGTGGAGTCGGTAATCACCTTGTTATTCTTCTATTCTTAGTGGATTGTTATTGCGTGTTGGTCCCGTGGTTTTTCTCCTGGATTGGAGTTTCCACGTAAATCTCGGTGTGCTGTTTTTATTTTCCGCATTGGTTTTTATTTTGCACTGAGATTGGTTTTATAAGTATTACACCTATTCACCCCCCCTCTAGTTGTTTGATAGTACCTATTTAGATCCTTGTGGATCCTATAAAAACCTACAATTGGTATCAGAGCGGGTTTTAGGTTTATCTATCATGATGGGTGAAAGTGGTAATATTTATAGACCTCCTCTTTTTGATGGGACTAATTATGCTTATTGGAAAGTGCGGATGAGAGCTTTTCTCATCGCAATTGATGAGCGGGTATGGCAATCCGTGGAATACGGTTGGGTGCATCCTGTTGAGGAAGTAGGAAATTCTACTACCCCAAAACCTCGCTCTAGATGGTCCAAAGAGGAATTTGAAAGATCTTCTTACAATGGGAAAGGTATGAACGCTTTATTTAATTCTCTTTCCTCGACTGAGTTCACACGAATTTCCGCGTGTGAAACCGCGAAGGAAATTTGGGATATTCTCAAAATTACACATGAGGGTACTAATCTTGTAAAAATTCAAAAGCTCCAGATGCTTACAAGTCAATTTGACTCTATTCATATGGAAGAGCATGAATTGTTTACAGATTATTACACTAGACTTCAAGATGTAATAATACATGTGCTAATTTAGGAGAAAAGATCCCGGAGTCGAAAATTGTAAGAAAGATACTTCGGACTCTTCCGGAACGGTTTAGGGCAAAGGTTACCGCCATTGAAACCGTTAGTCATCCGGATGAGATGAGTGTAGAGGAATTAGTAGGTGCTTTGCAAACTTATGAAATGACTTTTCCTACTAATCAAGTTTCTTCCAAGTCTTCTTCTAAGCTTACAGGTATTGCATTCAAATCAACAAAGGAAGAAGATAGCGAATCAAGTTCCGACGATGAAATCTCTTTTGCCGATTTTGAAGAACAATTGGCGCGGATCACAAAGAAATTTCGTCGGAAATTTTGGAAGAATCGAACCGATGGATCTTCATCCACGAAACCTTCTAAAGGATCATCGGGTTCTAAATCCTCTAACCTCAAAAGCTTTGCAAAACCTTCTAAAGAAAAAGAAAAAGATGATTTCGAAGGGGAAATCCAATGCTATCGATGCAAAGGCTACGGCCATTTTTCAACGGATTGTCCTTCTAAGAAATCATATAAAAAGAAGGCTTTGCAAGCGAAAACTTGGGACGATTCTACTTCTAATGAATCGACCTCAAGTAAAGAGGAAAAAGTCGTTGCTTCTCATGCCTCTCATTTTCCCTCTTCTAATAATTGTTTATCATCTTTAGTCACTGACTCTACTCCTTTGATTTTGTATGAAACATCAACATCCGGCGGAGAGTCATCAAGTGAGGGGGAGTCGGACGAAGAAGAACTCGTTGAGGCATATCAACAACTTCTTGCGGAATCTAAGAAGATGGCCAAGCATATCAAGAAGTTGAGGAAGCAACGACTTGAGAATCAAGACGAGAATCATGCTTTAAAGATAAACTTCATGATCTCGAGGAGGAACGAGAGCTTTTATTGGATAATAATAAAATCCTCCAAGAAAAGATAAATCAATCGGAAACGATCGTTAATTCCCATATTAACAAGATTGATTTTCTTGAAAAGCAGTTTGAGGAGATTCATGTCACCAACCAAGCTTGACCAAGCAAGTTCATGAACTTAAATCCGACATACAAAGGCTTTCAACCGGTTCCAAGAAACTTGATTGTATGTCCGGATTAGGTCAAACAAGCAAGGTTGGTTTGGGATTTAAAAGGAACCAAACTGTGCATGCTTCAAGTTCCACAATGAAATTGAAAGGAAGAACTTGTCACCTATGTGGACTTGAAGGACATTTGGTGAAGGATTGCCCGAAAAAGAGAAAGAAAAATCCTTCGGCAACTTCATCTACGGAGCGAACTCAACGGAATCAAAAGACACATCAAGTCAAAGGAGTTCACTCAACCCACCAAAGGTCCGAGCCACAACATCAATCATACAAGTGGATCACTGCGAGGCAAAGACCTAAGGTGGATCAACAGTCAAAGCGGACAACCCCCGGCCACAACGAATCAAGACAACCCAAAATCCAGCGATTTTGGATTCGGAAAGGTGATATCTTTCCTTGTCTTAAGTTCTAAATAGCTTATGACTGTATGTAATGCTTTGATTGGTTTTCCCTTCATATCTTTCTTAATCTTTGCATTACATGTTTTTCAATGCTCTTCGTTTTTATACTTTGTTTTTGAACAAAAGGGTTTTTACTGAACAAGTGCATTGAATAAAAAGGGCTTCACTTTTATTCACTCCAAATTAATTTTATTTGGATTATCAACTTTACTCCATAATCATAATCTTGAAGATACTTCATTATAGGAGTTTTTGATATTATAAGCATCAAATTTTAGAAATCATGTGTGATCTTTAGATGCTTAATCTATCTCGGTTGTGTGAATTCATTGTGATAAACGTGAGACAACCGATAGACTAAAATTTGGGATTTAATTCTTTCACGTAAGAGATTGCATTCTTACAAGGGTATTAAATGATTTGCAAAAGATGTGGAAAGAGTTACATCCGAAAGGAGTGTGAAAACTACCACCACATGTTGGAAAGAGCTGCCACCCCGGTCGTCCGGTTTGTGTGTGAAGCTACCACATGTTATGGATGCTTGATAGTATTTTGAGAAAATCTTTAGTTGAAGCATTTGGAGATTTATATGCAAAGCTCTTATATTTTGAACAATCTCCTGGTTGGTATAAGGTGGGATAGTTGAAAGATGCTCAAAGAGCCACCCTTAGGTATTTTAGTGCTTATCTCAAATTTGAAAGGGTAAGAAATCAAATTGATGTCATTTGGAAATCTCTGTAAGTCATCTTTGTAAATCCGTTACATCTTGATAGACTTTGGATCTCAAGATTATTTTTGATGACTTGTGTTTGATGAATATAACATGAAAAACGGTTTATAATGTTTTACCTTTATTTTTCATGATTTTGGAGTAAATCTTTTTAATTTTGTGAAATTAATTGGATTGAATGACATCTGTGTGAATTCACTGTTTAAAGCACTTAAATTGATTTCTTGATGGAATACAAATCGGTATTTGAAAAGATTCTAAAATCTGGATTTGTTTCAAGAAATTATTTGATTTTTGCTTTCTGGTACGGTACGCAATCTGCATTTTTGTTATATACCAGAACTGAGCTTTTATCTCTCTTTCTCTATGAACTAATGTTGTTAGTGATTTCCTTTTGTCTAGTATGTTCACTGTTTGACAATTTGTGACAAAAAGGGGGAGAACAGAAATCGAGTCACAAGGGGGAGAACAAAATGATGATCGACACAGGGGGAGAACATGGAACATGGAGAACATGTTAGAGATGCTCAAGATAGGGGGAGACAAAGAAAAATTGAAAGAGCCGAAAAACAAAAGAACCAAAAGGACGAATCAAATGTAGGATTTTAATTTCTAACGACTAACGTTTGATTTGTTTTGTTTTGCAGGAATTACATCACTTTAAGACTCCAAGTCCTAAGTCATAGAGTATGTTCTAGGACTGTTTGGTTCAAATGTAATTTTGTATTTATTGGATCTTTCACGCAAAGAAAATCAATGTTTTGGTGATAACATTGAATTTCGACTTTTTGGTTTAAGATGAGTGACTTGAGCGCTTTTATGTATTTTTGGGTTTTGTCACGAAATTGCCAAAGGGGGAGATTGTTACGGCATTTTGGTGTTGGCATATTTCGTGAGTCAAGTCAGTGAGTTGAGTCGGAGTCTTAAAGGGATCAAATTGTCAATCAGCAATCAAAGACTTAGAGAAGATTCAACAAGAGCTCAAGTTGACACTCAGTGTCTTGAGTCTTGAAGATTGAAGTTGAAGAATTGTGGATCAGTTACATCAATCTCAAGAAGAAAGTATTCAAAGGATCAGGTATGTTTAACTAAATAATTGTGGTGATCCGAATACTTTCTTATAGTGTAGAAACACTTGGATGAACTTTTAATTGCATAAAAATCAAAAACTGGACATGGGACATGTTCAGGATCCGGATCAGACCAACAATCCGGATCCCGAAGGGTGTTGTTCATTGGCAACTTCGATCCGGATCCAGGCAATTCCGATCCGGATCCCGAACATGGGAAGTTTGCTGAATTGTATGAACGATCCGGATCGGGCCTTGCAATCCGGATCCCGAACCCTTGGTTTTCTGGAATCGTCAATCTCGTTACGACGATCCGGATCGCAGTAAATCCGATCCGGATCGCCGTCCTGAAAATTTCCAGATAAGGTATGTTTTTGATTCTTATCTCTTTCCAAAGGTTTCTAAACTATAAATAGACATTTAGGGTTTCTCAAAAACGTGGGAGCTACGGCCGATCAATTTATAAAACACTTGAGAGCAACCCTAGAGGCTAGGTTTTCATCGTTCTTCTTTATAGCCTCTTTTAGGTCAATTCGATGGTTCTTTCAAGAACATATCTTTTGTCGAATTGATCTAATCTTTGCTTAGAGATTTCTTCTACGGTTCCTCAATGAGAATCTAAGCAAAGGATCACCATCGAAGTCAATATTCTTATCGACTGAGTTTGCGTCGTGGATTCGACGTGGCATCGTGGATTCGGTGTGCTAAAGGCGTTTCGTGGATTCGAAACGTGTGCTCGTGGATTCGAGTGGCGTTCGTGGATTCGAACGTGTGCAGTGGGCGTGCAAAATCGGTGGAGCGCGAGGTCCAAGAAATTGAAGGAGGGGTTAAATCCGTGGAGACGGTAATCACCTTGTTATTCTTCTTTTCTTAGGGATTGTTATTGCGTGGATATCCAACCGGTCAGCGCAAGGTCCGAAGAAGCTGAAGGAGGGGTTGAGTCCGTGGAGTCGGTAATCACCTTGTTATTCTTCTATTCTTAGTGGATTGTTATTGCGTGTTGGTCCCGTGGTTTTTCTCCTGGATTGGAGTTTCCACGTAAATCTCGGTGTGCTGTTTTTATTTTCCGCATTGGTTTTTATTTTGCACTGAGATTGAGTTTTTAAGTATTACACCTATTCACCCCCCCTCTAGTGTTTGATAGTACCTATTTAGATCCTTAATACATATAACCCAACAGTTTAGATATTATTGGATACTCAGATGCCGATTGGGCAGGATCTGTGGATGATCGGAAAATTCGGAGTGGTGCATGTTTTTATCTTGGCCACTGTCTTGTTGCATGGCATAGTAAAAAGCAAAACTGCATGCACTCTCGACTGCCGAAGCGGAATACATCTCAGCGGGTAGTTGTTCAACTCAACTTATTTGGATGAAAAGCGTGTTGAGCGACTTTCGGATTTCAGCAACTTCGGTAACTGTTTTATGTGACAACACAAGTGCTATAAACATTTCAAAAAACCATGTGTTGCACTCTAGAACAAAACACATTGAACTTAGATATCATTTTCTTAGAGAGCTAGTTGAATCAAATATTCTTCAAATTTCCTACATTTCAACTGAAGATCAATTAGCTGTCATTTTAACAAAACCTTTGGATCAAAAACGTTTTATTCATTTGCGTAAAGCAATTGGAATGCTTTCCTTGAAATAAACCCTTTTTGAAACTCTTGTTTAGGTTAGGTTTTGTTTTTGTGTTTTTGTTCATTATCTATGCTTAGACATAGAATATTAGATGAGCATTAGTTTTATTGACTTTGACTGCATCCTTTTATATATTTAGAAATCTATTATGCTTTAGATATCATAATATTTCATTTGATGCAATGATCATTTATGTCAATTAACTCATCTTTGTTTTGATCAAAGTCAATTCTCTCTCGATGATCTCTTGGTATAGTTTTATCTTATTTGACTGTTTAGTCGAGTATGAAATCGAGATCAATATTTGGCTGAATACTTTATATCTTAAATAATTGATAGCCAATTGAGGGGGAGTCAAAGAATAAGTATTATGCTCAAAAGATGTGGAAAGAGTTACATCCCAATGAGGAGTGTGAAAACTACCACCACATGGAGGAAAGAGCTACCACCCTCGGTCGTCCGAGTACTGTGTGCAGCTACCACATGTATACCAAGCAAGGTTTTTTCAAGTTTGATTAATTAAAATGCATGTTGAAATACTTGACTCTGTCAAAATTTCAAGGTTGGTATAATGTGGGATTTTTAATGAAAGATGCTCAAAGAGCCACTCTCTTCAATAAATTGACTAGATATATTATCTAATTTATCTGGGATTTTAGACATCTATTGATCTTTGTATTTCATTTTCTTTACCGAATTGATGATTTGATAAAGGCATTACACATAAGATCAAGTTAGATGTAATTGAAGCTGTTCAACTTTAAGGGATTTAATTTTTATAAATTTTCGTTTCATTTGTTGGATGTTATTGATAGATTTGGTATAATCTATTTCTTGTTGTATGAAACGATGATTTTCGTTTAAAATTGATACACAAAAGTGCTTACAATCTTTTTCTGGTTTTTCTAGAATTTCTCTGAAATTTTCTAAAGAAAAAGTTGGAGCCGATCCGGATTGGACATGCCGATCCGGATCCCGAACGCAGTTTTTCACTGCGGGTAGCCGATCCGGATCGTAATCACGAACTGATCCGGATCGCGGCTAGGGTTTTATATAGAATAAAAGGGTTTTGATTTCTTTTACTCCAATCTTTTGTTCCAAAGTTTCCAGAGCTTCTCTCTCTAGATTTCATCCATCTTGGAAGCTTTCAAACTCAAGTTCTTCAATTCCAAGTAAGTTTTATTGATCAAAATCTCGGTTTTTCACAGTTTTTCTTATTCCTCCTCAAAACGTGATGAATTTCTTGTATCAATTTCATTTGTGGATGGTTTTTGATCAAATTTCTTTTGAAATAAGAACTCTGGGTAGATTAGTTTTGATTATATGCTAGGTATTCTCAAGATAAACGGATTTTTGGTCTTCGATTTCAAAAATTTCGGTTTTAGGGCATATAATGGGAATTTTCCAAAATCATGCAATTGATCTATTTTTAAAATTCTTTTTGCAAAACTAATTTGATTCTTAGTCTCTCCACACGATAATGATTGTTTGGGTACAATTTTTTTAATTTTTGAAAATTAACAATTTTTTCGTATTCTTGAGGTGTTGCTCACAGGATTTCTTTTCACAAGAAACCAATAGCAATGGTGATCATCTGGATCATTTTTCTTCTGGCTACTATGGTACATACGAGAGACACTGTCAAGCCCAAGAGGGCTAAAAAGGATGAAGTCAATTGGGATGAGTTGTCAGATGATGAAACACATCCTGGAAAATCGCCACAGAAAACCTCTGTTGCATCGAAATGGAAAGCCCGTGTAGAGACATCAAAGGAAAAGGCTCCGCCCACTGCTACGGAAAAAGGAAAAGCACCAATGACCTCTTCATCCATATTCTTAAAAAGAAAAAGACTCGCTCGACGACCTGGACGAGCTCGAGGTATTGAAATAAATGAACCATGTCAAGAGAATCCAAAGAATATCTCTCAAATTGACACTGAATCTGAAGACGAAGAAGATTGGGACACATTTCTTGATGAAGTACAACAAGGTATTGATGAAGAAAATAAGGTTTACCTAAAGAACAAGAAGCTACTGAAGTCTTCCTCAATACTTAAGCAGCAAGCAAGGAAAAAGAGTGTGCCAAGCAATGAACCTCTTGACAATTCACATTCTTTGCCAAGAAGATCTCCTCAGAATGAAGGACAGACTGCTCCGTCAATCGTCACACAACGTTCTTCAACTTCCAGAAGAATTGACCAAAAGGGAAACCTGGAGTCTTCCATCAAACAAGAACAAGACAAAATGGCTCTAGGACTCAGAAAGATGTCCAAGGACATACATCAGATGAAACAAGAGTGTTCTATGATTTCGGAAATGCTTAAAGAAATTTTGAAAAAGCTGGGCTGCACGAGCTCTGAGGACTCCGCCTCGGATGACACAGATTCAGATGCTTGAATCGTTTGTCTAATAATTCTCTTGTGCAGGAACTTCATTTTTTTTAACTTTTTTTGTGCAAGTCTTTAAGTTTTAGTTTTAAGTTTTTGTTCTCAAACTTCTGGTACTTGAACTGTTAACTATTCTCTCCATTTTGGAAATTTTTTGGCTAACTTTTGTGACAAAAAGGGGGAGAGAGAAGTATAAACAATGATACTATGATACAATGGTTACTGAGAAAACTTGAAACTATAGAGGTAAGTATAACCTCAACTTGAAAGGTAAGTAGAACTTCAACTTTCGGTTTTCATTTGTGGTTGAGTGCATGCCTCGACTAACTATTCGACTAACTATTTGAGCATGTAATATAACTAACAAGTTGATGTTCACTAACATGACATTTGGATGTTGATTGCATAGAAGATATGTTGGTGTTTTAACTATGATAAGTTTACATATCTGAATGTATAAATGTCATGGTATGTGTAAATGAGTATAAACTTCATCTCTGTATGTGGTTTTTGAATGATATAAAATTCTTGAGGTATCTAACGATTTCTTTTGTCAAGAATGATTTCTTTTGTAGAGAGTACAGATGTCTAAGTCTAGAGTCTGTTTTAGGAGTTTAACTCATGTATTTTATTTTGGATCTCCATTGTAAATTTTTGTTGTATGGTGATAGCAACAAAAATATCTTTTTGAATTTTCTTGAGTGGATCTATGTTTTGTCACGAAACCGCCAAAGGGGGAGATTGTTACGGAATTTGAGTTGGCATATTTCGTGAATTCGGTTAAGTCTTGAAGATTGAAGGTAAAGGAAGTTGGATCATATAACTCAATCTCAAGAAAGAAGAATTCAAAAGGATCAGGTATGTTTAACTTAATATCTTTGGTGATCCGAAAACTTCTTATAGCGTAGAAACACTTGGATGGATTTGTTATTGCATAAATATCAAAAACTGGACATGGGACATGTTCAGGATCCGGATCAGACTGTTCAATCCGGATCCCGAAGGTGGTTCGTTCATACACCAGTTCAATCCGGATCGTAGCTTCCCTTGATCCGGATCCCGAACACTGAGTTTACCATTTTATTTGAACGATCCGGATTAGGCTTCGCAATCCGGATCCCGAACGTTGATGTTTGGTGAACTGTATGAACGATCCGGATCAAGCACTTCGATCCGGATCCCGAACCTTCGCTTTTCTGGAAACTGTTCTTCTCGCTACTGAAATCCGGATCGCCGATCTCCGATCCGGATCGTCGTCATGTAAAAACTCCAGAAAAGGTTAGTTTTTGATCCTTATATTCTTCCAAGAGTTTCTAACCTATAAATAGACCCTATGTTTCTTTTTCTATGGTTAATCCAAATAGCCGTCATAATAAAATACAATCTTATATACGGCCTAAGATCCACATATAGAGAAGAAAGGAAATACTAGATTTAATCTTATGTTTCTTCATCTATATTGATTGATTTGATTCTAGGTTTTTATACTCATATTCTGAGTAGAATCAAATCAATGAATACTTAGATGGTATTTCCGATCTATTTCTAATCTAAGTATTCGGCGGATCATCACCACCCAAAAAACAACGATTTACCCCAAAATCGGCGCGTGGACTCGCGTGGCCTTGTGGATTCAAGGTGCAACCGCCCTCGTGGATTCGGAGCGAGGTACGTTCGTGGATTCGAAGCGTGCTACTGGGTGAAGACCGTGGATTCGGTCGGACGTCGTGGACTCGACGTTGGACGCCGTGGATTCGGCGTTGGACGCACATCGTGGATTCGAGAAGCGTCGTGGAGCGAGCGGAGAAGATCAACTAGGAGCGTATGGAAAATGTTGAGTCGTCTGTGAGTACGGTATATCACCTTGTACGTGTTTAATTCTAGTGGATTTCACCGTGTTATCGGTCTCGTGGTTTTTTACTCCGGTTTGGAGTTTTCCACGTAAAAATCTCTGCGTGTTATTTATTTTTCCGCATTGGGTTTTTATATCGCAAAGATTTTTGAGTGTTTATGGTTTACACCTATTGTCACGACCCGGGACCGACAATTTGTACGGTTCGGGCACGCCAACAGACCCGCCATTCAGGCACGACCTCACGCTACCCGAAAGGAACGGTAACATCCATCTCGAATCAAAACAATGCTTATGATGAGATATAATATCAGAGTAAGATCACTACTAATTTAAAACTTTCATTCAATAAACGAATAGTTTAAGCCGATATGAAAGCATGATAAGAATGAACCATAATAAACTTTATTACATTTTACATCTCTCAACTTGCAAATAAGTTATTACAATTCTTTTACATCATTTCCTCACCATACAAGGTTCACTCGAAACATAAAAAAAGGATACCTCTGCTAGACCCTCTAGGTCCCTATGCTGCTGGGCCCTTGCCCCTATCGTGTACCTCGCCGTCTGCCTCTGAACCGTCGCGATCGCTGCATCCATACCTGAACCTGTGGGGGGGGGGTGCACCCAAGGGGTGTGAGAACTCCTGACAGAGTTCCCAGTGGGTTCAACCACCGAGAAAAAGTGTCCTACACCACTTGGTCCAATGGAAGCAATAATAATAGTGCTAGGAAACTAAAAACCTCAATATCAAAATGCGGCTATGCAATATACATGATCACTACACTACCCGCGAGTGTTACCCCGTCCTACGAAGTAAATGTGCTCTTCGGACCACCGCTATCGGAGGGAGGGGGTTTCCCTGCGTTCGATCCTGATGCGCCCGGGGAGAGGGCAAGCCCTTTACGTCCCACAGAGCCACATTTCCACCTTCGAAGGCACGCCCGTTTTATCTTTTTGTTTTCTTTCTCTTTTGCTTTAGTTCCTAGCCTCTTTGCTTTTGAACACTTGCTTTCCTTTCTTATTCGAGCTTACAGCTCCCAGTTTGCCACTGGCAAAACTCTTCCTCTTTTCTTTGAGGGCTTGGCTCTTTGCTTTCACTTTTAGCCCTTCGAAAGTACCTCGTCCGACGGGCCACTGCCCAGGGAGTCCTGCTCCACATGACGAGTCCCAAATTCGAAGGCGCCATTTGCATTCTCTTTATGCTCTTTAGCCATTTTTAGCTTGTTTTTAACTTTAAGCCTTTTTATCTTAAGCAATTTGCTTGTCTTGCTTATTAACCAAGTTTTAGCTCTGTCTTGAGCGATTTGCTTGTCTTGCTTATGAACCAAGTTTTTCATTCTTTACCCTAGGTCTTGCCTCACGGGTAACTAGAGAGTCTCCTGGACTCTTTAAACATTTCTCTTTCATTTTATTTAACTTCCAATTGAGGTTGAAGTTATTGTCCATTTGCCCGGACACCCTATGACTCTTTAGGGTTATATTTGTTTAATCCTTTAACCTTGGGATCTTATCCCACTTTCCTGATTCCTTACTGAATTCTAGAGTTCACTTGACTTTATTTTTGATTTCACTTTTAACTTAGGGTTACTCTGACTCTAATTCCTTGTCTCTGAGTTTAACTCCTCTGGATCACTTTAGGTTCCCTTTACCTAAGTTCCATATTATACTCATCCTAGAGTTCCTTGACTCTATGTTGATCACTCTATCCAGTGTCCTTAGGTTATCACCTAAGACGATGCCACTCGTCCAACCCTAGGATAATCTCCTAAGTTTTGATGTCACTCAGTGAACCCTGAAACTAGGTTTTCTCCTAGTCTTGCTACCAACATGTTTCCTTTCCTTATGTCACTTGATTCCTAGGGTCATACCCTAACAGGATCACAATCATGATAGCTAATCCTTTTTCATGCATGCAATTATTTTCATCTTATTCATAAAATAATAATTATCTCTACGCATGCATAATCATCGTATAACTTTGGCAACCACAGTTGCACTTTTGCTCTGTGTCCATTTGCACATGCACATCTATTCCTCTATCTCTGGCAACCAACAGTTGCACTTTTCATCTGTGTCCTTCTACACAGGCAATCATAATCATAATTACCTAACGCCTCTAACAGGCTACTATCATGCTTCGAATCGAAAAGCAGAAGAACAAGGGAGAGGGTTCAACCCCAATTTCGGCTGAATTCCCCCACTTGTGGAGTCCCCGATTCCTTTCATATCTCCACACTTTATCACTATTCTTCCAATTGCTTGTAGACACTTGCAATTGGCCTCCACGCGGCTCCACTTTGTACCTCGAGCTTGCACGCAAAACGGAGCATGCTTCTCTTAAGCTGCACGCAAACGATGCGCGATCTCTCTTGCCCTCAAATTGCATGCAAAACGGTGCATCGCTCCACTGTAAGGGTGCCGCGGAACGATGCACCTTCATCCAGTCCTCTACGCAAAACGAGATGTATCGTTAGAACCGGCACGCGAAAACGTGCCTGATAACACGAACCGCACGCGAACGGTGCACGTACCTCGAAACTGCACGCAAAACGGTGCACTCTGACCGTGGTGGTTGCACGCAAAACGGTGCATTTTCATCCGGTCCTGAACGCAATACAAAATACATTGTTAGGACCCGCACGCAAAACGATGCGCGACAACACGAACTGCACGCGAAACGGTGCACGTACCTCGAAACTGCAAGCAAAACGGTGCACATCTGACTGTAGGGTCGCACGCAAAACGGTGCATATTATTCCGACCCTGCACGCAAAATGAGACGTATTATTAGAGTCTGCTCGAAAAACGGTGCCCGTTAGTCCAACCTGCGCGCAAAACGGAGCACATACCTCGCATCGGCACGCAAAACGGTGCACGTTTCTCTTCCAACTTTGCACGTAAAACGGTGCGCGCCTTTCGAGTTTGCACCCAAAACAGTGCGCGTTTGTCGAGTCCGCACGCAAAACGGCGCGTATCTCCCATGAGCGGCACGCAAAACGAGGCGCGCCCAAAATGCCCGCAAAACTCGAGCAGTAAAACGGCACAGTAAAACTTGGTCCCTAACACCCATGTAAGCATGGGAGTCAAATCCAAAATCCAAAAGGAAACCTTAAAACTGTGCCAAGAATACCACAAAAACGACACACGGCCTACCTCGACAATGCCGTGTCGTCCATTGCGTCTCTTAGTCTCTTTGGAGTACTTTGCACGCTCCACGGGGTCCACGGCGCGCTCGTGCGCCCTCGAGAACCCCGGCGAAAATCGCCCTCCTCCCCTCCCCGCGCGCTCGGGTGAAGCCAGAAAGGGAAAAAAAGAGGAAAAGGAGTCATTTCGGGCCTTTATAGGCCGTTTTCCGGATTTCGGGCGCCCGAAAAACTTTCGGGCGGCTACAGTAAAAGCCCCCGCCGCGGTCCACGAGTCCACGCTTGCGCCACCTCAGCACCACGTCACCATGCTCGGCCAACCAGGGGCCGACACGTGGCCGTGGACACGTGCACCGCGACCACGGAACAGCGACGGCCAATGGGAGGCCGCCACGTGGACCGCACTCACGCCTGCTCTGACGCCTGCCGCAGCATCCCGTCGCGTTAGCGCGTCACATCGCGCTGACCGACGAATGGGAGGCCGACACGTGGCCTGTCCCGCTGACACCGCTACAGTGCCCGCGCGTATTCCCCGCGCACGCCCACGCTCCCTCGGTCAGACCGACCAATGGCGGAGCGACACGTGGCGCTCTCCACCCACCACGCGCGCCTCGGGCCGCGCGCCCCCGCGCCTCGCGCGGGAAATGCTTGCCTCGGGATTCGTGCCGCTGCCTCGAGATTCGTGCCCGATGCCTCGGGATCCGTGCCCGATGCCTCGGGATCCGTGCCACTGCATCGGGATCCGGGCTGCTACAGTAACATTCGGGCGCACCCCTTTCGGACCGGGCTGCTACAGTAACATTCGGGCGCACCCCTTTCGGACCGGGCTGCTACAGTAACCGGTTCGCTACAGTGCCCGAACCCGGTTCACTGCAGCCCGAAAACCGGGTTTGCTACAGTACTTTCCGGGCGCCCGGTTCCCACTTTCGGGCGCCCGAACTTGGGCCAAAGCCCAGTTTCGCCCGTTTTCGTCCGTTCTTGCCCGTTTCTCGCCCGTTTACCGCTCAAATTTGACAGGCAGCCATGGTTTAACTTAATTTACCTCATGGTACTTAAACTTTTCAGTCTGGACCACCTCTGGGTCACCAAAAGTCCCACTGTATTCGAATTCGCTGGCGGAGCCCCGTTCTCGCTATCCGGGTGTCCGATCAACGCGAAACTTTTACCGTGGCCTCGAAACATAATTTACGGAGCTCCCGTATTTTTCTAGGAATTTTCCGAGACTGTGAATTTTCCACAAATAATCTGGGCCCACTTTCTCACATAAGATTCTAGTATCTTATTTTAAATCCCGATTTGGGCCCAATTCATTTCTAGGTCATTCTTCTCCTCAATAAACAATAGTATTTCATACTATTTTTATTTCCATTTATTTATATTCCAAATTCCGGTTCACTACATTCTACCCCCCTTAAAATAAGTTTCGTCCTCGAAACTTGAATCACATCTCGACTTCTACTTAATCGAGAGGGAGGAATCTTGTCCCACTCTGGGCTCACTGTATGTCGTTATTGGGCCTCAAATTGCCCGCTCGCCGAACCACACGAGCAACTCATCCATGAATCCCTATCTCAACTTAGGGACAACACAGACCTGGTGTCTGGCCACTTTCACCAAGTAGGTGAAAGACACAGTTGAGCACTTGCTCTCCCAATTGCCACAACGGCGAAGTCTCATCTTGCGAAATCTTCACTTTAATTCCGCGGTCATTTTACCTTTCACAAGGAGGTTGCATCTTGCAACTAATTGCATTTACCGCATTTTCCGGTCACTCCGCTGCCTGATGTGGAGTGCAGAGGCCAATCCTCAAGTTCTCAGCCATCACACATGCTACTAGCGGTTCTAAGTCCACGGGTTTTCAGCTAACCCGATATCTCGGACTACTCACTAGTTCCGGACCACGTCCAATAGGGCCTATAGCCCAACTAGTCCAACTCTGTATAAGGGCTCTCACTAGCACACAGATCCAATCGTCATATGGGTAGATCCACACTTAGGATTACTACACCAACACTCCCAGTGTACTAATAGCCTCATGCTCATACGTGGCATTCCACGTTCCCGGTCATCGCTCGGACTACCGCCCTGACCAAATCTCTATCATGCCCCGCCATCAGGTCTCGTGCCGCTGTCTCTCACAGCCGACTGCGCCTGCCCACTAGGCTACAGGCCCACAGTCCACAAACATGGTCCAGGCACGGATCGTCCCCAAGCGAACCCGCTAATCGTCGCCACGCGACCGCTATGCTCACTGAGCAGATCAACTAACTAGTCGTCAATCTACGACCCAAACTCTCTATCTACTCTGGCCACACTGGGCAAACGCTAATATGCCACCTAATCCGCACCCACTAGCTAAACGATACTTGTGCTCCAGGAGCACCCAAACAGTTGGGCGTCCAGCGCCCCCAACGCTAACTCGCGAAAACCCAGTGCTAAGCGACTTGCTTAAACACACCACGGCTCTCGTGCAACTCTCCCAACTAGGTCGAGGCACCACGCTAACTATTTCACCAACTCTGGTGATTGACTCGCAAACCCTGTGGTGGCAACCCTTGCCATTATGCCGATCCCTCAGACTGGCGCCATAAAACTCCCGCTTACTTGCGAAGTTTTCGAATCTCGAAACCTATCCTGGGTCTTACCAGCCCCACCATGCGGCACTCAGCCATGAAGACATGCCACACTGTTACTACCGTCATCAGGGCGAACTTTCACCACTGGGCCCGTAATTCTTTCTTGCCCTAACCTTTAGGACACCGCAACTTGGCTCTCGCAACAAAGCGATCACCAGCGTTTCACGAGTCGGTCTCTCACTGGACCTCATCAACTACACTTTGCCGGCAAACCAGCTGACGCAAGTTACGGCATCTTTCACAGAAGGTGCAAGGTGCGCCGACAAAGGTTCAGCGGCCACCTGCAACACTCTCTTCTGTTGCCTCTTAGCTTTATCTATTTCCCATTTTCTTGAGACAATGACACTCGCCCATCTAGGCGTCGTAATCCGCTTCCCTGCCGGCGGGAAACCTCCGCTTATCGGCAAGAAGCATCGGTCTGCTGCTGGACCACATCAACAAGAGCGGTCACCTGACCTCGCAGCTCGTATACCTTGTTTGACCCCGAGCCCTCCCGTGACTCGAGTCAAAACAGGTGCGTCTCCTTATGTGGTGTCATCGATGATATGCACACCACAACGAAACAACTAGCCCAAACTTAGCCATTTGAGCAACGCGTAGTCCGTATACCGACAAAAAGGCTCGTCGACTCAATCATGCGAAAGTATGGGAGGGTACTCCTTTTCATCTCCAACATTACGTTGTCGGCCGCCCAACGTAATATCCGAAAATGAAAGCTCGTTGCCCTCGGTCAATTCCCAACATCCTTTGTGGGAACAAATAACAACCAATCAGTTACTTTCGCCCAAAAATTCACGCACTCTCTCGTGCTAATCCCTAGGGTCTCCCTAAGGTTGCTAACCACCTAGGACTATTCCTAGGCTCTGATACCACTCTTATCTGTCACGACCCGGGACCGACAATTTGTACGGTTCGGGCACGCCAACAGACCCGCCATTCAGGCACGACCTCACGCTACCCGAAAAGAACGGTAACATCCATCTCAAATCAAAACAATGCTTATGATGAGATATAATATCAGAGTAAGATCACTACTAATTTAAAACTTTCATTCAATAAACGAATAGTTTAAGCCGATATGAAAGCATGATAAGAATGAACCATAATAAACTTTATTACATTTTACATCTCTCAACTTGCAAATAAGTTATTACAATTCTTTTACATCATTTCCTCACCATACAAGGTTCACTCGAAACATAAAAAAAGGATACCTCTGCTAGACCCTCTAGGTCCCTATGCTGCTGGGCCCTTGCCCCTGTCGTGTACCTCGCCGTCTGCCTCTGAACCGTCGCGATCGCTGCATCCATACCTGAACCTGTGGGGGGGGTGCACCCAAGGGGTGTGAGAACTCCTGACAGAGTTCCCAGTGGGTTCAACCACCGAGAAAAAGTGTCCTACACCACTTGGTCCAATGGAAGCAATAATAATAGTGCTAGGAAACTAAAAACCTCAATATCAAAATGCGGCTATGCAATATACATGATCACTACACTATCTGTGTGTACTCATCGTCCCAGCACTACTCTGTCTAGTCATACTAGGCTACTAAGCACCAACTCGGCCGCTATGCCGCTGTACACAGGGTTAAACTAACCCGGCCACCTTGGCCACTCTAATTTCTCTTTATTCTTTAAGTTCTGGTGCTTTAGTTCAAGTTAACCCTCAGAAACTCTTATCCAACGGGCCCGAGCCCGGTAGTCCTGCTACCATAAGATAAGATTTCTAAGGTTGCCGATAACACCCGCGAGTGTTACCCCGTCCTACGAAGTAAATGTGCTCTTCGGACCACCGCTATCGGAGGGAGGGGGTTTCCCTGCGTCCGATCCTGATGCGCCCGGGGAGAGGGCAAGCCCTTTACGTCCCACAGAGCCACATTTCCACCTTCGAAGGCACGCCCGTTTTATCTTTTTGTTTTCTTTCTCTTTTGCTTTAGTTCCTAGCCTCTTTGCTTTTGAACACTTGCTTTCCTTTCTTATTCGAGCTTACAACTCCCAGTTTGCCACTGGCAAAACTCTTCCTCTTTTCTTTGAGGGCTTGGCTCTTTGCTTTCACTTTTAGCCCTTCGAAAGTACCTCGTCCGACGGGCCACTGCCCAGGGAGTCCTGCTCCACATGACGAGTCCCAAATTCGAAGGCGCCATTTGCATTCTCTTGATGCTCTTTAGCCATTTTTAGCTTGTTTTTAACTTTAAGCCATTTTATCTTAAGCAATTTGCTTGTCTTGCTTATTAACCAAGTTTTAGCTCTGTCTTGAGCGATTTGCTTGTCTTGCTTATTAACCAAGTCTTGCCTCACGGGTAACTAGAGAGTCTCCTGGACTCTTTAAACATTTCTCTTTCATTTTATTTAACTTCCAATTGAGGTTGAAGTTATTGTCCATTTGCCCGGACACCCTATGACTCTTTAGGGTTATATTTGTTTAATCCTTTAACCTTGGGATCTTATCCCACTTTCCTGATTCCTTACTGAATCCTAGAGTTCACTTGACTATATTTTTGATTTCACTTTTAACTTAGGGTTACTCTGACTCTAATTCCTTGTCTATGAGTTTAACTCCTCTGGATCACTTTAGGTTCCCTTTACCTAAGTTCCATATTATACTCATCCTAGAGTTCCTTGACTCTATGTTGATCACTCTATTCAGTGTCCTTAGGTTATCACCTAAGACAATGCCACTCGTCCAACCCTAGGATAATCTCCTAAGTTTTGATGTCACTCAGTGAACCCTGAAACTAGGTTTTCTCCTAGTCTTGCTACCAACATGTTTCCTTTCCTTATGTCACATGATTCCTATGGTCATACCCTAACAGGATCACACTCATGATAGCTAATCCTTTTTCATGCATGCAATTATTTTCATCTTATTCATAAAATAATAATTATCTCTACGCATGCATAATCATCGTATAACTTTGGCAACCAACAGTTGCACTTTTGCTCTGTGTCCATTTGCACATGCACATCTATTCCTCTATCTCTGGCAACCAACAGTTGCACTTTTCATCTGTGTCCTTCTACACAGGCAATCATAATCATAATTACCTAACGCCTCTAACAGGCTACTATCATGCTTCGAATCAAAAAGCAGAAGAACAAGGGGAGAGGTCACCCAATTTCGGCAGAATTCCCCACCTTGTGGAGTCCCCGATTTCCTTCATATCTCCACACTTTATCACTATTCTTCCAATTGCTTGTAGACACTTGCAATTGGCCTCCACGCGGCTCCACTTTGTACCTCGAGCTTGCACGCAAAACGGAGCATGCTTCTCTTAAGGCTGCACGCAAAACGATGCGCGATCTCTCTTGCCATCAAATTGGCATGCAAAACGGTGCACGCTCCACTATAAGGGTGCACGCGGAACGATGCACCTTCATCCAGTCCTCTACGCAAAACGAGATGTATCGTTAGAACCAGCACGCGAAACGGTGCACAATAACACGAACCGCACGCGAACGGTGCACGTACCTCGAAACTGCACGCAAAACGGTGCACATCTGACTGTGGGGTTGCACACAAAATGGTGCATTTTCATCCGGTCCTGAACGCAATACAGAATACATTGTTAGGACCCGCACGCAAAATGATGCGCGACAACACGAACTGCACGCGAAACGGTGCACGTACCTCAAAACTGCAAGCAAAACGGTGCACATCTGACTGTAGGGTTGCACGCAAAACGGTGCATATTATTTCGACCCTGCACGCAAAACGAGACGTATTATTATAGTCTGCTCGAAAAACGGTGCCCGTTAGTCCAACCTGCGCGCAAAATGGAGCACATACCTCGCATCGGCACGCAAAACGGTGCATGTTTCTCTTCCAACTTTGCACGTAAAACGGTGTGCGCCTTTCGAGTTTGCACCCAAAACAGTGCGCGTTTGTCGAGTCCGCACGCAAAACGGCGCATATCTCCCACGAGCGGCACGCAAAACGAGGCGCGCCCAAAACGCCCGCAAAACTCGAGCAGTAAAACGGCACAGTAAACTTGGTCCCTAACACGCATGTAAGCATGGGAGTCAAATCCAAAATCCAAAAGGAACCTTAAAACTGTGCCAAGAATACCACAAAAACGACACACGGGGTCCACGGCGCGCTCGTGCGCCCTCGAGAACCCCGGCGAAAATCGCCCTCCTCCCCTCCCCGCGCGCTCGGGTGAAGCCAGAAAGGAAAAAAAGAGGAAAAGGAGTCATTTCGGGCCTTTATAGGCCGTTTTCCGGATTTCGGGCGCACCCTTTCGGGCGCCCGAAAACTTCGGGCGGCTATAGTAAAAGCCCCCGCCGCGGTCCACGAGTCCACACTGCGCCACCTCAGCGCCACCTCAGCGCCACGTCACCATGCTCGGCCAACCAGGGGCCGACACGTGGCCGTGGACCCGTGCACCGCAACCACGGAACAGCGGCGGCCAATGGGAGGCCGCCACGTGGACCGCACTCACGCCTGCTCTGACGCCCGCCGTAGCGTCCCGTCGCATCAGCGCGTCACATCGCGCTGACCGACGAATGGGAGGCCGACACGTGGCCTGTCCCGCTGACACCGCTACAGTGCCGCGAGTATTCCCCGCGCACGCCCACGCTCCGTCGGTCAGACCGACCAATGGCGGAGCGACGCGTGGCGCTCTCCACCCACCACGGCGCCTCGGGCCGCGCGCCCCCGCACCTCGTGCGGGAAATGCT
>CM055062.1:36457390-36491200 GCA_029204045.2 Tillandsia leiboldiana | reverse complement strand
TAGATATTACTTGGATACTCAGAATGCCGATTGGGAAGGATTGTGGATGATCGGAAAAGTACGAGTGGTGCATGTTTTTATCTGGCCATTGTCTTGTTGCTGGCATAGTAAAAAAGCAAAACTGCATTGCACTCTCGACTGCCGAAGCGGAAACATCTCAGCGGGTAGTTGTTCAACTCAACTCATTTGGTATTGAAAAGCGTGTTGAGCGACTTTCGGATTTCAGCAACTTCGGTAACTGTTTTATGTGACAACACAAGTGCTATAAACATTTAAAAAACCCTGGTGCACTCTAGAACAAAACACATTGAACTTAGATATCATTTTATTAGAGAGCTAGTTGAATCAAATATCTTCAATTTCCTACATTTCAACTGAAGATCAATTAGCTGACATTTAACAAACCTTTGGATCAAAAACGTTTTATTCATTTGCGTAAAGCAATTGGAATGCTTTCCTTGAAATAACCCTTTTTGAAACTCTTGTTTAGGTTAGGTTTTGTTTTTGTGTTTGTTCATTATCTATGCTTAGACATAGAATTAATTGAGCAGTAGTTTTATTGACTTTAACTGCATCCTTTTATATATTTAGAAATCTATTATGCTTTAGATATCATAATATTTCATTTGATGCAATGATCATTTATGTCAATAAACTCATCTTTGTTTTGATCAAAGCAATTTATCTCTCGATGATCTCTTGGTATATTTTTATCTTATTTGACTGTTTAGTCGGTATGAAATCGAGATCAATATTTGGCTGAATACTTTTATCTTAAATAATTGATAGCCAATTGAGGGGGAGTCAAAGAAAAGTATTATGCTCAAAAGATGTGGAAAGAGTTACATCCCAATGAGGAGTGTGAAAACTACCACCACATGGAGGAAAGAGCTACCACCTCGGTCGTCCGAGTACTGTGTGCAGCTACCACATGTATACCAAGCAAGGTTTTTTCAAGTTTGATAATTAAAATGCATGTTGAAATACTTGACTCTGTCAAAATTTCAAGGTTGGTATAATGTGGATTTTAATGAAAGATGCTCAAAGAGCCACTCTCTTCAATAAATTGACTAGATATATTATCTAATTTATCTGGGATTTTAGACATCTATTGATCTTTGTATTTCATTTTCTTTACCGAATTGATGATTTGATAAAGGCATTAACATAAGATCAAGTTAGATGTAATTGAAGCTGTTCAACTTTAAGGGATTTAATTTTTATAAATTTTCGTTTCATTTGTTGGATGTTATTGATAGATTGGTATAATCTATTCTTGTTGTATGAAACGATGATTTTCGTTTAAAATTGATACACAAAAGTGCTTACAATCTTTTTCTGGTTTTTCTAGAATTTCTCTGAAATTTTCTAAAGAAAAAGTTGGAGCCGATCCGGATTGGACATGCGATCCGGATCCCGAACGCAGTTTTCACTGCGGTAGCCGATCGGATCGTAATCACGAACTGATCCGGTCGCGGCTAGGGTTTTATATAGAAAAAAGGGTTTTGATTTTTTTACTCCAATCTTTTGTTCAAAGTTTCCAGAGCTTCTCTCTCTAGATTTCATCCATCTTGGAAGCTTTCAAACTCAAGTTCTTCAATTCCAAGTAAGTTTTATTGATCAAAATCTCGGTTTTTCACAGTTTTCTTATTCCTCCTCAAAACGTGATGAATTTCTTGTATCAATTTCATTTGTGGATGGTTTTTGATCAAATTTCTTTTGAAATAAGAACTCTGGGTAGATTAGTTTTGATTATATGCTAGGTATTCTCAAGATAAACGGATTTTTGGTCTTCGATTTCAAAAATTTCGGTTTTAGGGCATATAATGGGAATTTCCAAAATCATGCAATTGATCTATTTTTAAAATTCTTTTTTGCAAAACTAATTTGATTCTTAGTCTCTCACACGATAATGATTGTTTGGGTACAATTTTTTTAATTTTTGAAAATTAACAATTTTTTCGTATTCTTGAGGTGTTGCTCACAGGATTTCTTTCACAAGAAACCAATAGCAATGGTGATCATCTGGATCATTTTTCTTCTGGCTACTATGGTACATACGAGAGACACTGTCAAGCCCAAGGGGCTAAAAAAGGATGAAGTCAATTGGGATGAGTTGTCAGATGATGAAACACATCCTGGAAAATCGCCACAGAAAACCTCTGTTGCATCGAAAGGAAAGCCCGTGTAGAGACATCAAAGGAAAAGGCTCCGCCCACTGCTACGGAAAAAGGAAAAGCACCATGACCTCTTCATCCATATTCTTAAAAAGAAAAAGACTCGCTCGACGACCTGGACGAGCTCGAGGTATTGAAATAAATGAACCATGTCAAGAGAATCCAAAGAATATCTCTCAAATTGACACTGAATCTGAAGACGAAGAAGATTGGGACACATTTCTTGATGAAGTACAACAAGGTATTGATGAAGAAAATAAGGTTTACCTAAAGAACAAGAAGCTACTGAAGTCTTCCTCAATACTTAAGCAGCAAGCAAGGAAAAAGAGTGTGCCAAGCAATGAACCTCTTGACAATTCACATTCTTTGCCAAGAAGATCTCCTCAGAATGAAGGACAGACTGCTCCGTCAATCGTCAACAACGTTCTTCAACTCCAGAAGAATTGACCAAAAGGGAAACCTGGAGTCTTCCATCAAACAAGAACAAGACAAAATGGCTCTAGGACTCAGAAAGATGTCCAAGGACATACATCAGATGAAACAAGAGTGTTCTATGATTTCGGAATGCTTAAAGAATTTTGAAAAAGCTGGGCTGCACGAGCTCTGAGGACTCCGCCTCGGATGACACAGATTCAGATGCTTGAATCGTTTGTCTAATAATTCTCTTGTGCAGGAACTTCATTTTTTAACTTTTTTTGTGCAAGTTTAAGTTTTAGTTTTAAGTTTTTGTTCTCAAACTTCTGGTACTTGAACTGTAACTATTCTCTCCATTTTGGAAATTTTTTGGCTAACTTTTGTGACAAAAAGGGGGAGAGAGAAGTATAAACAATGATACTATGATACAATGGTTACTGAGAAAACTTGAAACTATAGAGGTAAGTATACCTCAACTTGAAAGGTAAGTAGAACTTCAACTTTCGGTTTCATTTGTGTTGAGTGCATGCCTCGACTAACTATTCGACTAACTATTTGAGCATGTAATATAACTAACAAGTTGATGTTCACTAACATGACATTTGGATGTTGATTGCATAGAAGATATGTTGGTGTTTTAACTATGATAAGTTACATATCTGAATGTATAAATGTCATGGTATGTGTAAATGAGTATAAACTTATCTCTGTATGTGGTTTTTGAATGATATAAAATTCTTGAGGTATCTAACGATTTCTTTTGTCAAGAATGATTTCTTTTGTAGAGAGTACAGATGTCTAAGTCTAGAGTCTGTTTTAGGAGTTTAACTCATGTTTTTATTTTGGATCTCCATTGTAAATTTTTGTTGGTGATAGCAACAAAAATATCTTTTTGAATTTTCTTGAGTGGATCTATGTTTTGTCACGAAACCGCCAAAGGGGGAGATTGTTACGGAATTTGAGTTGGCATATTTCGTGAATTCGGTTAAGTCTTGAAGATTGAAGGTAAAGGAAGTTGGATCATATAACTCAATCTCAAGAAAGAAGAATTCAAAAGGATCAGGTATGTTTAACTTAATATCTTTGGTGATCCGAAAACTTTATAGCGTAGAAACACTTGGATGGATTTGTTATTGCATAAATATCAAAAACTGGACATGGACATGTTCAGGATCCGGATCAGACTGTTCAATCCGGATCCCGAAGGTGGTCGTTCATACACCAGTTCAATCCGGATCGTAGCTTCCCTTGATCCGGATCCCGAACACTGAGTTTACCATTTTATTTGAACGATCCGGATTAGGCTTCGCAATCCGGATCCCGAACGTTGATGTTTGGTGAACTGTATGAACGATCCGGATCAAGCACTTCGATCCGGATCCCGAACCTTCGCTTTTCTGGAAACTGTTTTCTCGCTACTGAATCCGGATCGCCGATCTCCGATCCGGATCGTCGTCATGTAAAAACTCCAGAAAAGGTTAGTTTTTGATCCTTATATTTTCCAAGGAGTTTCTAACCTATAAATAGACCCTATGTTTCTTTTTCTATGGTTAATCCAAATAGCCGTCATAATAAAATACAATCTTATATACGGCCTAAGATCCACATATAGAGAAGAAAGGAAATACTAGATTTAATCTTATGTTTCTTCATCTATATTGATTGATTTGATTCTAGGTTTTTATACTCATATTCTGAGTAGAATCAATCAATGAATACTTAGATGGTATTTCCGATCTATTTCTAATCTAAGTATTCGGCGGATCATCACCACCCAAAAAACAACGATTTACCCAAAATCGGCGCGTGGACTCGCGTGGCCTTGTGGATTCAAGGTGCACCGCCCTCGTGGATTCGGAGCGAGGTACGTTCGTGGATTCGAAGCGTGCTATGGGTGAAGACCGTGGATTCGGTCGGACGTCGTGGACTCGACGTTGGACGCCGTGGATTCGGCGTTGGACGCACATCGTGGATTCGAGAAGCGTCGTGGAGCGAGCGGAGAAGATCAACTAGGAGCGTATGGAAAATGTTGAGTCGTCTGTGAGTACGGTATATCACCTTGTACGTGTTTAATTCTAGTGGATTTCACCGTGTTATCGGTCTCGTGGTTTTTTACTCCGGTTTGGAGTTTTCCACGTAAAAATCTCTGCGTGTTATTTATTTTTCCGCATTGGGTTTTTATATCGCAAAGATTTTTGAGTGTTTATGGTTTACACCTATGTCACGACCGGGACCGACAATTGTACGGTTCGGGCACGCCAACAGACCCGCCATTCAGGCACGACCTCACGCTACCCGAAAGGAACGGTAACATCCATCTCGAATCAAAACAATGCTTATGATGAGATATAATATCAGAGTAAGATCACTACTAATTTAAAACTTTCATTCAATAAACGAATAGTTTAAGCCGATATGAAAGCATGATAAGAATGAACCATAATAAACTTTATTACATTTACATCTCTCAACTTGACAAATAAGTTATTACAATTCTTTTACATCATTTCCTCACCATACAAGGTTCACTCGAAACATAAAAAAGGATACCTCTGCTAGACCCTCTAGGTCCCTATGCTGCTGGGCCCTTGCCCCTATCGTGTACTCGCCGTCTGCCTCTGAACCGTCGCGATCGCTGCATCCATACCTGAACCTGTGGGGGGGGGGTGCACCCAAGGGGTGTGAGAACTCCTGACAGAGTTCCCAGTGGGTTCAACCACCGAGAAAAAGTGTCCTACACCACTTGGTCCAATGGAAGCAATAATAATAGTGCTAGGAAACTAAAAACCTCAATATCAAAATGCGGCTATGCATATACATGATCACTACACTACCCGCGAGTGTTACCCCGTCCTACGAAGTAAATGTGCTCTTCGGACCACCGCTATCGGAGGGGGGGGTTTCCCTGCGTTCGATCCTGATGCGCCGGGGAGAGGGCAAGCCCTTTACGTCCACAGAGCCACATTTCCACCTTCGAAGGCACGCCCGTTTTATCTTTTTGTTTTCTTCTCTTTTGCTTTAGTTCCTAGCCTCTTGCTTTTGAACACTTGCTTTCCTTTCTTATTCGAGCTTACAGCTCCCAGTTTGCCACTGGCAAAACTCTTCCTCTTTTCTTTTGAGGGCTTGGCTCTTTGCTTTCACTTTTAGCCCTTCGAAAGTACCTCGTCGACGGGCCACTGCCCCAGGGAGTCCTGCTCCACATGACGAGTCCCAAATTCGAAGGCGCCATTTGCATTCTCTTTATGCTCTTTAGCCATTTTTAGCTTGTTTTAACTTTAAGCCTTTTATCTTAAGCAATTGCTTGTCTTGCTTATTAACCAAGTTTTAGCTCTGTCTTGAGCGATTTGCTGTCTTGCTTATGAACCAAGTTTTTCATTCTTTACCCTAGGTCTTGCCTCAAGGGTAACTAGAGAGTCTCCTGGACTCTTTAAACATTTCTCTTTCATTTTATTTAACTTCCAATTGAGGTTGAAGTTATTGTCCATTTGCCCGGACACCCTATGACTCTTTAGGGTTATATTTGTTTAATCCTTTAACCTTGGGATCTTATCCCACTTTCCTGATTCCTTACTGAATTCTAGAGTTCACTTGACTTTATTTTTGATTTCACTTTTAACTTAGGGTTACTCTGACTCTAATTCCTTGTCTCTGAGTTTAACTCCTCTGGATCACTTTAGGTTCCCTTTACCTAAGTTCCATATTATACTCATCCTAGAGTTCCTTGACTCTATGTTGATCACTCTATCCAGTGTCCTTAGGTTATCACCTAAGACGATGCCACTCGTCCAACCCTAGGATAATCTCCTAAGTTTTGATGTCACTCAGTGAACCCTGAAACTAGGTTTTCTCCTAGTCTTGCTACCAACATGTTTCCTTTCCTTATGTCACTTGATTCCTAGGGTCATACCCTAACAGGATCACAATCATGATAGCTAATCCTTTTTCATGCATGCAATTATTTTCATCTTATTCATAAAATAATAATTATCTCTACGCATGCATAATCATCGTATAACTTTGGCAACCAACAGTTGCACTTTTGCTCTGTGTCCATTTGCACATGCACATCTATTCCTCTATCTCTGGCAACCAACAGTTGCACTTTTCATCTGTGTCCTTCTACACAGGCAATCATAATCATAATTACCTAACGCCTCTAACAGGCTACTATCATGCTTCGAATCGAAAAGCAGAAGAACAAGGGGAGAGGTCACCCAATTTCGGCTGAATTCCCCACCTTGTGGAGTCCCCGATTTCCTTTCATATCTCCACACTTTATCACTATTCTTCCAATTGCTTGTAGACACTTGCAATTGGCCTCCACGCGGCTCCACTTTGTACCTCGAGCTTGCACGCAAAACGGAGCATGCTTCTCTTAAGGCTGCACGCAAAACGATGCGCGATCTCTCTTGCCCTCAAATTGGCATGCAAAACGGTGCACGCTCCACTGTAAGGGTGCACGCGGAACGATGCACCTTCATCCAGTCCTCTACGCAAAACGAGATGTATCGTTAGAACCGGCACGCGAAACGGTGCATGATAACACGAACCGCACGCGAAACGGTGCACGTACCTCGAAACTGCACGCAAAACGGTGCACATCTGACCGTGGGGTTGCACGCAAAACGGTGCATTTTCATCCGGTCCTGAACGCAATACAAAATACATTGTTAGGACCCGCACGCAAAACGATGCGCGACAACACGAACTGCACGCGAAACGGTGCACGTACCTCGAAACTGCAAGCAAAACGGTGCACATCTGACTGTAGGGTCGCACGCAAAACGGTGCATATTATTCCGACCCTGCACGCAAAATGAGACGTATTATTAGAGTCTGCTCGAAAAACGGTGCCCGTTAGTCCAACCTGCGCGCAAAACGGAGCACATACCTCGCATCGGCACGCAAAACGGTGCACGTTTCTCTTCCAACTTTGCACGTAAAACGGTGCGCGCCTTTCGAGTTTGCACCCAAAACAGTGCGCGTTTGTCGAGTCCGCACGCAAAACGGCGCGTATCTCCCATGAGCGGCACGCAAAACGAGGCGCGCCCAAAATGCCCGCAAAACTCGAGCAGTAAAACGGCACAGTAAACTTGGTCCCCTAACACCCATGTAAGCATGGGAGTCAAATCCAAAATCCAAAAGGAAACCTTAAAACTGTGCCAAGAATACCACAAAAACGACACACGGGGCCTACCTCGACAATGCCGTGTCGTCCATTGCGTCTCTTAGTCTCTTTGGAGTACTTTGCACGCTCCACGGGGTCCACGGCGCGCTCGTGCGCCCTCGAGAACCCCGGCGAAAATCGCCCTCCTCCCCTCCCCGCGCGCTCGGGTGAAGCCAGAAAGGGAAAAAAAGAGGAAAAGGAGTCATTTCGGGCCTTTATAGGCCGTTTTCCGGATTTCGGGCGCCCGAAAACTTTCGGGCGGCTACAGTAAAAGCCCCCGCCGCGGTCCACGAGTCCACGCTGCGCCACCTCAGCACCACGTCACCATGCTCGGCCAACCAGGGGCCGACACGTGGCCGTGGACACGTGCACCGCGACCACGGAACAGCGACGGCCAATGGGAGGCCGCCACGTGGACCGCACTCACGCCTGCTCTGACGCCTGCCGCAGCATCCCGTCGCGTTAGCGCGTCACATCGCGCTGACCGACGAATGGGAGGCCGACACGTGGCCTGTCCCGCTGACACCGCTACAGTGCCCGCGCGTATTCCCCGCGCACGCCCACGCTCCCTCGGTCAGACCGACCAATGGCGGAGCGACACGTGGCGCTCTCCACCCACCACGCGCGCCTCGGGCCGCGCGCCCCCCGCGCCTCGCGCGGGAAATGCTTGCCTCGGGATTCGTGCCGCTGCCTCGAGATTCGTGCCCGATGCCTCGGGATCCGTGCCCGATGCCTCGGGATCCGTGCCACTGCATCGGGATCCGGGCTGCTACAGTAACATTCGGGCGCACCCCTTTCGGACCGGGCTGCTACAGTAACATTCGGGCGCACCCCTTTCGGACCGGGCTGCTACAGTAACCGGTTCGCTACAGTGCCCGAACCCGGTTCACTGCAGCCCGAAAACCGGGTTTGCTACAGTACTTTCCGGGCGCCCGGTTCCCACTTTCGGGCGCCCGAAACTTGGGCCAAAGCCCAGTTTCGCCCGTTTTCGTCCGTTCTTGCCCGTTTCTCGCCCGTTTACGCTCAAATTTGACAGGCAGCCATGGTTTAACTTAATTTACCTCATGGTACTTAAACTTTTCAGTCTGGACCACCTCTGGGTCACCAAAAGTCCCACTGTATTCGAATTCGCTGGCGGAGCCCGTTCTCGCTATCCGGGTGTCCGATCAACGCGAAACTTTTACCGTGGCCTCGAAACATATTTACGGAGCTCCCGTAATTTTCTAGGAATTTTCCGAGACTGTGAATTTTCCACAAATAATCTGGGCCCACTTTCTCACATAAGATTCTAGATATCTTATTTTAATCCCGATTTGGGCCCAATTCATTTCTAGGTCATTCTTCTCCTCAATAAACAATAGTATTTCATACTATTTTTATTTCCATTTATTTATATTCCAAATTCCGGTTCACTACATTCTACCCCCCTTAAAATAAGTTTCGTCCTCGAAACTTGAATCACATCTCGACTTCTACTTAATCGAGAGGGAGGAATCTTGTCCCACTTCTGGGCTCACTGTATGTCGTTATTGGGCCTCAAATTGCCCGCTCGCCGAACCACACGAGCAACTCATCCATGAATCCCTATCTCAACTTAGGGACAACACAGACCTGGTGTCTGGCCACTTTCACCAAGTAGGTGAAAGACACAGTTGAGCACTTGCTCTCCCAATTGCCACAACGGGCGAAGTCTCATCTTGCGAAATCTTCACTTTAATTCCGCGGTCATTTTACCTTTCACAAGGAGGTTGCATCTGCAACTAATTGCATTTACCGCATTTTCCGGTCACTCCGCTGCCTGATGTGGAGTGCAGAGGCCAATCCTCAAGTTCTCAGCCATCACACATGCTACTAGCGTTCTAAGTCCACGGGTTTTCAGCTAACCCGATATCTCGGACTACTCACAGGTTCACGGACCACGGTCCAATAGGGCCTATAGCCCAACTAGTCCAACTCTGTATAAGGGCTCTCACTAGCACACAGATCCAATCGTCATATGGGTAGATCCACACTTAGGATTACTACACCAACACTCCCAGTGTACTAATAGCCTCAATGCTCATACGTGGCATTCCACGTTCCCGGGTCATCGCTCGGACTACCGCCCTGACCAAATCTCTATCATGCCCCGCCATCAGGTCTCGGGCCGCTGTCTCTCACAGCCGACTGCGCCTGCCCACTAGGCTACAGGCCCACAGTCCACAAACATGGTCCAGGCACGGATCGTCCCCAAGCGAACCCGCTAATCGTCGCCACGCGACCGCTATGCTCACTGAGCAGATCAACTAACTAGTCGTCAATCTACGACCCAAACTCTCTATCGACTCTGGCCACACTGGGCAAACGCTAATATGCCACCTAATCCGCACCCACTAGCTAAACGATACTTGTGCTCCAGGAGCACCCAAACAGTTGGGCGTCCAGCGCCCCCAACGCTAACTCGCGAAAACCCAGTGCTAAGCGACTTGCTTAAACACACCACGGCTCTCGTGCAACTCTCCCAACTAGGTCGAGGCACCACGCTAACTATTTCACCAACTCTGGTGATTGACTCGCAAACCCTGTGGTGGCAACCCTTGCCATTATGCCGATCCCTCAGACTGGCGCCATAAAACTCCCGCTTACTTGCGAAGTTTTCGAATCTCGAAACCTATCCTGGGTCTTACCAGCCCCACCATGCGGCACTCAGCCATGAAGACATGCCACACTGTTACTACCGTCATCAGGGCGAACTTTCACCACTGGGCCCGTAATTCTTTCTTGCCCTAACCTTTAGGACACCGCAACTTGGCTCTCGCAACAAAGCGATCACCAGCGTTTCACGAGTCGGTCTCTCACTGGACCTCATCAACTACACTTTGCCGGCAAACCAGCTGACGCAAGTTTACGGCATCTTTCACAGAAGGTGCAAGGTGCGCCGACAAAGGTTCAGCGGCCACCTGCAACACTCTCTTCTGTTGCCTCTTAGCTTTATCTATTTCCCATTTTCTTGAGACAATGACACTCGCCCATCTAGGCGTCGTAATCCGCTTCCCTGCCGGCGGGAAACCTCCGCTTATCGGCAAGAAGCATCGGTCTGCTGCTGGACCACATCAACAAGAGCGGTCACCTGACCTCGCAGCTCGTATACCTTGTTTGACCCCGAGCCCTCCCGTGACTCGAGTCAAAACAGGTGCGTCTCCTTATGTGGTGTCATCGATGATATGCACACCACAACGAAACAACTAGCCCAAACTTAGCCATTTGAGCAACGCGTAGTCCGTATACCGACAAAAAGGCTCGTCGACTCAATCATGCGAAAGTATGGGAGGGTACTCCTTTTCATCTCCAACATTACGTTGTCGGCCGCCCAACGTAATATCCGAAAATGAAAGCTCGTTGCCCTCGGTCAATTCCCAACATCCTTTGTGGGAACAAATAACAACCAATCAGTTACTTTCGCCCAAAAATTCACGCACTCTCTCGTGCTAATCCCTAGGGTCTCCCTAAGGTTGCTAACCACCTAGGACTATTCCTAGGCTCTGATACCACTCTTATCTGTCACGACCCGGGACCGACAATTTGTACGGTTCGGGCACGCCAACAGACCCGCCATTCAGGCACGACCTCACGCTACCCGAAAAGAACGGTAACATCCATCTCAAATCAAAACAATGCTTATGATGAGATATAATATCAGAGTAAGATCACTACTAATTTAAAACTTTCATTCAATAAACGAATAGTTTAAGCCGATATGAAAGCATGATAAGAATGAACCATAATAAACTTTATTACATTTTACATCTCTCAACTTGCAAATAAGTTATTACAATTCTTTTACATCATTTCCTCACCATACAAGGTTCACTCGAAACATAAAAAAAGGATACCTCTGCTAGACCCTCTAGGTCCCTATGCTGCTGGGCCCTTGCCCCTGTCGTGTACCTCGCCGTCTGCCTCTGAACCGTCGCGATCGCTGCATCCATACCTGAACCTGTGGGGGGGGTGCACCCAAGGGGTGTGAGAACTCCTGACAGAGTTCCCAGTGGGTTCAACCACCGAGAAAAAGTGTCCTACACCACTTGGTCCAATGGAAGCAATAATAATAGTGCTAGGAAACTAAAAACCTCAATATCAAAATGCGGCTATGCAATATACATGATCACTACACTATCTGTGTGTACTCATCGTCCCAGCACTACTCTGTCTAGTCATACTAGGCTACTAAGCACCAACTCGGCCGCTATGCCGCTGTACACAGGGTTAAACTAACCCGGCCACCTTGGCCACTCTAGTTTCTCTTTATTCTTTAAGTTCTGGTGCTTTAGTTCAAGTTAACCCTCAGAAACTCTTATCCAACGGGCCCGAGCCCGGTAGTCCTGCTACCATAAGATAAGATTTCTAAGGTTGCCGATAACACCCGCGAGTGTTACCCCGTCCTACGAAGTAAATGTGCTCTTCGGACCACCGCTATCGGAGGGAGGGGGTTTCCCTGCGTCCGATCCTGATGCGCCCGGGGAGAGGGCAAGCCCTTTACGTCCCACAGAGCCACATTTCCACCTTCGAAGGCACGCCCGTTTTATCTTTTTGTTTTCTTTCTCTTTTGCTTTAGTTCCTAGCCTCTTTGCTTTTGAACACTTGCTTTCCTTTCTTATTCGAGCTTACAACTCCCAGTTTGCCACTGGCAAAACTCTTCCTCTTTTCTTTGAGGGCTTGGCTCTTTGCTTTCACTTTTAGCCCTTCGAAAGTACCTCGTCCGACGGGCCACTGCCCAGGGAGTCCTGCTCCACATGACGAGTCCCAAATTCGAAGGCGCCATTTGCATTCTCTTGATGCTCTTTAGCCATTTTTAGCTTGTTTTTAACTTTAAGCCATTTTATCTTAAGCAATTTGCTTGTCTTGCTTATTAACCAAGTTTTAGCTCTGTCTTGAGCGATTTGCTTGTCTTGCTTATTAACCAAGTCTTGCCTCACGGGTAACTAGAGAGTCTCCTGGACTCTTTAAACATTTCTCTTTCATTTTATTTAACTTCCAATTGAGGTTGAAGTTATTGTCCATTTGCCCGGACCACCCTATGACTCTTTAGGGTTATATTTGTTTAATCCTTTAACCTTGGGATCTTATCCCACTTTCCTGATTCCTTACTGAATCCTAGAGTTCACTTGACTATATTTTTGATTTCACTTTTAACTTAGGGTTACTCTGACTCTAATTCCTTGTCTATGAGTTTAACTCCTCTGGATCACTTTAGGTTCCCTTTACCTAAGTTCCATATTATACTCATCCTAGAGTTCCTTGACTCTATGTTGATCACTCTATTCAGTGTCCTTAGGTTATCACCTAAGACAATGCCACTCGTCCAACCCTAGGATAATCTCCTAAGTTTTGATGTCACTCAGTGAACCCTGAAACTAGGTTTTCTCCTAGTCTTGCTACCAACATGTTTCCTTTCCTTATGTCACATGATTCCTATGGTCATACCCTAACAGGATCACACTCATGATAGCTAATCCTTTTTCATGCATGCAATTATTTTCATCTTATTCATAAAATAATAATTATCTCTACGCATGCATAATCATCGTATAACTTTGGCAACCAACAGTTGCACTTTTGCTCTGTGTCCATTTGCACATGCACATCTATTCCTCTATCTCTGGCAACCAACAGTTGCACTTTTCATCTGTGTCCTTCTACACAGGCAATCATAATCATAATTACCTAACGCCTCTAACAGGCTACTATCATGCTTCGAATCAAAAAGCAGAAGAACAAGGGGAGAGGTCACCCAATTTCGGCAGAATTCCCCACCTTGTGGAGTCCCCGATTTCCTTTCATATCTCCACACTTTATCACTATTCTTCCAATTGCTTGTAGACACTTGCAATTGGCCTCCACGCGGCTCCACTTTGTACCTCGAGCTTGCACGCAAAACGGAGCATGCTTCTCTTAAGGCTGCACGCAAAACGATGCGCGATCTCTCTTGCCATCAAATTGGCATGCAAAACGGTGCACGCTCCACTATAAGGGTGCACGCGGAACGATGCACCTTCATCCAGTCCTCTACGCAAAACGAGATGTATCGTTAGAACCAGCACGCGAAACGGTGCACAATAACACGAACCGCACGCGAAACGGTGCACGTACCTCGAAACTGCACGCAAAACGGTGCACATCTGACTGTGGGGTTGCACACAAAATGGTGCATTTTCATCCGGTCCTGAACGCAATACAGAATACATTGTTAGGACCCGCACGCAAAATGATGCGCGACAACACGAACTGCACGCGAAACGGTGCACGTACCTCAAAACTGCAAGCAAAACGGTGCACATCTGACTGTAGGGTTGCACGCAAAACGGTGCATATTATTTCGACCCTGCACGCAAAACGAGACGTATTATTATAGTCTGCTCGAAAAACGGTGCCCGTTAGTCCAACCTGCGCGCAAAATGGAGCACATACCTCGCATCGGCACGCAAAACGGTGCATGTTTCTCTTCCAACTTTGCACGTAAAACGGTGTGCGCCTTTCGAGTTTGCACCCAAAACAGTGCGCGTTTGTCGAGTCCGCACGCAAAACGGCGCATATCTCCCACGAGCGGCACGCAAAACGAGGCGCGCCCAAAACGCCCGCAAAACTCGAGCAGTAAAACGGCACAGTAAAACTTGGTCCCTAACACGCATGTAAGCATGGGAGTCAAATCCAAAATCCAAAAGGAAACCTTAAAACTGTGCCAAGAATACCACAAAAACGACACACGGGGTCCACGGCGCGCTCGTGCGCCCTCGAGAACCCCGGCGAAAATCGCCCTCCTCCCCTCCCCGCGCGCTCGGGTGAAGCCAGAAAGGGAAAAAAAGAGGAAAAGGAGTCATTTCGGGCCTTTATAGGCCGTTTTCCGGATTTCGGGCGCACCCTTTCGGGCGCCCGAAAACTTTCGGGCGGCTATAGTAAAAGCCCCCGCCGCGGTCCACGAGTCCACACTGCGCCACCTCAGCGCCACCTCAGCGCCACGTCACCATGCTCGGCCAACCAGGGGCCGACACGTGGCCGTGGACCCGTGCACCGCAACCACGGAACAGCGGCGGCCAATGGGAGGCCGCCACGTGGACCGCACTCACGCCTGCTCTGACGCCCGCCGTAGCGTCCCGTCGCATCAGCGCGTCACATCGCGCTGACCGACGAATGGGAGGCCGACACGTGGCCTGTCCCGCTGACACCGCTACAGTGCCCGCGCGTATTCCCCGCGCACGCCCACGCTCCGTCGGTCAGACCGACCAATGGCGGAGCGACGCGTGGCGCTCTCCACCCACCACGCGCGCCTCGGGCCGCGCGCCCCCGCACCTCGTGCGGGAAATGCTTGCCTCGGGATTCATGCCGCTGCCTCGGGATTCGTGCCCAATGCCTCGGGATCCGTGCCACTGCCTCGGGATCCGTGCCAATGCCCCGGGAGCCGTGCCCGATGCCTCGGGATCCGTGCCACTGCCTCGGGATCCGTGCCCGATGCTTTGGGATCCGTGCCCGATGCCTCGGGATTCGTGCCACTGCATCGGGATCCGGGCTGCTACAGTAACATTCGGGCGCACCCCTTTCGGACCGGGCTGCTACAGTAACATTCGGGCGCACCCCTTTCGGACCGGGCTGCTACAGTAACCGGTTCGCTACAGTGCCCGAACCCGGTTCACTGCAGCCCGAAAACCGGGTTTGCTACAGTACTTTCCGGGCACCCGGTTCCCACTTTCGGGCGCCCGAAACTTGGGCCAAAGCCCAGTTTCGCCCGTTTTCGTCCGTTCTTGCCCGTTTCTCGCCCGTTTACGCTCAAATTTGACAGGCAGCCATGGTTTAACTTAATTTACCTCATGGTACTTAAAATTTTCAGTCTGGACCACCTCTGGGTCACCAAAAGTCCCACTGTATTCGAATTCGCTGGCGGAGCCCGTTCTCGCTATCCGGGTGTCCGATCAACGCGAAACTTTTACCGTGGCCTCAAAACATATTTACGGAGCTCCCGTAATTTTCTAGGAATTTTTCGAGACTGTGAATTTTCCACAAATAATCTGGGCCCACTTTCTCACATAAGATTCTAGATATCTTATTTTAATCCCGATTTGGGCCCAATTCATTTCTAGGTCATTCTTCACCTCAATAAACAATAGTATTTCATACTATTTTTATTTCCATTTATTTATATTCCAAATTCCGGTTCACTACACCTATTCACCCCCCTCTAGGTGTTTTTTTTTTCCCCTATTTAGATCCTATTATTCATATAACCCAACATTTTGTACTCGAGGTTATTGTATGATTATCATTTTTGGGAGATGGACCTTGTTGTTTTATCTTCAGTTGTATAGTGGTTGATTTTATTTCTATAGCAGTTTTATATTCTAGCTCTGATATCTGTTAGCTGTAGCTCTTTTCTTGCAGGTAGGACGCTTCGCCTATGCGGGTTTGGCATAGGTGGCGGATCTGTTGGCGAGCCCGGGTCGCAGTTTCGACCCCGGGGCGTTACATCGGGAATTGTTTCTAGTCTGCATTCGTAGTTAGGTATCGAACTGTTGTGATTGAATGAATGCTTGTGATCAACTGTTGTAGTAGCCGCTGGTTTAAAATGTTGTGGTTCTGTTTTTGGGTCTACTTTTGGTCTTCTTTATTTCGTGTTTCTTTTCGGGGGTCCGGAGGGTGAACTAATAATTCTTTGTTTCCGGGCAGACCGTCGGGGCTCGCGGGTATTTTTCAGGTCTTACAGGTGTTAGAGGTGTTACAGGTGTTACGTGTATTACAGATATTGCAGGTGTTCACGTGTTATTTTCCCTTGAGCAGAGTGGTTGCTCCGGATAGTCTTACAGTTGGGTTTGGTATTCTTTCCTGCTTATTATTATTCTTATCTGTGTCGCTGACTACCCACCCCGTGACAGGTTCTTCCAGGGGAGAGAGGTAGACGACGGTGAGGCCGAGGCAGTAGTAGTCGGGCCGTTGGGAGCCCTAGTCTGTATCTTCTTTACCTTCCCTTGCATTTCATTTGATACTGTAGTCTACGGTGTGGTTCTCGATACCCTCGTGGGGTCGGTGTGGATGTTGATTGCTTTTACTCTGGTTATGGAATATTGGTTCTTTTATTATCCCCGTTCGGTCGTTTTCCAAAGCAAAACAACAAGAAAAGAAAAGAAAAGAATTGTGAAAAACTGATTTCAAAACCTTGGGTCGTGTGGACCCATTTTCCAAACCATGTGGATTTATGGGATTTCAAAACTGATTTCAAAACCTTGGGTCGTGTGGACCTATTTACAAAACTGTGAGTTTATCCTTTCAACTTGACTGGCCTCGGGCATTGTTTCTAGTCTGCATTTGTAGTTAGGTATCGAACTGTTGTGATTGAATGAATGCTTGTGATCAACTGTTGTACTAGCCGCGACGCCATGCATATAGAGAGGAGACTCTGCTCGTTTGTCGAGTAAATCTGTATATGCGGCGGGTCTGGGCACGCGCCGGGGAAGACCGAACTTCAAAAAAAAATTTCATACGCTAAATAAGTACTCTTTCCTTTCCGCTGAATGAAACCCCCGGGGCGTGACAGATTAAGATGGTATCAGAGAGGTTTTTCTTTTAATCACAACAGTGAAGGTTCAACATCCACGGTAATACCACACGTAGCTTCGAATAAATGAAATGTGTAGGACATAGGGGTGTAGGACGTGAGTGATCGGGGGGGGGGGGGGGGGGGGGGGGGGAAGTGTAGTTTCTTTCTCTCTCGATGTAGGGCTATTGTTCTAGCAGAGACCAGAACTAATGCTTTGGTTGCATGTGTGTACAGACGATGGTCCGAACTAGAGCGTCGGCCGGGGACGAGGGGGCAGATGTGACGGCATCGACGGCCGTGGAGAACCAACTCCTGTGGCAGCAACTGCGAGAGATGGCGGGGCAGCTAGCGACCCTCACAGATCACGTGCGTCAGTTGACGCAACGGCTTCCGGCCGCGACGGTGACGGTCGCCCCGGCCCCCCCACAGGGACCAACCGCGCCAGCAGCTGTACCGCAGGTGACGGGGACTGGGGCAGGAGTGGCCCCTCCACTAGTAGCAGCGGCCGGGATAGCATCAGCCCAGACTACGATGCCGGTAGCAGCAACCCCAGCAGCGTCCACGGGACCGGCTCCGGGGGCCCTCGGCGGGGGTACCTCGGGGGAGACCATGGTGGCACCCGCTCCTACTGTGGCCGCCGCCGCCGCGGGAGAGGGGGCAGCTTCACCGACGGAGCGGGAGCAGGTCCGAGCCAACCTGGCGGATTTCAAGAAATACGATCCACCCGTTTTCGAGGGAGAAACGACCGATCCATGGGTCATCGAGGACTGGGTGGGATCGATGGAAAAGCTTTTTGAAGACTTACTCTTGGAGGACTATGAGCGGGTTCCCCTAGCGGTCCACTGTCTGGGGGGGAACGCCCGCTTATGGTGGAAAACGGTGCGACCCGACCCCACCACGGGCATCGCGCTCCCATCATGGACGACGTTCAAGCAGGAGCTGTTTGGGGCTTTCTTCACCAACAGCGTCAAGAAGAAACTGGAGGACCTCTTGGACAAAGGGTTCACCAGGCCGAGTGTGTTTCCCTGTGGCGCACCGGTACTCTTTGTGTAGAAGAAAGATGGAAGTCTGCGACTCTGCATCGACTACAGAGGAATAAACAAGGTGACGGTGAAGAACAAGTACCCCCTGCCCAGAATCGACGACCTCTTCGACCAACTACGCGGAGCGACGGTCTTCTCAAAGATTGATCTGCAATCGGGCTACCACCAGCTCTGGGTTCGGAACGAGGATATTCCAAGGACCGCCTTCCGGACCCGGTATGGCCACTACGAATTTACGGTTATGCCTTTCGGGCTTACGAACGCCCCCGCGATCTTCATGGATATGATGAACCAAATTTTCAGGCCTTTCCTAGACCGGTTCGTAGTGGTCTTCATCGACGACATACTGATCTATTCACCCACTGACGAGGAGCACGAGCACCATTTGCGAATGATCCTCCAGACCCTCAAGGACCACGAGTTGTTCGCTAAACTCAAGAAGTGCGAATTCTGGCTACGCGAGGTGGGATTTCTAGGGCACGTGATCTCGGCAAAAGGAATCGCCGTGGACCCCAAGAAGATGGAATCAGTAACAGCCTGGCAGCCGCCAACTACAGTAACGGAGATCCGCAGTTTCTTGGGCCTGGCTGGGTACTACCGACGCTTTGTCGAGGGCTTCTCGAAGATAGCCGCCCCTCTGAACCGGTTGACCAGGAAAGGAGAAAAGTTTGTGTGGTCGGTCCAATGCCAGGAGAGCTTTGAGGAACTAAAGAAAAGGCTAACCAGGGCGCCGATACTTGTGCTGCCGACCCCCGGAGAGGATTACGAAGTGTACTGCGACGCCTCGAGAATCGGCCTTGGGGGTGTTTTGATGCAACGGGGGAAGGTAATAGCCTATGCTTCTAGGCAACTAAAGGATTACGAAAGGAACTACCCGATACACGATTTGGAGCTGGCTGCGGTGGTCTTTGTCCTAAAGTTATGGAGACACTACCTCTTTGGTGTCCGCTGTAACATCTTCTCAGATCATCAGAGTCTTAAGTACCTGTTCACCCAAAAGGAACTAAATCTGTGACAGAGGCGGTGGCTTGAGTTACTGAAGGATTACAACCTAACAATCCAATACCACCCCGGGAAGGCAAACGTGGTGGCGGACGCTTTGAGCAGGAAAGGGCGATTGGAAGGGGGATCAGTAGGCGCGATAACTGAGCAGAGCAACTTGATCGCGGATTTCTCACGACTAAGGTTGGAAGTAGTGCCAGCAGGCACGGTTGCGCAACTTCTAACTTTGGTAGTCAAGCCGACACTATTCGAGAAAATCCGAGAAGGACAACAGGCGGACTCGCACTTACAGCTCGTGCGAGACAAGATCTCCCCGGACCAGGGGAACGACTTTGCAGTGGGAAGTGACGGCATCATACGGTTCCGCGGGCGGTTTTGCGTGCCGGATTCGAAGGAATTGAAGGAGGAAATTCTAGCAGAGGCACACCACGCCCCTTATGCGGCACATCCAGGGGGCACGAAGATGTACAGGGATCTCAAGCAGACTTTCTGGTGGCCCAAGCTGAAGGGGGATGTGACTCATCATGTAGCGCATTGCCTGGTATGTCAGCAGATAAAGGCAGAGCATCAGCGGCCGGCGGGAAAGCTACAGCCCTTACCGGTGCCAGAGTGGAAGTGGGATCAGATCACCATGGACTTCGTCACTGAATTACAACATTCACAACAGGGGCACGACGCAATTTGGGTCATTGTGGACCGGCTAACCAAGTCAGCACTTTTCCTGCCCATCCATACAACATGGACCAGAGAACGGTTGGCTCAGGTCTACCTTAGCGAGATCATGAGACTGCATGGAGTGCCGGCATCGATCACCTCGGACAGAGACACCCGTTTCGTCTCGAAGTTTTGGCAGAGCCTACAGCAGGCCCTGGGGACCAAGCTACATTTCAGCACGGCCTTCCACCCGCAGACAGACGGACAGTCGGAGCGAGTGATACAGACACTAGAGGACCTACTTCGGGCCTGTGTACTTGATTGGGGGGCCGGTTGGGAGCGTTACCTGTCACTCGTAGAATTCGCTTACAACAACAGCCACCAGGCCAGCATCCAGATGGCACCCTACGAAGCCTTATACGGGAGACGCTGCCGATCCCCGATCTGTTGGGATGACTTGGGAGAACGGAAGTTCTTGGGACCCAACTTGGTGGAAGAGACTGAAGAGAAGGTGCGCCTCATCAGACAGCGCTTACTGATCGCCCAGAGTCGACAAAAGAGCTACGCGGACCGGAGACGCCGCGACATAGAGTTCCAGGTGGAAGAACACGTGTTTTTGCGGGTCTCGCCGTCTAGAGGAATCAAGCGGTTCGGGTTGAAGGGCAAGATGAGCCCGCGGTTTGTGGGGCCGTTCGAGATCCTGGAGCGCATTGGCCTAGTGGTTATTGTGAGGTCCCGAAATCCCCCGCGTAGGGTTTGCTGGTTGTTGGGCAGCTTTTTGTTGCTGTTGGGAGTGTTTGTGCGCATGGCGGGCCCGAGAATTGAATTTGTGGTGCAATTTGGGTTTTAGTTGCATCACTGGAGGCCTGCGTGGTGTGTCGGTAGTGGTTGCGCGCATTTTGGACTCAAGTGTTGGAGTTTGGGCTTAAAAGGAGATCCCGTGGGAATTTGGAGGACCCGTCGGGTGTTTAGAAGTGGTTTCGCGCGATTCAGATGTCAAAATTGGACTCCGGGCGAAGTTTGGATAAAATATTACCTCTCCGGTCGCCTTCGGGAATTTTTAGAGTTGGAATTTGGCAAATCGGACTTCAGGAATGGACCCGGCGCGAAAATCGGATCGAGTGGGCATTCGGCAAATTTTCGGTCGAGAATTTGGAAAAACGGACATCGTTTTTGGATTCAGCGCGCGAAATCGCTAAGAATGGACTATTTATTTGTTAGTTTTGGAGACCGGATGAAGTGCGCGTTTTTCGAGGCAACGCGGCACGAATCTCGAGGCGTGGCTCTATGGCGCGGAAATTAGGGTAGCGGCACGCTGATCGAGGGCGCGGCAGGCGCGCTGGGAGACGCGCCTTCGGCGCGGGTCGCGCGGGGGCCGCCACGTGGCGGGCCCCCGTTGGCGGCCGCGCAGGCGCGGGGGCACGCGCCCGTGTGGCGCGCGCGTGTCACGCGCCTGGCACCGGCGCGGTGTAACGCGCCCGTGTGGCGGGCGCGTTACCGCGCGCCACGTGGCGCAGTGGGCGCGCGCGTGGACCGGGCGCGCGCGGCCATTTCGTGTGGACCGGGTTTGAGAGGCCCCCATTGGCTGGTCCACGGTGGACCCGAGGCCGTGGACCACTCCCTCCTCCTCTTTTTCTTCTTCTTCTTCCTTCTCCCCCGCAAGACTTTTCTCCCCCATTTTCTTTTCTTCCTTCTTCAACCGAGCGAGAGAGGGAGTGAGGAGGGGATTTGTGGGTGGTGCGGCGGTGCGTTGTGGACCTCGTGGAGCGTGCACGGGGTTCCGATGGGTGCGTTTCGACGGTGGCGGCGCAGTTGGGTGGGTCCCGTGTGTTAATTTTACGGTGTTTTTGGCACAGTTTGGGGCGTTCGTTTGGACTGTAATTAACCCCTTGTTCTTATCTGTGTTAGGGACTGTGTTTTTCTGCACCGTTTTGCGTGCGGTCCCCGACGGCGTGCTCCGTTTTGCGTACGGACTCTGTTTTGCGTGCTGATTCCGGCACAGTGCACCGTTTTGCATGCGGACTCCGGCATCGTGCACCGTTTTGCGTGCGGACTCCGGCATCGTGCACTATTTTGCGTGCGGACTCTGTTTTGTGTGCGAACTCCGGCATCGCGCACCGTTTTGCGTGCGGACTCCGTTTTGTGTGCGGACTCCGGCACTGTGCACCGTTTTGCGTGCGGACTCCGGCATCGTGCATCGTTTTTACGTGCGGACTCCGTTTTGCTTGCGGACTCTGGCTCCGTGCTCCGTTTTGCGTGCGGATCGCGTGGAGGCCAATTGCAAGTGTCTACGAACAATTGCTGGCAAATCGAGGTGGGTGGCCTTATCTCCAAGTTTTATGGACTATACAGTAATTCTACTGATGTAGGACTATGCATGATAGTTTATTTTCTTGTGTAGCATGCTAGATTGTAGGAATTGTATTCCTTTTATCCTCTGTTAATATAGTTATCTTGGAACTTGACCTAGCACCCCCGTCATATGTTGCATGTGTAACCAGACCAGTAGAAAACACTCACTTGGGCTAGGGTTATTTTTGTTTAGACACCCACACTGTTTTTCTATTCCTGGACATAGTGTTATCCTCGCCCGGGTAGTGGGCCGAGAGGTCGGGACTTTCTTTTAGTGTGGGATGCTTTTGCACTCGTGCCTGGGAGCAGAGTGGAGTCTGGTAGTTGTAGTGGGTTGCTTATCTGTGCCGGGTGCCGTTTGGGTAAACGGTAGTCCCGGGAGGTCTTGTATCCCTGTTGTGCTGTTGTGGGAGGGAGCCGTTGAGCAGACGGTAGTCCCAGGCCGTCGAGTATCTTCCGGTCAGTGTTGTTGGGAACCGTTGGCGTTGACGGTGGTCCCAAGTCGTTGAGTGTTGTCCGACCAGTATTATTAGCCTGAGTTGTGGGTCGTTCCTGGCTGTGGAGTACCTCCAGCCAGTGTGCTTTGTGCTGCGAGCTGTTGGAGAGGCTAGTGTCTCGTGTTTCGAGCGAGCTGATCAGCTGATTCGTCGAGAGTGCTCCAACTGTTGGGCGAGATATTTGGGGATCTTGAGTCCTACCGTTCTGAGAGTGAGCGTGGATCTTGGCTATAACCTGCTTATGCCAATGTTTGATACTCTATGCCGCGCCGTTTTCCGCAGTTGGAGTCGCGTCCCTGAGATGCCGCTGTGGATACGATGGTTGGCCTGTTGAGGCAGTCTTCCGCAGTGGATGCAACGATGGGCCTGTTGAGGCAGTTTTGCGCGAGGGGTGAGTTAGTCGGGCAGGACACCCCACGTAAATCCCGTCCTCATGTGGATGTGTGGTAGTGGGCAGGTGCGTTCCTAGTCGACAGGCGCAGGCTTGACTGGACCCTATGTGGCAGGCAGTTCGATTGGGTCGATTGAGCACCTTGGGTGCGAGTGGTCACCTTTACTTTCATCTGTTCCACTTTTTGAGCATCTAAATAGAGGCATGGTAGCTGTAGAGTAGCTCCAGCTTTTCTTGTTCAAATTTCATTGCACTGTTATATTTTGCCTCTAGTAGACTTAGTTGGCAGACCGTTGGGCTTGTTGACGGCACCCACTGAGAACTACTGTGGGAAGTAGTTCTCACACCCGTCGTGGTGTCTTTTTCCCCAGGAACTTCTTCTCCTATTCCTGTTGCTCCAGTTGCTGATCCTTCTGACCGAGGCGAGGGAGTCGCGAGCTAGTTCCCTACCTGTCGTTGGAGTGTAGCGGTACCCCTCCAGAGGAGAGCTTCAGTAGATTAGTTTACTTCTTTTTCCTCTGTTGAGAGACCTTTGTTGTGAGGTATAGAGTTGTACTTTATTTTTTCAGTTTGAGAGACTGATGTAGTGAGGATATTTGTTTTGAGAGCTCGTACACTGATGTTTTTATTGGAGATATCTCCCTTTTGGGTTTTTGTATCAGAGGACTTTTTATATGATCGAATTTGGGAGATGGATATTGTATTTATTTTCAGTTGTACAGTGTTTGGATTTCAGTTTTTAGTAGTTTACTTTCAGCTCTGATATCTGTATACTGTAGTTGATTCTTTTTGCAGGTTAGACGCTTCGTCTGTACGGCAGTTTCCGTACAGATGGCGGATCTGTTAGCGAGCCCGGGTCGCAGTTTCGACCCCGGGGCGTGACAGATTAGAGTGGTATCGGAGCCTAGGTTTTAGGTCGTGGTGGACTTAGAAACCCTAGGCTTGTGGTTGGACATTAGGATGACTACGTGAGAGTCGTGACTTTTAGCGAGAGTCTTGATTGAGTTTTAAACCTCTCCCAAGAGACGGGATGAGTGATTGGCATGTTTACTTTCCTAAGCGATTATGTTGGCTGCACACAACATAATGCTATGGAATGGATGACATGTCTTAGACTTTCGCTGGATTGGGTCGTATGGTTGTTGTGTCCTGACGTTTGTTATTGTGCAGTGGACTACGATACTCCTGAGACGTCGTGTTGTGAAGAGGACACACCCCGCACCTGATGATTACCCGAGCAGCGGGAGGCAGAGCTATCAGAGCAGAGCGAGACCCAGGAGTTTATGTGTTGAGATAGTTTCCCACTTTAACCGAGAAGGGCCGAATCCCTGAACGGCAAAGGATCGAGAACTTCGATAGGCTGAGCCTAGAGTATGTTCTTGTTTGATTAGGGTTCTAGGCACCGGTCTATCGAGATTTTCGAATCTTTGCCGCGTCAGTCGGTTCTTCTCGCCTATGAGTGGGGTGTTGTTGTGGGAGCTGTTTGGAGTGACGGCGGTCCCAGCTGTGTAGATACTTTCCACTGGCCGAGCTACCAGATAGATACACTGCCCCTGGTCGAGTTACCAGGTGGGCACATGCCCCTGGCAGAGTTAGCAGGTGGGCACATGCCCTGGCCGAGTTACCAGGAGGATACTTTCCACTGGCCGAGCTACCAGATGGATACACTGCCCATGGTCGAGTTACCAGGTGGGCACATGCCCCTGGCAGAGTTACCAGGTTGGCACATGCCCTGGCCGAGTTACCAGGAGGATACTTTCCACTGGCCGAGCTACCAGATGGATACACTGCCCCTGGTCGAGTTACCAGGTGGGCACATGCCCCTGGCAGAGTTACCAGGTGGGCACATGCCCTGGCCGAGTTACCAGGAGGATACTTTCCACTGGCCGAGCTACCAGATGGATACACTGCCCCCTGGTCGAGTTACCAGGTGGGCACATGCCCCTGGCAGAGTTACCAGGTGGGCACATGCCCTGGCCGAGTTACCAGGAGGATACTTTCCACTGGCCGAGCTACCAGAAGGATACACTGCCCCTGGTCGAGTTACCAGGTGGGTACATGCCCCTGGCAGAGTTACCAGGTGGGCACATGCCCTGGCCGAGTTACTAGGAGGATACTTTCCACTGGCCGAGCTACCAGATGGATACACTGCCACTGGTCGAGTTACCAGGTGGGCACATGCCCCTGGTAGAGTTACCAGGTGGGCACATGCCCTGGCCGAGTTACCAGGAGGGTACTTTCCACTGGCCAAGCTACCAGATGGGTACATTGCCCCTGGCCGAGTTACCTGGTGGGCACATGTCACTGGCCGAGTTACCATGTGGGCACATGCCCTGGCCGAGTTACCGGGAGGACACTTCTCCCTGGCCGAGATACCAGGAGGACACTTTCCACTGGCCGAGCTACCAGATGGGTACATACCCCTGGCCGAGTTACCAGGTGGGTACATGCCCTGGTCGAGTTACCAGGTGGTTGCTTTAGTGAGATTGAGATGGTCTGACAGGACGCCGAGATTTGGTGCCGTCGAGTTCGTCCTGTTGGACTACCGGGAGCGCAGTTTTTGACTTGGAACTAGTTTCGTGCTTTGCTGCTCAGGGCCTTCTTTCCTGACAGTATAAGCAGAAACTAAAAGGGGATCTTAGACACCTGCAACAGGGGAGTCGACCTCTTCTGGAGTATGTTCGCGAGTTTTGCGATTGTTGAGCGGTGTACCCCATGTCGCTTGGATGAGGCCCAGGAGGTTGAGCTAGTTGAGAAAGGACTGCATCGGAATATCTATCACTTGGTGTATTCTCGGCGGGTGCCGGCGTTAGATGTAGAGATTGAGCATGCTTAGCGAGTTGACCGAGGATCAGTGATCATGTCAGAGATAGACGGAGCGCCAGGGACCAGCTCCGGGGAGAGGCATCCAGTGCCGCCTGAGTTTGGACAGTCGAGTAGATCGTGACACTGGGGCCGCCACGATTCCAGTCTTAGGGTCGTGAGTCTCAGAGGAGACAAAGACCAGGAGGTTCTCCACAGCCGATGTACCAGCGGCAGCAGCGGGATGACTGTGTCATTTGTGGTGGGCCGCATTCTGCGCCGCAGTGTGACCACAGACAGGGCACAGATCATGGTCTTGTCCTAAAGCGGGGTCATCACTCGCTTGGGCAGCTTCGGCTCCTCCTCCTCCGCTCTTCAAGACAGGCGGAGCTTCGACAGGTTATGCCCAGATAGTTAGGGCCACTTCTTCGCAGTAGTCTGACGGACGACCACCCCCGAGTGGGAGCGTCTATGTCGCACAGGATGAGGATTCGGGGGCAGCTAGCCACGTGGTGGCAGGTATTAATCTTATCTCCCCTGCACGCACTTGAGCGTTATTTGTTACCGGAGCATCGCATTCTTTTCTTCTGTAGGGCATTTGCATTGTTGTATGGGCTAGAGATAGGACCCTTAGCTTGTGCTCGTGAGGTTCAGATACCTGATCACGCGTTGCACATAGATGAGTGTTGTTGGTCCTGCCCAGTGCAGTTAGGGCCCTGGTTTTTGTTACGGAATTTGAGTTGGCGTAGTTTCGTGAAAGTTTCAAGTCCTGAAGATTGAAGGTGAAGAAAGTTGGATCATTTAACTCAATCTCAAGAAAGAAGAATTCAAAAGGATCAGGTATGTTTAACTAAAGAATTTGTGTGATCCGAATACTTCTTGTAGTGTAGAAACACTTGGAAGAATCTTTCATTGCATAAAAATCAAAAACTGGACTTGGGACATGTTCAGGATCTGGATCAGGTTGTTCGATCCGGATCCCGAAGGTGGTTCGTTCATACATCGTCGCAATCCGGATCGTAGTCTCTTGATCCGGATCCCGAACGTTGATGTTTGGTGAACTGTATGAACGATCCGGATCGTAGTTACATGATCCGGATCCCGAACCTTCGTTTTTCTGGAATTGGCTGTTTCGTTGTGACGATCCGGATCCTAGTTATCACGATCCGGATCGCCGTCCGTAAAAATCCAGAAATGGCAGGTTTTTGATTCTTATCTCCTTCCTAGGGTTTCTAACCTATAAATACACCCTATGACTCCTTTTCTAGGGTGAATCCACATAGCCGTCATTTTCTTGTATCATCTTATACGGCTATAGATCTACATATAGAGAAGAAAGGAAATCATTAGAGAATACTCTATGTTTCTTCATCTATATTGATTAGTTTGATTCTAGGTTTTCATACTCACATCTTGAGTTGAATCAAACTAATGAATACTTAGATGGTATTTCCGATCTATCTTTGATCTAAGTATTCGGCGGATCATCACCACCCAAAAACAACGATTTACCCCAAGAATCGGCGCGTGGATTCGCGTGTCCTTGTGGATTCAAGGTTCAATCGCTCTCGTGGATTCGGAGCGAGGCACGTTCGTGGATTCGAACGGTGCTATTGGGTGAAGACCGTGGATTCGGTCGGACGTCGTGGATTCGACGTTGGACGCCGTGGATTCGGCGTTGGGCGCAGATCGTGGATTCGAGTAGCGTCTGGAGCGAGCGGAGAAGATCCTCTAGGAGCGTATGGAAAAGGTTGAGTCGTAAGTGTGTACGGTAAATCACCTTGTACGTGTTTTAATTCTAGTGGATTTCTGCCGTGTTATCGGTCCCGTGGTTTTTTACTCCGGTGATGGAGTTTTCCACGTAAAAATCTTGCGTGTTATTTTATTTTCCGCATTGGGTTTTATCGCAACGATTTTTGGAGTGTTTATACGTTTACACCTATTCACCCCCCTCTAGGTGTTTCTTCCCCTATTTAGATCCGTATTATATACGACCCAACAAGTGGTATCAGAGAGGGAATAGGGTTGTGAACAATGGTTGAAGGTGGAAACATCAATCGACCCCCTTTCTTTGATGGAACAAATTATGCGTACTGGAAAGTACGGATGAAAGCCTTTTTATCTTCCATCGACGAAAGGGTGTGGCATTCAATTGAATCAGGATGGACTAATCCAACTGAACTTATCTCTGATGTTCACACCTTAAAACCTAGGTCGAAATGGACCAAGGAAGAGTTTGAGTTATCTTCTTACAATGGCAAGGGAATTAATGCTATTTTTAATGCCTTATCTCAAACTGAATTCTCTCGCGTCTCGGCATGTGAGACTGCGAAAGAAATCTGGGATGTTCTCCAGGTTACACATGAGGGAACTAACCTCGTGAAGATTCAGAAACTGCAGATGCTTACGAGCAAGTTTGACTCTATTTTGATGGCAGAAACTGAATCTTTCACGGACTACTATACACGATTGCAAGACATCGTAAACTCATGTGCTAATCTGGGAGAGAAGATTCCAGAATTTAAGATTGTAAGAAAAATCTTGAGAACTCTTCCTGAACGATTTCGCCCAAAGGTTACTGCCATTGAAACTATTAAACACCCGGACGAAATACGTGTAGAAGAATTAGTTGGTTCATTACAAACTTATGAAATGACTTTTAATACTAACAATTCTTCTGGAAAAGCATCCACTTCTAAGTCTTCAGGTTATGCGTTGAAAACAACTAAGGAAGAAGACGCGGATACATCCTCCTCGGACGATGACGAGAACCTTTCGATGGAGGAATTTGAGAAGCAGCTCGCTCTCTTGACAAGGAAGTTTCGCCGCAACTTCCGAAGGGGTAATTCAAGTAAATCTCCATCCTTCGGAAAGTGGAACAAAGGCAAGGGTACTCCAAGTTACAAGTCAAGAAAGCAGGAGAACTTCTTAAAGGATAAGAAAAGTTCAGAAGGACAACTGCAATGCTTCAAATGTCGAGGCTACGGCCACATTGCAACGGAGTGTCCTAACAAGTATCCGGCAAAGAAGAAGGCGATGCAAGTCGTCACTTGGGATGATAACTCAACGTCAAATGAGTCGTCTTCAAGTGATGAAGAAAAGAGCTCCACGGCATTCCACGCGTCCACATCTTCACCATTCATGTGCTTTATGGCAAGTACGTCTGAATCATTGTCCAACTCCACTGTTGAAAAGAACGCAACGGACAACGAATCGGATGATTCGGAAGGTGAAGATTTTGCTCTAGCCTACCACAGACTTTTGAGGGACTCAAAGAAAGTGGCTAAGCAAAACAAGAGTTTGAGAGGGAGAGTGCATGATCTCGAAGAAGAAGCAAAAAGAGCGACTTCTCTCTCAAACGCTCTTGAAGTGGAAAGGGAAAATTTGATAAAAGCAAATGTTTCGCTTCAAGAGTCCAATGAGCAGCTCGAGAAGAACTATATAGATATGGTGAACAAAGCAAACTACTTCTTGAAGCTCTATGGCGAGGGCCGACAGGAAAGACGGGAAATGACAGAGACCATTCTCCAACTCAAAGATGACTCACAGCAATTCTCTTTAGGAAGGAGTAAGTTGGATAAACTCCTTGGTCTTGGTCAAACAAATCGGTTCGGCCTCGGGTACACTCAAACTGGAAACAGTCCAAGTTCGAGTGGGACAGTCTTTGTGCCTCAGTCGGTATCTCCTCCTCCGACATCGGAATTCAAGACAAACAACGACAACAAACCTACCTCATCCTCTTCGGAATCGTCAAGCTCAAAGGTATGTTTTCGTTGTAATTTTGCACGGCACATCGAAAGAAATTGCGAGATTGGAGCTCAAAGAACAAATCAACCACATCTTGCAATTGCTACCAATAAGCTCACTTCCCGGAATTCAAGGAAGGATTTTTCAAAAGGAAAGAACATTGGTAGCACCTCAAACAAGACGATGACAAAAGAAAAAGATCAATCATACAAGACGTCGTCTTCAAGGAGAATCTCTCAACCTTTACCGACATACTCCAAAACTCAAAAGGTTTGGGTATGCAAAGGTGAAACCCCTCCTTGTCCTTAATCGTTCTACGATTAAATCTTGTATAGTTTGTGTAGACTATTTTCTTTTCTTCCTTTTTCTTTTGGCCAACCCGTCAACCATCTTTGGGAGGTAAATGGTACATCTTTTTATTGGTTGATGATTTCTCTCGGTTTTCTTGGGTAGCATTTTTGAGAGAGAAAGCTGATACGTTTGACTCTTTTCATGAGATTTGCCATCGTATTATGATTGAAAAGAATGAAAAGATCATTCGTGTTAGAAGTGATAGGGGTGGAGAATTCATAAATTCAAAATTCATTGACTTTTGTACTTCAAATGGCATTAAACATGAATTCTCGGCACCCTATACACCTCAGCAGAATGGTGTTGTTGAGCGCAAAAACAGGGTTGTTCAAGAGATGGCGCGTGTGATGCTTCATAGCCGGAAATTACCGCTACATTTTTGGGCTGAAGCTGTGAACACCGCTGTCTATGTCATTAACAGAGTGTATTTGCGCCCAGGAACCTTGAATACACCATATGAGCTGTGGTTTAGTAGAAAACCGGATATCAAGTACTTTCGTATCTTCGGGAGTCGATGTTACATCTTACGTGACCGTGAAAATCTTGGAAAGTTCGACTCTCGAAGTGATGAAGGGATCTTTTTGGGTTATTCTACGAATAGCAGAGCATATCGAGTATTTAACATTGAATCTAAGACGATAGTAGAATCTCTAAATGTTAAAGTAGATGAAGCTTCTCATTTTGAATCTGAAAAATCTACCCTCGATATCTCTCTAGATGATGATTCTCCTGCTAGTGCATCTTCTCATAATAATACTTCCAATATTAATGATGCATCTAATGGTTCTTCTAGTTTATCTGATGTGCAGGAATCATCTCGTGTACCTCCGAGTACTCCGTTTCAACAAACGCTACGAATCTCCAAGGATCATCCGGAATCGAACATCATTGGAGATCCACAAGAAGGAGTTAGAACTCGAAGGCAGTTGGTTTGCGGATTTGCTTGCTACGTATCTTTAATCGAACCAAAGACAATAGATGAAGCTCTTCAGGATGACTACTGGATTAAAGCAATGCAGGAAGAGCTCCATCAATTTGAGCGAAACAAAGTCTGGGAATTAACGAAGCCTCCAAAGCAACATAATGTGATAGGTACCAAATGGATCTTCAAGAACAAGAAAGATGAAGATGGTACTATCATCAGGAACAAGGCACGACTAGTTGCTCAAGGCTACTCTCAAGTAGAAGGTATAGACTTTGACGAAACTTTCGCCCCTGTAGCTAGACTCGAGTCCATTCGTATATTGTTTGCTATTGCTTGTCATTTTAAAATCAAATTATTTCAAATGGACGTCAAGAGCGCATTTCTAAATGGGTTTTTAAATGAGGAAGTTTATGTAGCTCAACCGAAAGGTTTTGTAGATCATAAACAACCTAACCATGTTTTTCGTTTGAAAAAGGCTCTTTACAGTCTGAAACAAGCACCGCGAGCATGGTACGAAAGGTTAACAAAGCACCTTTTGGAGAAGGGCTATACTCGAGGGGGAGCTGACAGGACTCTCTTTGTGAAGCATTATCAAAATAATTTCATTGTAGCACAAATCTATGTCGATGACATTGTATTTGGTGCAACAAAAGATAATGATGCTTCTAAATTCGCGGAGACCATGGAAAGCGAATTTGAGATGTCCATGATGGGCGAACTGTCTTATTTTCTTGGATTGCAAATTAAACAAAATGATGAAGGTATTCACTTGAGTCAATCCAAGTATGCACTGGAGTTGGTCAAAAAGTTTGATCTAGAAAATTGTAAAGATTTTCCAACTCCAATGGGAACTAGCCACAAGGGACTTGGAAGTGAATCACATAGTGAGAATGTAGACGAGAAACTGTATAGAAGTATGATTGGAAGTCTACTTTACCTCACGGCTAGTCGCCCGGATATATCCTTTAGTGTTGGGATTTGCGCGAGATATCAATCAGCACCAAAGGAGGTTCACCTGAAAGCGGTGAAACGGATCATCCGGTACATCAAAGGATCAATTAATTTCGGAATTTGGTATCCTATGGGAACAAGTCTGGACATTGTTGGATACTCAGATGCCGATTGGGCAGGATCAGTGGATGATCGGAAAAGCACGAGTGGTGCATGCTTCTATCTTGGCCATTGCCTTGTTGCATGGCACAGTAAAAAGCAGAATTGCATAGCACTCTCGACTGCCGAAGCGGAATACATTTCAGCTGGAAGTTGCTCAACCTCAACTCATTTGGATGAAAAGCGTATTGAGTGACTTCCGCATTTCAGCATCTTCGGTAACAATACTTTGTGACAACACTAGTGCTATTAACATTTCTAAAAATCCTGTGTTGCACTCTAGAACAAAACATATTGAACTTAGATATCATTTTCTTAGAGAGCTAGTTGAATCAAATACTCTTCAACTTTCATATATTTCAACTGAGGATCAATTAGCTGACATTCTAACAAAACCTTTGGATCAAAAACGTTTTATTCATTTACGAAAAGCAATTGGGATGCTTTCCTTGAAATAATCTTCTTTTTGAAATCTTTGCTTAGGATAGGTTTTGTATTTGTTTTTGTTTTGTTCATTATCTATGTTTATACATAGGATATTAATTGAGCATAGATCATAATTGACTTTAATTGCATCTGTTCACACATTTAGAAATTTATTATGCTTTTGCCATCATAATATTTCTTTGTTGCAATGATCGTTTATGTTAATTAAATCATCTTCTAAAGTGATCAAAGTCAATTTCTCTCCTCAATGATCTCTTGGTATAGTCATTATCTTATTTGACTGTTTAGTCGAGTATGAAATCGAGATCAATTTTTGGTTGAATACTTTATATCTTAAATAATTGATAGCCAATTGAGGGGGAGTCAAAGATAATGTAAAATGCTCAAAGATGTAGAAAGAGTTAACATCCCAATGAGGAGTGTGAAACTACCACCACATGGAGGAAGAGGCTACCACCTCGGTCGTCCGAGTAGTACTGTTTGCAGCTACCACATGTATACCAAGCATGGTTGTTCAAATTTTTGATTAAGTAAAATGCATGTTGAAATACTTGACTCTGTCAAATTTCAAGGTTGGTATAAGGTGGGATTTTAAAGAAAGATGCTCAAAGAGCCACTCTCTTCAACAGATTGTCTAGAAATATTATCTACATATTTGGGATTTCAAACATCTATTGATCTTTGTATTTCATTTTCTTTACTGAATTGATGATTTGATAAAGGCATTACTCATAAGATCAAGTTAGATGTGATTGAAGGTGTTCAACTTTAAGGGATTTAATTTTTGTAAATTTTCGTTTCATTTTTGGATTATTGATAGATTTGGCATAATCTAATTCTTGTTGTATGAAACGATGATTTTTGTTTAAAGTTGATACACATTTGTGCTTACAATCTTTTTCTGGTTTTCCTGAATTTCTCTGAAATTTTCTAAGAAAAAGTTGGGCCGATCCGGATCGGGCAAGATGATCCGGATCCCGAACGCAGGTTTTCTTCTGCGGGCTGACGATCGGGATTGGATCTGCCGATCCGGATCCCGAACGCAGTTTTTTCTCACTGCGGGTGCCGATCCGGATCGCAGCTATGAAGATCCGGATCGCGGCTAGGTTTTATAAAGAACAAAGGGGTTTTGATCTTTTTACTCCATTTTGTTTTCAAAAGTTTCCAGG
>CM055062.1:36408305-36457290 GCA_029204045.2 Tillandsia leiboldiana | reverse complement strand
CCTTTTCTCAGGGTGAATCCACATAGCCGTCATGTTCATATATCATCTTATACCTATAGATCCACATTATAGAGAACCAGGAAATCATTAGAGAATACTCTATGTTTCTTCATCTATATTGATTAGTTTGATTCTAGGTTTTCATACTCACATCTTGAGTTGAATCAAACTAATGAATACTTAGATGGTATTTCCGATCTATCTTTGATCTAAGTATTCGGCGGATCATCACCACCCAAAAACAACGATTTACCCCAAGAATCGGCGCGTGGATTCGCGTGTCCTTGTGGATTCAAGGTTCATCGCTCTCGTGGATTCGGAGCGAGGCACGTTCGTGGATTCGAACGGTGCTATTGGTGAAGACCGTGGATTCGGTCGGACGTCGTGGATTCGACGTTGGACGCCGTGGATTCGGCGTTGGGCGCAGATCGTGGATTCGAGTAGCGTCTGGAGCGAGCGGAGAAGATCCTCTAGGAGCGTATGGAAAGGTTGAGTCGTAAGTGTGTACGGTAAATCACCTTGTACGTGTTTTAATTCTAGTGGATTTCTGCCGTGTTATCGGTCCCGTGGTTTTTTACTCCGGTGATGGAGTTTTCCACGTAAAATCTTGCGTGTTATTTTATTTTCCGCATTGGGTTTATCGCACACGATTTTTGAGTGTTTATACGTTTACACCTATTCACCCCCCTCTAGGTGTTTCTTCCCCTATTTAGATCCGTATTATATACGACCCAACAAGTGGTATCAGGAGAGGAATAGGGTTGTGAACAATGGTTGAAGGTGGAAACATCAATCGACCCCCTTTCTTTGATGGAAACAAATTATGCGTACTGGAAAGTACGGATGAAAGCCTTTTTATCTTCCATCGACGAAAGGGTGTGGCATTCAATTGAATCAGGATGGACTAATCCAACTGAACTTATCTCTGATGTTCACACCTTAAAACCTAGGTCGAAATGGACCAAGGAAGAGTTTGAGTTATCTTCTTACAATGGCAAGGGAATTAATGCTATTTTTAATGCCTTATCTCAAACTGAATTCTCTCGCGTCTCGGCATGTGAGACTGCGAAAGAAATCTGGGATGTTCTCCAGGTTACACATGAGGGAAACTAACCTCGTGAAGATTCAGAAACTGCAGATGCTTACGAGCAAGTTTGACTCTATTTTGATGGCAGAAACTGAATCTTTCACGGACTACTATACACGATTGCAAGACATCGTAAACTCATGTGCTAATCTGGGAGAGAAGATTCCAGAATTTAAGATTGTAAGAAAAATCTTGAGAACTCTTCCTGAACGATTTCGCCCAAAGGTTACTGCCATTGAAACTATTAAACACCCGGACGAAATACGTGTAGAAGAATTAGTTGGTTCATTACAAACTTATGAAATGACTTTTAATACTAACAATTCTTCTGGAAAAGCATCCACTTCTAAGTCTTCAGGTTATGCGTTGAAAAACAACTAAGGAAGAAGACGCGGATACATCCTCCTCGGACGATGACGAGAACCTTTCGATGGAGGAATTTGAGAAGCAGCTCGCTCTCTTGACAAGGAAGTTTCGCCGCAACTTCCGAAGGGGTAATTCAAGTAAATCTCCATCCTTCGGAAAGTGGAACAAAGGCAAGGGTACTCCAAGTACAAGTCAAGAAAGCAGGAGAACTTCTTAAAGGATAAGAAAAGTTCAGAAGGACAACTGCAATGCTTCAAATGTCGAGGCTACGGCCACATTGCAACGGAGTGTCCTAACAAGTATCCGGCAAAGAAGAAGGCGATGCAAGTCGTCACTTGGGATGATAACTCAACGTCAAATGAGTCGTCTTCAAGTGATGAAGAAAAGAGCTCCACGGCATTCCACGCGTCCACATCTTCACCATTCATGTGCTTTATGGCAAGTACGTCTGAATCATTGTCCAACTCCACTGTTGAAAAGAACGCAACGGACAACGAATCGGATGATTCGGAAGGTGAAGATTTTGCTCTAGCCTACCACAGACTTTTGAGGGACTCAAAGAAAGTGGCTAAGCAAAACAAGAGTTTGAGAGGGAGAGTGCATGATCTCGAAGAAGAAGCAAAAAGAGCGACTTCTCTCTCAAACGCTCTTGAAGTGGAAAGGGAAAATTTGATAAAGCAAATGTTTCGCTTCAAGAGTCCAATGAGCAGCTCGAGAAGAACTATATAGATATGGTGAACAAAGCAAACTACTTCTTGAAGCTCTATGGCGAGGGCCGACAGGAAAGACGGGAAATGACAGAGACCATTCTCCAACTCAAAGATGACTCACAGCAATTCTCTTTAGGAAGGAGTAAGTTGGATAAACTCCTTGGTCTTGGTCAAACAAATCGGTTCGGCCTCGGGTACACTCAAACTGGAAACAGTCCAAGTTCGAGTGGGACAGTCTTGTGCCTCAGTCGGTATCTCCTCCTCCGACATCGGAATTCAAGACAAACAACGACAACAAACCTACCTCATCCTCTTCGGAATCGTCAAGCTCAAAGGTATGTTTTCGTTGTAATTTTGCACGGCACATCGAAAGAAATTGCGAGATTGGAGCTCAAAGAACAAATCAACCACATCTTGCAATTGCTACCAATAAGCTCACTTCCCGGAATTCAAGGAAGGATTTTTCAAAAGGAAAGAACATTGGTAGCACCTCAAACAAGACGATGACAAAGAAAAAGATCAATCATACAAGACGTCGTCTTCAAGGAGAATCTCTCAACCTTTACCGACATACTCCAAAACTCAAAAGGTTTGGGTATGCAAAGGTGAAACCCCTCCTTGTCCTTAATCGTTCTACGATTAAATCTTGTATAGTTTGTGTAGACTATTTTCTTTTCTTCCTTTTTCTTTTGGCCAACCCGTCAACCATCTTTGGGAGGTAAATGGTACATCTTTTTATTGGTTGATGATTTCTCTCGGTTTTCTTGGGTAGCATTTTGAGAGAGAAAGCTGATACGTTTGACTCTTTTCATGAGATTTGCCATCGTATTATGATTGAAAAGAATGAAAAGATCATTCGTGTTAGAAGTGATAGGGGTGGAGAATTCATAAATTCAAAATTCATTGACTTTTGTACTTCAAATGGCATTAAACATGAATTCTCGGCACCCTATACACCTCAGCAGAATGGTGTTGTTGAGCGCAAAAACAGGGTTGTTCAAGAGATGGCGCGTGTGATGCTTCATAGCCGGAAATTACCGCTACATTTTTGGGCTGAAGCTGTGAACACCGCTGTCTATGTCATTAACAGAGTGTATTTGCGCCCAGGAACCTTGAATACACCATATGAGCTGTGGTTTAGTAGAAAACCGGATATCAAGTACTTTCGTATCTTCGGGAGTCGATGTTACATCTTACGTGACCGTGAAAATCTTGGAAAGTTCGACTCTCGAAGTGATGAAGGGATCTTTTTGGGTTATTCTACGAATAGCAGAGCATATCGAGTATTTAACATTGAATCTAAGACGATAGTAGAATCTCTAAATGTTAAAGTAGATGAAGCTTCTCATTTGAATCTGAAAAATCTACCCTCGATATCTCTCTAGATGATGATTCTCCTGCTAGTGCATCTTCTCATAATAATACTTCCAATATTAATGATGCATCTAATGGTTCTTCTAGTTTATCTGATGTGCAGGAATCATCTCGTGTACCTCCGAGTACTCCGTTTCAACAAACGCTACGAATCTCCAAGGATCATCCGGAATCGAACATCATTGGAGATCCACAAGAAGGAGTTAGAACTCGAAGGCAGTTGGTTTGCGGATTTGCTTGCTACGTATCTTTAATCGAACCAAAGACAATAGATGAAGCTCTTCAGGATGACTACTGGATTAAAGCAATGCAGGAAGAGCTCCATCAATTTGAGCGAAACAAAGTCTGGGAATTAACGAAGCCTCCAAAGCAACATAATGTGATAGGTACCAAATGGATCTTCAAGAACAAGAAAGATGAAGATGGTACTATCATCAGGAACAAGGCACGACTAGTTGCTCAAGGCTACTCTCAAGTAGAAGGTATAGACTTTGACGAAACTTTCGCCCCTGTAGCTAGACTCGAGTCCATTCGTATATTGTTTGCTATTGCTTGTCATTTTAAAATCAAATTATTTCAAATGGACGTCAAGAGCGCATTTCTAAATGGGTTTTTAAATGAGGAAGTTTATGTAGCTCAACCGAAAGGTTTTGTAGATCATAAACAACCTAACCATGTTTTTCGTTTGAAAAAGGCTCTTTACAGTCTGAAACAAGCACCGCGAGCATGGTACGAAAGGTTAACAAAGCACCTTTTGGAGAAGGGCTATACTCGAGGGGGAGCTGACAGGACTCTCTTTGTGAAGCATTATCAAAATAATTTCATTGTAGCACAAATCTATGTCGATGACATTGTATTTGGTGCAACAAAAGATAATGATGCTTCTAAATTCGCGGAGACCATGGAAAGCGAATTTGAGATGTCCATGATGGGCGAACTGTCTTATTTTCTTGGATTGCAAATTAAACAAAATGATGAAGGTATTCACTTGAGTCAATCCAAGTATGCACTGGAGTTGGTCAAAAAGTTTGATCTAGAAAATTGTAAAGATTTTCCAACTCCAATGGGAACTAGCCACAAGGGACTTGGAAGTGAATCACATAGTGAGAATGTAGACGAGAAACTGTATAGAAGTATGATTGGAAGTCTACTTTACCTCACGGCTAGTCGCCCGGATATATCCTTTAGTGTTGGGATTTGCGCGAGATATCAATCAGCACCAAAGGAGGTTCACCTGAAAGCGGTGAAACGGATCATCCGGTACATCAAAGGATCAATTAATTTCGGAATTTGGTATCCTATGGGAACAAGTCTGGACATTGTTGGATACTCAGATGCCGATTGGGCAGGATCAGTGGATGATCGGAAAAGCACGAGTGGTGCATGCTTCTATCTTGGCCATTGCCTTGTTGCATGGCACAGTAAAAAGCAGAATTGCATAGCACTCTCGACTGCCGAAGCGGAATACATTTCAGCTGGAAGTTGCTCAACTCAACTCATTTGGATGAAAAGCGTATTGAGTGACTTCCGCATTTCAGCATCTTCGGTAACAATACTTTGTGACAACACTAGTGCTATTAACATTTCTAAAAATCCTGTGTTGCACTCTAGAACAAAACATATTGAACTTAGATATCATTTTCTTAGAGAGCTAGTTGAATCAAATACTCTTCAACTTTCATATATTTCAACTGAGGATCAATTAGCTGACATTCTAACAAAACCTTTGGATCAAAAACGTTTTATTCATTTACGAAAAGCAATTGGGATGCTTTCCTTGAAATAATCTTCTTTTTGAAATCTTTGCTTAGGATAGGTTTTGTATTTGTTTTTGTTTTGTTCATTATCTATGTTTATACATAGGATATTAATTGAGCATAGATCATAATTGACTTTAATTGCATCTGTTCACACATTTAGAAATTTATTATGCTTTTGCCATCATAATATTTCTTTGTTGCAATGATCGTTTATGTTAATTAAATCATCTTCTAAAGTGATCAAAGTCAATTTCTCTCTCAATGATCTCTTGGTATAGTCATTATCTTATTTGACTGTTTAGTCGAGTATGAAATCGAGATCAATTTTTGGTTGAATACTTTATATCTTAAATAATTGATAGCCAATTGAGGGGGAGTCAAAGATAATGTAAAATGCTCAAAAGATGTGGAAAGAGTTACATCCCAATGAGGAGTGTGAAAACTACCACCACATGGAGGAAAGAGCTACCACCTCGGTCGTCCGAGTACTGTGTGCAGCTACCACATGTATACCAAGCATGGTTGTTCAAATTTTTGATTAAGTAAAATGCATGTTGAAATACTTGACTCTGTCAAATTTCAAGGTTGGTATAAGGTGGGATTTTAAAGAAAGATGCTCAAAGAGCCACTCTCTTCAACAGATTGTCTAGAAATATTATCTACCATATTTGGGATTTCAAACATCTATTGATCTTTGTATTTCATTTTCTTTACTGAATTGATGATTTGATAAAGGCATTACTCATAAGATCAAGTTAGATGTGATTGAAGGTGTTCAACTTTAAGGGATTTAATTTTTGTAAATTTTCGTTTCATTTTTGGATATTATTGATAGATTTGGCATAATCTAATTCTTGTTGTATGAAACGATGATTTTTGTTTAAAGTTGATACACATTTGTGCTTACAATCTTTTTCTGGTTTTTCCTGAATTTCTCTGAAATTTTCTAAAGAAAAAGTTGGGGCCGATCCGGATCGGGGTAGATGATCCGGATCCCGAACGCAGGTTTTCTCCTGCGGGCTGACGATCCGGGTTGGACCTGCCGATCCGGATCCCGAACGCAGTTTTCTCACTGCGGGTAGCCGATCCGGATCGCAGTTATGAACTGATCCGGATCGCGGCTAGGTTTTATAAGGAACGAAAGGGGTTTTTGATTCCTTTTACTCCAATCTTTTGTTCAAAAGTTTCCAGAGCGCTTCTCTCTAGATTTCATCCTCCTTGGAAGCTTTCAAACTCAAGTTCTTCATTTCCAAGTAAGTTTTATTGATCAAAATCTCGGTTTTTCACCGTATTTCTCTTTTCCTCCTCAAACGCACGAATTTCTTGGATCAACTTTGTTTGTGGATGGTTTTTGATCAAATTTCTTTTGAAATAAGAACTCTGGGTAGATTAGTTTTGATTATATGCTAGGTTTTCTCCTGATTAACGGATTTTTAGGCTTCGATTTCTAAAATTTCGGTTTTAGGGCATATAACAAGGATTTTCGAAATTCATGCAATTGATCTATTTTTAGAAGTCCTTTTGCAAAACTAATTTGATTCTTAGTCTCTCTACATGATTATGATTGTTTGGGTACAATTTTTCCAATTTTTGAAAAACTAAGAATTTTTGTGTTCTTGAGTTGGTTTTCACAGGACACCTTCTTTACTCAAGCATTTTGTTCAATGGCACTTAATTCAGTGAGGTTCTCTTGGTTAATCCTTCTCCTGGTTTCCATGATGCACACAAGTACATCTGTTAAAAGGGAACCAGATGATTCAACTCAAAACAAGACGAAAAACGCAGAGGAAGACAGCTCAGACTATGATGATGAAGAATGGGACGAATTTTTCAAAGATGTTCAAAGGAAGATTGATAAGGAAAATAGGATATTTACCAAAGGAAAAAGATTAATGAAATCTACCTCAACAACCAAACAATATACGAGACGGAAGACTGTCCAATGGAGTGAAAATCAGCCTAGTGGGCCTCTCACCAGAGCTCGCTCACTCTCTGGAATTCTACAAACTGAAAATCCATGGGTTACGGGACCGGATGCTCCATCTGCATCTACACAGCATCCATCACACTCGAAGAGACAGGCTACAGACGCTGATGTGTTGAAATCGCTTCGACAGGAACAACAAAGACTGTCTGCTGAACAAGAAAGAATGTCGAAGGAACTTCAGCAACTTTCCTCTAAACAGAAGAAGATCAAGAAGAAGTGCTCAACTATTTCGACAATGCTTAAAGGGATTTTGAGCAAGCTCAGTTGTACCAGCTCCGACTCCTCCGACTGAACTGCACCTTCCTTTGTCTTTTTGTGCAGGATTTTGATTTTAGGATTTAGTCTTATACTTACTTTTAGCTTAGTTCTCAGGTTTTACGTTTTATTGGAACTTTTTCACTCTCCTAACATTTCGTAGTATTAACTACATTTTGGCTTTGTTTTGTGACAAAAAGGGGGAGAGAGTTGTTGAGAACTTTGAACAATGATGATGATGTGAATGAACATCAAAGGTAAGTTGAAACACAAAGGTAAGTAGAACTTCAACTTTTGGTTTTTCCATTTGTTTGAATGCATGCCTCGACTAACTATTTGCTAACTATTTGGGCATGTAATATAACTAACAAGTTGATGTTCACTAACAAGTTTGTGACACTTGGTTTTTGATTGCATAGAAGATATGTTGGTTCTTAACTCTGATCAATTACATATCTATATATATATTAGTTTGTCACAAACATGTTCATGACATTTGGTTTTTACGTGCAAAGAAGATATGTTGGTGTTTTTAACTATGATCAGTTTACATATCTGAATATAAATGTCATGGTAAGTATAAATGAGTTTAAACTTCATCTCTGTTTGTGGTTTTTTGAATAATACAAAATTCTTGAGGTATCTAACGATTTCTTTTGTCAAGAATGATTTCTTTTTGCAGAGAGTACAGATGTCTAAGTCTAGAGTCTGTTTTAGGAGTTTAACTCATGTATTGTATTTTGGATCTCCATTGTAAATTTTTGTTGTATGGTGATAGCAACAAAAATATCTTTTTGAATTTTCTTTAGTGGATCTATGTTTTGTCACGAAACCGCCAAAGGGGGAGATTGTTACGGAATTTGAGTTGGCGTAGTTTCGTGAAAGTTTCAAGTCCTGAAGATTGAAGGTGAAGAAAGTTGGATCATTTAACTCAATCTCAAGAAAGAAGAATTCAAAAGGATCAGGTATGTTTAACTAAAGAATTTGTGTGATCCGAATACTTCTTGTAGTGTAGAAACACTTGGAAGAATCTTTCATTGCATAAAAATCAAAAACTGGACTTGGGACATGTTCAGGATCCGGATCAGGTTGTTCGATCCGGATCCCGAAGGTGGTTCGTTCATACATCGTCGCAATCCGGATCGTAGTCTCTTGATCCGGATCCCGAACGTTGATGTTTGGTGAACTGTATGAACGATCTGGATCGTAGTTACATGATCCGGATCCCGAACCTTCATTTTTCTGGAATTGGCTGTTTCGTTGTGACGATCCGGATCCTAGTTATCACGATCCGGATCGCCGTCCGTAAAAATCCAGAAATGGCAGGTTTTTGATTCTTATCTCCTTCCTAGGGTTTCTAACCTATAAATACACCCTATGACTCCTTTTCTAGGGTGAATCCACATAGCCGTCATTTTCTTGTATCATCTTATACGGCTATAGATCTACATATAGAGAAGAAAGGAAATCATTAGAGAATACTCTATGTTTCTTCATCTATATTGATTAGTTTGATTCTAGGTTTTCATACTCACATCTTGAGTTGAATCAAACTAATGAATACTTAGATGGTATTTCCGATCTATCTTTGATCTAAGTATTCGGCGGATCATCACCACCCAAAAACAACGATTTACCCCAAGAATCGGCGCGTGGATTCGCGTGTCCTTGTGGATTCAAGGTTCAATCGCTCTCGTGGATTCGGAGCGAGGCACGTTCGTGGATTCGAACGGTGCTATTGGGTGAAGACCGTGGATTCGGTCGGACGTCGTGGATTCGACGTTGGACGCCGTGGATTCGGCGTTGGGCGCAGATCGTGGATTCGAGAAGCGTCTGGAGCGAGCGGAGAAGATCCTCTAGGAGCGTATGGAAAAGGTTGAGTCGTAAGTGTGTACGGTAAATCACCTTGTACGTGTTTTAATTCTAGTGGATTTCTGCCGTGTTATCGGTCCCGTGGTTTTTTACTCCGGTGATGGAGTTTTCCACGTAAAAATCTTGCGTGTTATTTTATTTTCCGCATTGGGTTTTATCGCAACGATTTTTGGAGTGTTTATACGTTTACACCTATTCACCCCCCTCTAGGTGTTTCTTCCCCTATTTAGATCCGTATTATATACGACCCAACAGTTTTTGCCCGTTGATCTTTTGGCCCTTCCTCAGCTCCGGGATTTCGAGGTAGTATTGGGTATAGGACTGTGAGGATCTGAGACCTTGATGCTTGAGTGATGCCACACCGTTGATACACGGTGGTGATGCCACACCGTTGATACATGGTGGTGATGCCACACCGTTGATACACGGTGATGATGCCACACCGTTGATACACGATGGTGATGCCACACCATTGATACACGGTGGTGTTGCCACACCGTTGATACACGGTGGTGATGCCACACCGTTGATACACGGTGGTGATGCCACACCGTTGATACACGGCAGTGATGCCACGCTGTTGGTGCACGACAGTGATGCCACGTTGTAGGTACACAACGGTGAGAGTTTTTTTTGATGGTTCGGACTTTTGACCGCGAGTTTGGGCATCAGCGTTATGATCGCCTTGCGAGACAGTTTTCAGTCCCGTTCACCGACGGTTTGGTCCCCGTCAGGGTGTTCTTTATTAGTTGAGGGATCGACTTCGACCCGTGGGTCCGTTGGGGTTATGATAGCATGTTGAGTGACCAACTGTGGCATGAGATTGTGTCTCTTGAGGATCCCTCATGAGGATCCCTTTTGAGGTTAGCCTGCAGTTGAGTAGTCCACTCGGGTGGTTTTGGATCGGGAAGTAACCGAGTGAAGACCCCAGCTTATTGGATTCCTTTCCTTATTGGGTGAATGTGTGGGTTTGCTTCGGATCGCCTTGTTGAGGTTGGCACCATGATGTGGTTTGGTGCGTGTTGCACTAGTGGTTATTTCCGTTTCCCCTAGCCTTTTATTGGAGCCCTTAGGTATTTCACGTCTCAGCTCAGGAGTGATGTGTTTTTCCTCGCCCGTGATTTACTTGCCCCTTTGAGATTGTGATTGTTGGAGTGCGAGGGACGCCCGTTGCAATTTCTGGCTCGAGAGATGAGAGAATTGCACATCGGGCCATGCCGTACTTGTTGTTGTTGTTGAGGAGTAATCACGGGGAGCGAGTGGTGTTTCGGGAGCTGGAGGCGTATTGATGGATACCTACCCGTGGTATTTCTGGCTCCTGATGGACTTGATCTAGTTTCGAGGATGAAACTTTCTTTTAGTGGGGGAGAGTGTGAGGTCCCGGAATCCCCCGCGTAGGGTTTGCTGGTTATTGGGCAGCTTTTTGTGGCTGTTGGGAGTGTTTGTGCGCATGGCGGGCCCGAGAATTGAATTTGTGGTGCAATTTGGGTTTTAGTTGCATCACTGGAGGCCTGCGTGGTGTGTCGGTAGTGGTTGCGCGCATTTTGGACTCAAGTGTTGGACTTTGGGCTTAAAAGCAGATCCCGTTGAATTTGGAGGACCCGTCGGGTGTTTAGAAGTCGTTTCGCGCGATTCAGATGTCAAAATTGGACTCCGGGCGAAGTTTGGATAAAATATTACCTCTCCGGTCGCCTTCGGGAATTTTTAGAGTTGGAATTTGGCAAATCGGACTTCAGGAATGGACCCAGCACGAAAATCGGATCGAGTGGGCATTCGACAAATTTTCGGTCGAGAATTTGGAAAAACGGACATCGTTTTTGGATTCAGCGCGCGAAATCGCTAAGAATGGACTATTTATTTGTTTGTTTTGGACCCCGGATGAAGTGCGCATTTTTCGAGGCAACGCGGCACGAATCTCGAGGCGTGGCTCTATGGCGCGGAAATCGGGGCAGCTGCACGCGGATCGAGGGCGCGGCAGGCGCGCTGGGAGACGCGCCTTCGGCGCGGGTCGCGCGGGGGCCGCCACGTGGCGGGCCCCCGTTGGCGGCCGCGCAGGCGCGGGGGCACTCGCCCGTGTGGCGCGCGCATGTCCCGCGCCTGGCACGGGCGCGGTGTAACGCGCCCGTGTGGCGGGCGCGTTACCGCGCGCCACGTGGCGCAGTGAGCGCGCGCGTGGACCGGGCGCGCGCGCCCATTTCGTGTGGACCAGGTTTGAGAGGCCCCCATTGGCTGGTCCACGGTGGACCCGAGGCCGTGGACCACTCCCTCCTCCTCTTTTTCTTCTTCTTCTTCCTTCTCTCCCGCAAGCCTTTTCTCCTCCATTTTCTTTTCTTCCTTCTTCAACCGAGCGAGAGAGGGAGTGAGGAGGGGATTTGTGGGTGGTGCGGCGGTGCGTTGTGGACCTCGTGGAGCGTGCGCGGGGTTCCGATGTGTGCGTTTCGGCGGCGGCGGCGCAGTTGGGTGGGTCCTGTGTGTTAATTTTATGGTATTTTTGGCATAGTTTGGGGCGTTCGTTTGGACTGTAATTAACCCCTTGTTCTTATCTGTGTTAGGGACTGTGTTTTTCTGCACCGTTTTGCGTGCGGTCCCCGACGGCGTGCTCCGTTTTGCGTGCGGACTCTGTTTTGCGTGCGGATTCCGACACCGTGCACCATTTTGCGTGCGGACTCCGGCATCGTGCACCGTTTTGCGTGCGGACTCCGTTTTGCATGCGGACTCCGGCACCATGCATCGTTTTGCGTGCGGACTCCGGCATCGTGCACCATTTTTACGTGCGGACTCCGTTTTGCGTGCGGACTCTGGCTCAGTGCTCCGTTTTGCGTGCGGATCGCGTGGAGGCCAATTGCAAGTGTCTACGAGCAATTGGTGGCAAATCGAGGTGGGTGGCCTTATTTCCAAGTTTTATGGACTGTACAGTAATTCTACTGATGTAGGACTATGCATGATAGTTTATTTTCTTGTGTAGTATGCTAGATTGTAGGAATTGTTATTCCTTTTATCCTCTGTTAATATAGTTATCTTGGAACTTGACCTAGCACCCCCGTCATATGTTGCATGTGTAACCAGACCAGTAGAAAACCCTCACTTGGGCTAGGGTTATTTTTGTTTAGACACCCACACTATTTTTCTATTCCTGGACATAGTGTTATCCTCGCCCGGGTAGTGGGCCGAGAGGTCGGGACTTTCTTTTAGTGTGGGATGCTTTTGCAATCGTGCTTGGGAGCAAAGTGGAGTCTGGTAGTTGTAGTAGGTTGCTTATCTGTGCCGGGAGTCGTTTGGGTAAACGGTAGTCCCGGGAGGTCTTGTATCCCTGTTGTGCTGTCGTGGGAGGGAGCCGTTGAGCAGAAGGTAGTCCCGGGCCGTCGAGTATCTTCCGGTCAGTGTTGTTGGGAACCGTTGGGGTTGACGGTGGTCCCAGGTCGTTGAGTGTTGTCCGACCAGTATTATTAGCCTGAGTTGTGGGTCGTTCCTGGCTGTGGAGTACCTCCAGCCAGTGTGCTTTGTGCTGCGAGCTGTAGGAGAGGCTAGTGTCTCGTGTTTCGTGCGAGCTGATCAGCTGAGTCGTCGAGAGTGCTCCGACTGTTGGGCGAGATATTTGGGGATCTTGAGTCCTACCGTTTTGAGAGTGAGCGTGGATCTTGGCTATAGCCTGCTTATGCCAATGTTTGATACTCTATGCCGCGCCGTTTTCCTCAGTTGGAGTCGCGTCCCTGAGATGCCGCTGTGGATACGATGGTTGGCCTGTTGAGGCAGTCTTCCGCAGTGGATGCAACGATGGGCCTGTTGAGGCAGTTTTGCGCGAGGGGTGAGTTAGTCGGGCAGGACGCCCCACGTAAATCCCGTCCTCATGTGGATGTGTGGTAGTGGGCAGGTGCGTTCCTAGTCGACAGCCGCAGGCTTGACTGGACCCTATGAGGCAGGCAGTTCGATTGGGTCGATTGAGCACCTTGGGTGCGAGTGGTCACCTTTACTTTCATCTGTTCCACTTTTTGAGCATCTAGATAGAGGCATGGTAGCTGTAGAGTAGCTCCAGCTTTTCTTGTTCAAATTTCATTGCACTGTTATCTTTTGTCTCTAGTAGACTTAGTGGGCAGACCGTTGGGCTTGTTGACGGCACCCACTGAGAACTACTGTGGGAAGTAGTTCTCACACCCGTCGTGGTGTCTTTTTCCCCAGGAACTTCTTCTCCTGTTCCTGTTGCTCCAGTTGCTGATCCTTCTGACCGAGGCGAGGGAGTCGCGAGCTAGTTCCCTACCCGTCGTTGGAGTGTAGCGGTACCCCTCCAGAGGAGAGCTTCAGTAGATTAGTTTACTTCTTTTTCCTCTGTTGAGAGACCTTTGTTGTGAGGTATAGAGTTGTACTTTATTTTTACAGTTTGAGAGACTGATGTAGTGAGGATATTTGTTTTGAGAGCTCGTACACTGATGTTTTTATTGGAGATATCTCCCTTTTAGGTTTTTGTATCAGAGGACTTTTATATGATCGAATTTGGGAGATGGATATTGTATTTATTTTCAGTTGTACAGTGTTTGGATTTCAGTTTTTAGTAGTTTATTTTCAGCTCTGATATCTGTATACTGTAGTTGATTCTCTTTGCAGGTTAGACGCTTCGTCTGTACGGCAGTTTACGTACAGATGGCGGATCTGTTAGCGAGCCCGGGTCGCAGTTTCGACCCCGGGGTGTGACACTTATGGCCTTGCCCTACCACCGAACCTCAACCAGGTCCACGACGTGTTCCACGTTTCGATGCTCAAGAAATACCTCCCCGACCCATCGCATGTCTTGGACGTCTCGACACTCGAACTGAAGGAGGACCTAAGCTTCGAGGAAACCCCAGTGCGAATCCTAGCAAGAGAGAGCAAGACGCTGCGAAACCGAGTCATCCCCTACGTGAAGGTGCTCTGGAGCAACCACGAGGAGCGGGAAGCGACGTGGGAGCTGGAGTCAAAGATGAGGGAGGGCTACCCCTATCTTTTCAGCGCGAACCAGGATTGAGTTTCGGGGACGAAACTCATTTTTAAGAGGTGAGTGGTGTAGTAGCCGCTGGTTTAAAATGTTGTGGTTCTGTTTTTGGGTCTACTTTTGGTCTTCTTTATTTCGCGTTTCGTTTCGGGGGTCCGGAGGGTGAACTAATAATTCTTTGTTTCCGGGCAGACCGTCTGTGAGGACCTGGTTTCCCCCGCGGGGGAGTTTTCTGGTTGTTTGGCAGCTTTCGTTGGCTTGTGTGGTGTGTTGGTGGTGTTTGTGCGCAATTTGGACACAAGTGGTGGACTTCGGGCTTAATTATGGATCACGGGAGTTTATGGAGGACCCGTCGAGTGTTTAGAAGTGATTTCGCGCGATGCGGATGTCAAATTTGGCCTCAGGGCGAAGTTTGGATAAAAGATCACCTCTCCGGATGCCTTCGGAAATTTTTAGAGATGGAATTTGGCAAACCGGATTTTTGGAATGGACCCGACGCGAAAATCGGATCAAGTGGGCTTTCCGGGGGCCTTCGGCAAAATTTCGGTTGAGAATTTGGAGAAACAGACATCGGAGTTGGATTCAGCGCGCGAAAACAGTGAAAATGGACTATTTATTTGCATTTTTCGGAGCCCGGATGTCGCGCACGGTTTTCGAGGCAGCTTGGTACTGTTCCGGCCGGCGGCGGCGGGCGGCGGGCGGCGGAGCGCGGCAGGCGCGGCGGTGCGGGCGCAAGCACGGCGGCGGGCAGGCGCGGGCAGCGCGCAGCGCGCGGGCAGGCGCGCGGGCAGGTACGCGGTCCACAGCGCCTGCGTGCACCGGAGGATGGACACCTGTCGGCCTGCTGTTGGCGCGATGTTGTGCACTCGGTGCACTGAGCTGGTGCGCTCGCCTCGGGACGCGTGCCTGACACTGTGCGCAGGCGGCGCTGGCGCGCGCACGTGCGCGCGTCAGGCGCGCGTTGACCAGCTGTCGCGACACGTTTCGCCTTCCTGGACGGCCCACGTGTCAAGCGGTGACTGGCCCACGTTGCTGTCGCCTGTTCGGCGGGCTACGTGGAGGCCCGTGGAGGTTTCGGGCCTGCACAGTGTTGGGCCGGGCCCAACACTGTAGCAGCCCGGAACTTCCGGGCGCCCGGAAATTGGGACTCAACCGTCATTTTTTATTTGTTTTCTGGGCCTATTTAAACGGTCTGAGCTGCTTCTTCCTCCTCTTTTCTTCCACTTCCGAGCTTCAAACCGACGGGAGGTCTTCAGCAAAATTGTTCCCCTCGCTGTGTAGCTTCCATCTGCAGAGTTTGTGGATTTTTGGGGGCACGCTTTTCGAGATTCTTACTTTCTTGGCGCGGCGCGACGCTCTTTCTTCGGTGCTTCTTCCGTCGCTCTTCGGTGCACGAGCTCCCCCGGCCTACTCCGACCATATTTTTGAGCGATTTCTTCGCCGTTGGATTCGCAACAGGTGAGGCTACGATTTTGGTTTTGTCGCTCATTTTCTGGTTTCACGTTTTTCGAGGAGTTCTACCTTGCTCTCTGAGGACCTTGTTTGCTGTGTCGATTTTTGAGGGCAGCAGATTGATGGAATTTTATCTCCGCAACCGTGCATCGGATTGAGATGCTCTTATAGACTTTTTTCATCTACTCGACGCAAGGATCATCGTGGATTTTTCTTGGAATTTTTGGAGACCTTCCCAGAGGTATACACTTTTCCTTTTATCTGTACAAGAGTTTACAGTTATTTGGTTTTGGGATTTTGCGCACCGATACTGTGGAATTTGTAACTTGTCCTACGGTGCTCGGAATTGGGTGTGCAGGGTCCCGTTTCGAAGCTATCGACGCGAGGAACGCTGTAGTATTTATTTCGGAATTTTTGGAGGTCTTTCATAAGGTGAAATAATCGCATCTTTGCGGCTGAATTTACAGTGTGTTTAGGGCAGATTTTTGGAATTGTGTATAACTGTAGCCCTATGTTGTACCCAGGTGGGATTTTGGACTATACTGGACCTATTGGATTGTGAGTTGCTATTTTTCTGGTTTTCTCAGCTGTGTGACCCCGGACAGTTAGCACCTTCAGGTGGGTGGCTTTGCTTTCAGGATCTATGGACTGTGCTCTAATTCTATTGTTATAGAATCTTGCATGATAGTGTTTGGACTGGGTAGCATGCTAGAATGTGAATGTTAATATTCTTTGTAATTATCTGATGATCTCTTCTGCTTCATTCCACCTGTTAAATATTTATTATCTTGGAACCTGACCTAGCACCCCCGCCATATGTTGCATGTGTAACCAGACCAGTAGAAAACCCTCACTTGGGCTAGGGTTCTTTATGTTTAGACATCCACACTTTATGTTTCATTCCTGGACTTAGTGTTATCCTCGCCCGGGTCGTGGGCCGAGCGGTCGGGACTTCTTTTTAGTGTGGGATACATTTGCACTCGTGCTTGGGAGCAGAGTGGAGTCTGGTAGATGTAGTGGATCGCTTGTCTGTACCGGGAACCGTTTGGGGTAAACGGTGGTCCCGGGAGGTCTTGTTTTTCCCCTGTTTGGGTTGTCGCCACTGTGTTAGTGGCAGTAGTTTACTAGTGTTAACCGGACCTAGAACCCAGAACCCTTTTCGACATACACATGATTTTGGTCTACCAATGCTTTCTTCCAAGAATCGAAGGGCTGCTGGAGTCTGTTCTTGTTTGATTGGACAAAGGCATTAGCCCTTCGGGGTTTGGGTAAAATACTTGTTTTCTAACTGTTTTTCTAAAGAGAACTAAAATCATTAAATATGGATTTCTTCCAGATCAAAATGGTTTTCAATAACAAATGTCACCTGTTTCCTGTAATCTCCCCGCTCGAAAGGATTCGAGTGGTCTGGGTTCTAGGGGTCGTTCCTTCGTTCGGGACGGAAGCCGCGGGGGCCGAGCCTGGAACCTGTTCTTGTTTGATAGGGTTGTAGGTGTAGGTCTCCCGGGACTTTCGGGCCCTAGTTTGTGTCTTCTGCGTGTTGTACCGAGGTTGTTGTGTCCCCGAACTATAAGGGGGCGGGAACTTCGTTAGGCGGAGCCTAGAGTCTGTTCTTGTTTGATAGGGTTCTAAGCACCGGCCTACCGGGTTTCGAACCCTTATGGTGTCGGTCCTTCCTGTGAGTTTAGTGTTCTGTTGTGGGTCGATCCTGGCTATGGAGTATCTCCAGCCAGTGCGTCTTGTGCTGTGAGTTATTGGAGAGGCTTGTGTCTCGTGTTTCGCGTGAGCTGATCAGCTGAGTCGTCGAGAGTGCTCCGACTGTTGTGCGAGATGTTTGAGGATTGAGTCTTTCCGTTCAGTGCGTGAGCGTGGATTTTGACTATAGCCTGCAGTGCCACTTTGAGCTCGACAGAGTGCGCGGATCCCTTCTTCCTCGGTGGGGTCGCTCCCCTCGAGAGCCACGCCCGGGGTGGATTTGTTACTTTTGTATCGCGACTTGCCGACGCCGTCCCTCTGACTGTGCCAGTTAGTGGCAGTTACGGACGCCGTCCCTCTGGCTGTGCCAGTTAGTGGCAGCTACGGACATACCTACGTGAGACCCGTCCTGTTGAGGATGTGCGGCAGTAGGTAGGCGCAGGTTTGACTGGACCCTATGCGGCAGTCAATGTAGATTGGGTGACTGTACTTTGGGAGTTAGTAGATGCATCATGTTTCCATCTGTTCCACTTTTTGAGCATCTAGATAGAGGCATAGTAGCTGTAGAGATACTTTTCCAACCCTCTTATTTCAGTATTATATTGTTACTTTATGCCACTAGTAGACTTAGTGGGCAGACCGTCGGGCTTGTTGGCGGCACCCACTGAGAACTACTTGGGACGTAGTTCTCACACCCGTCGTGGTGTTTTTCCCACAGGGACTTCTACTCCTGTTCCAGTTGCTCCTGTTGCTGCTTCTTCTGATCGAGGTAAGGGAGTCGCGAGCTAGATCCCTACCAGTCGTCGTCCTGAGAGTAGATGTACCCTTATTACTTTTGAGAGTTCATGTTGAGAGAACTTTGTAGTGAGGTATAGAGTTGTATTTATTTTACTACTCGAGAGATTTCTGTATTTTGGTGAGGTTGGATTGTATTATTTGAGGGTTGTAGTTGTTCACTTAGCTTTTATTTCTAGCAGTTTTACTTTCAGCTCTGATATCTGTATAGTATAGTTGATCTTTGCAGGTTAGTCGCTTCGTCTATACGGGGCTTCCCGTATGGGCGGCGGATCTGTTGGCGAGCCCGGGTAGACTTAGTGGTGTTTTCCAACCCTCTTATTTCAGTATTATATTGTTACTTTATGCCTCTAGTAGACTTAGTGGGCAGACCGTCGGGCTTGTTGGCGGCACCCACTGAGAACTACTTGGGACGTAGTTCTCACACCCGTCGTGGTGTTTTTCCCACAGGGACTTCTACTCCTGTTCCAGTTGCTCCTGTTGCTGCTTCTTCTGATCGAGGTAAGGGAGTCGCGAGCTAGATCCCTACCAGTCGTCGTCCTGAGAGTAGATGTACCCTTATTACTTTTGAGAGTTCATGTTGAGAGAACTTTGTAGTGAGGTATAGAGTTGTATTTATTTTACTACTCGAGAGATTTCTGTATTTTGGTGAGGTTGGATTGTATTATTTGAGGGTTGTAGTTGTTCACTTAGCTTTTATTTCTAGCAGTTTTACTTTCAGCTCTGATATCTGTATAGTATAGTTGATCTTTGCAGGTTAGTCGCTTCGTCTATACGGGGCTTCCCGTATGGGCGGCGGATCTGTTGGCGAGCCCGGGTCGCAGTTTCGACGCCGGGGCGTGACAGCCCCGCATGCGGGCAACACCCGCATGCGGGAAGGCGCACCATGCAGCCCGCGCGGGGGGCCGGGGGCGCGCACCACCGCATGCGGGCAACACCCGCATGCGGGCGGCACGCCGCCCAGCCGCGCGGGGCCGGGCGCGCGTGCGCACCCGCGGGTGCGGGCAGCGCTGTGACGCCCCACTTCCCAGGGGGTCACCCATCCTAGAACTACTCTAGCTCTAGCACGCTTAACTCTCATGTTCCTCTTGGATCTTGCTACCATCCAAAATGCTATAGCCGGGTTAGAGATTTAGTCCTATTATATCATTTATATAGAGGACTAATCCAAATTCTGGGGGTGTCACATTCTTCCCCCCTTTAAGCCCTGACGTCCACGTCAGGCTCAAGCACACTCACAAGCACCAGGCGATGTGAGACTCGTCTCGCTAGCCTTAGCCGACCTTGTGACGAGCTGCACTCCACTCACAACGGTCATTACCCGGGGAGCCTCGCTCTACCCGCTATATAACCCTGGCTCAGCCGAGACTCATCTCATATTTCCGGCTGGTGAATGGCTCTGATACCAACTGTGACGCCCCACTTCCCAGGGGGTCACCCATCCTAGAACTACTCTAGCTCTAGCACGCTTAACTCTCATGTTCCTCTTGGATCTTGCTACCATCCAAAATGCTATAGCCGGGTTAGAGATTTAGTCCTATTATATCATTTATATAGAGGACTAATCCAAATTCCGGGGGTGTCACAAGCGCGCCCGCACAGCACGCGCGGGCCGGGCGCACGCGCACCCGCGCATGCGGGCAGCCCTGCATGCGGGTAACGGGGGGGGAGGCCGGATGTTTCCGCGGGAGCCGTGGGCCGTCCGCGTCGTTGGCCTCGCCCGGGGACGTCGCCAGCTTCGCCGAATCGGCGGGGCGTGCCCCATGATCGACTGGAAGAGTCGGGCGCTCCGCAGTCTCCTTCTGTTCAGAGTTTTGAGTTACTGACTCTTGTGCGGTGGGTTCATGTAGGTCCGGGTGAACACACCGAGACGCGGAAGAACCTAGCATTGATCAGGAGCGCGACAACAAAAGGTGGGTTTTTCTTTGAGACTTAGCATAGAATCGGTATTGTTGGAAGGTTACTAATTGCATGTTATTGGTACTAATGCTGACAGTCTCTATGGTTTGCGATATTACCCTGTAAATTGGTTATCATGCTCGTAGTTGCGACACGCGCACCCGCGGTCTGGCCACCGCAAAGGGTGCTCTTTTCCGGGAAAGCGGTCTCCGACCCGTGTAAACCCACGAGGTGACGTAGTGGGGGCCCCCGTAGGTGTGGGGTTTGAGGCATCAAGGTGGGAGATGTGCGATCCGTCGGGGTAGGTGCCCGATGAGGTCAAGTACTCCAAGGTGTGAGCGGTGCGATCCGTCGGGATAGGTGCCCGACGAGGTCAGGTGTACAGGTGTTACAGGTGTTACAGGTGTTACAGGTGTTACAGGTGTTACATGTATTACAGATATTGCAGGTGTTCACGTGTTATTTTCCCTTGAGCAAAGTGGTTGCTCCGGATACTCTTACAGTTGGGTTTGGTATTCTTTCCTGCTTATTATTATTCTTATCTGTGTCACTGACTACCCACCCCGTGGCAGGTTCTTCCAGGGGAGAGAGGTAGACGACGGTGAGGCCGAGGCAGGAGTAGTCGGGCCGTTGGGAGCCCTAGTTTGTATCTTCTTTACCTTTCCTTGCATTTTATTTGATACTGTAGTCTACGGTGTGGTTCTCGATACCCTCGTGGGGTCGGTGTGGATGTTGATTGCTTTTACTCTGGTTATGGAATATTGGTTCTTTTTTTATCCCCGTTCGGCCGTTTTCCAAAGCAAAACAATAAGAAAAGAAAAGAAAAGAATTGTGAAAAACTGATTTCAAAACCTTGGGTCGTGTGGACCCGTTTTCCAAACCATGTGGATTTATGGGATTTCAAAACTGATTTCAAAACCTTGGGTCATGTGGACCTGTTTACAAAACTGTGAGTTTATCCTTTCAACTTGACTGGCCTCGGGCATTGTTTCTAGTCTGCATTCGTAGTTAGGTATCGAACTGTTGTGATTGAATGAATGCTTGTGATCAACTGTTGTACTAGCCGCGACGCCGTGCATATACAGAGGAGACTCTGCCCGTTTGTCGAGTAAATATGTATATGCGGCGGGTCTGGGCATGCGCCGGGGAAGACCGAACTTCAAAAAAAAATTTCATACGCTAAATAAGTACTCTTTCCTTTCCGCTGAATGAAACCCCCGGGGCGTGACAGGCGGTCCCGTCACTGGTGCGGCTGGTCCGGGAAGAGGAGCCTAGGCTACCTCCACTGATGTGGTCGGCTGTTGCGTCAACTGACGTACCTGTTCCGTGAGGGCCGCTAGTTGCCCGGCCATCTCTCGTAGTTGCTGTCGAAGAAGCTGATACTCCGCAGCCGTCGGTACCGTACTTTCTGCCCCTGCGTTCTCAGCTGACGAAATAGTCCGGGCCATTATCCGCTGTATACAAAGAAACCAAGTCAACCCTAGACTTAACTGGTCTAATACCATGATCTACGATCAACCAGGGACTCTATCCCCTCCCCAAGACACTCACGCTCTACGCACCTATTCTTGATTATCTCATCGGTTAGTTGCTAGTGGCATTCCACTCTGTGGATGTTAGACACCGACTACCGTGGTTAAAATAATTTTTCTCTGATACCATATAATCTGTCACGCCCCGGAGGTTCTAAATAAGCGGAAAAGCGTATACATTATTATTTTTTTTGAAACAACCCCGCCTACCGGTGCGCGCCAGACCCGCCACATATAAAAATTCACCCCGCGAACGGACGAAGTCTCCTTTGTATATGCACGGCGTCACAATCACAATACATACTTTAACCACACAGTCACGTTGAGAGCCAACGGGGAAATACAATTTATAACAACTACTAACATTAACACAAGATTGAACTAGGATAAAGCCACAAGTTTGCCAAATCGGTGTAAACACGACACTAGGTTTTTAAAATGTTTTCACAATTTCTCTTTCGGCGGCAATATAACTTTGAAAGGATAAATCCACAGGTTTGTAAAGCAGTGCCCACACGACACTTAGTTTGATAACGTTTTCGAAATCATTTTGCTACTTGAAAACATGCCGCATGCAAGACTAATAGAAACACATTAAAGATGGTTCAACACTAACTCAAAAGCTCAATCCAACATCCACAATAAAGGCAACAACAAAACTCAGTAACCAAATAACCAAGATAATCAAAGTAAGAAAAGGAAGTGTCACTAGCCCCAAACGAGCTAAAACCCTCTATTCGCAGCCTCACCGTCGTCCCGGGTCCTACCCTCGACCTAACCTGCCACAGTGTGGGAAGTCAGTGACAAGAAGAGTAGATGTAAACAAGTACAATGCGGTAAATATTGAAATAAAAGCAAACCGATAAACCAGAGCATCCAAAGTTTCCCTCATGAATCCCCCGCACCCCCTGTAAGTCGAAACAAGCACATACCAAAAGGTCTAAAGACCTCGGGTAAAAGTCAACACTTTTCTCTCACCTTTGTGCTCTAACCCCTCCATGGTACTTGTGCAGCACCGTAAGTAACCGCGAGGCGTCCCAAGCACGACACTTTCACCTTTGTGGGGTACACGGGTCATCGGACCACTTCTCCGGAAAAGTACACCCATGCGGTGGCCAAACCGCCTGGGTACGTGTAAGCAAATCTTGAGCAGAATGACCGCAGTCAATGTGTAACGTAAAGCACCGCGACATTCCGTCGCAACAGATAGTAATAAGGAGGGATACTCATGCGGAAAGGGGTTAGACAATAACAATTAGCACCTCTACTCTACTCTTACATATTACGAGATGAAACCATACTTCAAAACACAACAAAAGTACCCACCTCAAGTCGCGTCGACAGAACGCCTGAAACCGTCCTGCGCCCTTGCACGATTCTTGGACCGCTAAAAGTCCCAACAAAGAAGTTAGAAAAGACTAATTTAGAAGCTAGGCCACCCGAGTATTGAATCAGACAAGGAAACGCACGGGTGGACAACGCAGACCGGGCGGCGGGGCTAGACAACCCCCCCCCACGCGGCGAACGTTGCAAAACAGTCCCCACCCCCACGTGTGGCCGAACTCCCTCGCGCGTCGCCGCTCGCGGACGGCGTCCCGCGCGACGGCAGGCCACGCAGCGCACACGCCGCCTACTGGCGGCGCCCCGCGCGGCAGCAGGCCGCGCGGGCGAGCATTACCTGCGGGCGGCGCCCCGCGCGGCAGCAGGCTGTGCGGGAGCGCATCACCTGCGGGCGGCGCCCCGCGCGACAGATAGTCGCGCGGACGCCCGCCGCCTGCGGGCGACGCCGCGCGCGGTACAAGGCCGGGCGGGGCCCCCCGCGGCACAAGGCCGCGCGGCGCGGTGTCTGCGGCAATGCCCGCGCGGTTCCGTCCCGCGCGGCCTTGTGCCGCGGGGGGCGCCTCTCGCAGCAAGTCGCGCGGAAGCGCGTCCCCTCCGGGCGGCGCCCCGCGTGGCAGCAGACCGAGCGGGCGCGCGTCATTTTCGGGCGGCGCCCCTCGCGGCAGCAAGCCGAGCGGGCGCGCGCCGCCTGCGGGCGGTGCCCCGCGCGGCAGCAGGTCGCGCGGGCGCGCGCCCCCTGCGGTCGTTGCCCCGCGCGGCAGCAGGCCGCACGGGCGCGTGCCCGCTGCGGCGGCAGTATGACCGCGCGGCGCGGTGTCTGCGGGAATGCCCGCGTGGTTCCGTCCCGCGCGGCGGCGGCGGTTCGCCCGGGCGCTGCGGCGCGACGCGACGGTGACGAAACCACGACGCCTACGACAACGACGGAAACAGAAAAATTAAAGTCGCATACCTTGATCTACCGGAGAAGATATCCCGTTCTTTGCGGTGGTGGGAATCCGGATCCGCCCTCCGATGATGGTGACGTCTCGTTCCCGACTTTCGTCACGTTGATCAAAGAAGGTGGAAGATCCGCTCTTTCGATGACGGTGACGTCTCATTCCCGACTTCCGGCACGTTGATTGACACGCCCCGGGGGTTTATTTTAGCGGAAACGATTCACAAAAAGGTATGTGTTTGGCGTGTATAATTTTTTTTTGAAAAACCTTCTTCCCCGGCGCGTGCCCAGATCCGCCGCATATACAGGATCACTCTGCAAACGGACAGAGTCTCCCCTGTATATGCACGGCGTCGCGGCTCATACAATGTCCACAAACAGATATACAGTCAATCACAACAGTTCAGACATACACCCATTCCTTTGTTGCAGACTAAATCTCACGGCCGATCAGTTTAAAAGGATAAATCCACAATGGTTGAAACGGCGCCCACCCGGCGGCCATATTTTGAAAACACTTTTCGAAAGCAACATAAACCCAGAGGTTTTGGAAAACAGTGCCCACACGACACTTAGGTTTTGAAATCCATTTTCGAAATCCATAAATCCACAAGGTTTTGAAAACGGTGCCCACACGACACCCATACTTTTGAAAACAGTTTTCGCAATCTTTTCTTTTGTTTGCTCTTTTATTTTTCTTAAAGCGACCAACAGAGATAGAAAGGAATTAAATAATTTAATAATCACCATGCCGACATCCACACCGACCCCACGAGGGTATCGAGAACCACACCACAGTCTACAACGTGAATGAAATGCTAAAGAGAAAATGAAAGTACTGTTCGGGGTCTCCAGAGACCCAGGAACTCCTGTCGTGGCCTCACCGTCGCCTATCTCTCTCCCTTGAAGGACCCTGTCGCAAGGTGGGAAGTCAGCGACTAAACAATAATGATAAAGTAATGCAGGGTAAAGTAATATGTCTAACTGTAACCAGCCGGAGCAACCACTCTCCCGAGAGGGAAAAGATGACACGAACACCTGTAGACCTGCAATACCCGACCCCGTCGGACAACTAAACCGACGGATCTCACCGCTCCCACGTCGGGCAACTAAACCGACGAGTCGCACCGCTCCCACGTCGGACAACTAAACCGACGGGTCGCACCGCTCCCACGTCGGACAACTAAACCGACGGGTCGCACCGCTCATCCCTGGGCGCATCCCGCCCCACAACTACTGGGGCCCCACTCCGTCCTAGTGGGTATACACGGGTCATGGACCACTTTTCCGGAAAAGTGCGCCCTTTGCGGTGGCCAAACCGCGGGTGCGCGTGCTGCAGCCTCGAGCAAAGTAACCATAGCACCAAATATACTCAACGATAAATACCACAAGGACTACCATGTTAGCACAAATAGATATTTATTTCAACAAAGCACAATCGCCGGAAACCCGACGCTAAATCCCAAAACAGTACCCACAGAGACTATCATCTACATATAATCAGATAACAAGAACCATAGAGACTATCATCTACATATAGTCAGATAGCAAGAACCATAGAGACTATCATCTACATATAGTCAGATAGCAAGAACCATAGAGACTATCATCTACATATAATCAGATAACAAGAACCATAGAGACTATCATCTACATATAGTCAGATAACAAGAACCATAGAGACTATCCACAATACCTCAGTTAAATGCACAACAGTGTTAGTTACAAATGTCGGAAATGCCATGCTAAGTCTCCAAATAAAAACCCACCTGAATGTAGGCCGATCCCGAGCTCTCACTAGACTATTGGGCGGCGGGTGCTGAACAGCTGGGCCCTGAATAGAAACTGCAGTCAGGGCTAGACTCACTCATATCCATCCCGACAACACTATACACTAACATGCCGCTAATACGGGGAACTTAGCCGAAACTAGGCTTAAACCGAAATTCCCAAAAATTCCATTGAACCTCTAATCATGACCCGCCAACGGTCTAAAAATATCTGAAATCCGTCAAACCCCACCTGCTGACCCTAAACATCATATCTTTGACTACTGTTTCGATCCGTTCTCTAAATCCGGGCAACGAAAATCAGCGTCGTAAGTTTCAGCGCGTCTGGTTTGACGAGACGGAGGGCCGACAAGAGGCCCGTATACAAAATCGGCCCATAATCATTCAAACCCTCAAATAACACTATGCTATTACAAATTAAATACTTAATCAAAATTAAAAGAAAAGTGAGCATCATGCTCAGGGTACCCTACTGAGTCGAGGGCTCACCTTGGGTGCGTCGGAGATCGGCCGGGAAACTCGCCGGAACAACTCCTCCAAAAGCCCAAGACTCGGTTTGCACCAAACCGAGGATCAAACCAACCCTGACCCTAAATAACATGAGCACGAGTTAGAAGAGCGTCCCAGAAGAGTTCTGGGCCTGTCCGGACTCACCGCCGGCGGCCAGAGGCGGCGGCGGCCGGAAGAATCCAATTATTCTTCTTAATATTAACAAGATTGGATCAAACTTAATTCTAAGGGTTTCTGGCCTAAACTAAATTGATGGAAACATAGGTTACAAGGTTTAGTGCCTACCTGAATCAGTGGCCGGCAACCCGAAGCGGCGGCGGCGGCCGGAGGAGGAGCTCGGCCAAGAAAAGGTGCAACTTCCTAAATTTAAAACCGCACGTTAACATTTGCATGCAAGTGAATGGGAAGCCCCAACATAACCATAAGAACCTACCCGAGTCGGTTACCCACCTCGCGGAGCTCCGGGTTGGCCGGGAAAAGAGTTCGCCGGAAAACGGGCACTTTAATGGCGGAATCCGGTCCGGTGCACTCGAGGCCTTCCAACTTGGACAAAAAGGTTCCACTGGATGCCAGGAACCTTCCTAAAGTAGTAGTCGGCGACGGGAGTGAGCGGCGGCGCCGGACGGCAGAGCTCGGCCGAAAAGCTTAAAAACCCGATTCTAGGGTCGGCTCGGGCGCCGCGGATCCTCAACCAATGGCGACCAGAGTTGAAGGGCACCTTGCAGTCACCGAGAAGATGAGATCCAACGGATCTGATCTCACTTTCAACGGTCGGATGAAGCCCGTGATCGATCTCGGTCAAATCTTGCTTTTCCAGCGATGGAGTGCTCCCGCCGGTAATCGGGACAACGGCGACGGCTCGGGCTTCACAGGTATGGTCTACTCAAGGTAAGGAGACTACCCCAGGATCCTTGGGCCAATTAAGAACAACAAAATTCAAACTTCTTACCTCACCGGAGAGAGGAAGAAGAAGATGATGGCCGCGACGGCGCTCGGCGGCGCCCGGATTCGGGAAACCCCTGGCTCGGTCGCGTCGACTCAGAGGACCTCTCAGTTGAAGTTTTGTCCAATCAAACCTCCAAAACACCTTCCCAACACCAACCACCCGAGAAACTAAGGTTGCTATTGACCTTCTTGGGCTTCTCCCGCGACGGATCGGCGGCCGGTGCGCTAGCTCCGAGGAGTGCGGCAGAGGGAGGTGAGGTTGTTGGGGCAGGCGGCTGGGGGGAAGCTCACGGTTTAGGGTTTATGAAAACCTAGCTCGAATTTGAGTGTTTATATAGTGTATGGCAACATTTGCATTTTAACCCTTCATCTCTTGATATTAATTGTGCAGTCCCTCACAGCATGCATCATTCACACCTAGGTCCCTCACCACAGAGGTGGCACGCTAATCGAGGCATGAAATGTTTGGGTTCATTATGCAAAATGCCACAATTTCACCGTATTTCACGCTTTTTGAGGTATTTTAGTTGTCAACTCGAAAAATGGACTTCGCCACGACGTCCGGCTCGGCGAAACCTATCAGGTAGCGATTTTTGTTTTTCGACGAGATACCCGGATAAATTCTCGGTCCACAATTACTATAAAATTATACAGTATGGCACGCTTCTCGAGACTCTAGGGTCGTCAAACGAAAATTCCGTCAGCGCCATTGCACTCAGAATGTCAAAATTAGCTAGAATCGTCTACTCATACTGCTAGGTTTGGAATTTGGACAGTGAAATGGCCAACGACCGATCGAGAGGGGACCGAAATCAGGGGTTACTATTCATTCAAGTCGTGGGTCCCACTAGTTTTCTTGCTGATTTCCGGACGATCCGACCGTCGGATCAGCAAACGGCCTATACCATTTCCACTCGATTCGATGAGACGGTCGCACTGGCGACCTCAGATTTCCGAGATCAGACTCGGATCGGAAAGGCGGGATTTGTGCTTCGGCAACTGTGCCAACCGTACACCGGTACACCCCACTAAGGTTAATTTTGTTTCCTCGCACACATTCGCCCCTGAAAAACACTCTTTACACTAACACAATTTTCCCGAGTATTACACCACTCACACCTTAAAAGAAGTTTCGTCCTCGAAACTTGAACACACCAGGAATCCCATAAATGGGGAAAGTGCCCAACCATGTCCGACTTGCACTCCCAAATGGCTTCGCGCCCCTCATGATCTGCTCGTTTCTCTCTGGCACTAGGAGAGATTGCAGTTTCCCCGCCGGGCGCTGACGTTCGGCTTTTATTCGATGACCGACCCAAAAGCGAGCCACGCGTTGTGCTACATCCCTTGTCTATTTAAGCCACCAACAGTCTGCTGTTGATCCGTCCTGCTACGTAATCGCGGTTACCGGTATGTCTCCTGTCTGACCCTTACCGCTCCAGGCATCGACTGCTCCACTTGTCTTTCCGGAGTGGTCTTGATTGGACGCATCGTTTCCTTGAGTTGCCTGGTCGTAAAGGCCTTAACTCTCCCCCGCGATGCCCAAACTCACACCTTTAGAGTTTGGCCTACCCTCTCTGGTCCCTGAGGGTCTGAAAGGTCACCCGAAGACGCTCCTTGTTCGTACGCAAGTTGACCCAAGAAGGGTCTGGAAACTTTCTGTTCATCAAACCCGCGAACACCGTTGGGGCGCTCAATAATCCAACCCCGAAGCGATGACACGCGAAACGCCATATATCTCTTGGCGAAACTCGGTGGTAACCCTGAACGAAAAACTACCGCACTGGACCACCCTAAGATTTCAGACAGACGACGGCTCGACCCGCCTGGCAACCCTACCGTCCTGTCTCTCTTGATCGAAACTAACCTAAGTAAGCCTGCTCCTCGACTTGGAGTTCCCTGCTATGACGCCACTGGTTCGCGGACCACCTCTGACGGTGTTGAGCAGTCAGCAGCCACAGTCTTGCGATGCGTCGGGGTACCCCGGTCCGACCACCAAACCCGGACCGACGACCCGTAAATGCCCAAACTAACCCGACCACAAAGGGGGAAGCCCCACTAATACCCTTACAAAACTCCAGGATATGCCAATCCAACTAGCCGGGTCACCGCCTACAAGTAATCTTCCTTTGAAAATGACGAACCCTCCCGTCGCCAACACGGACTACTAGCTCGGAGCATAACCACCATCCCGGGTTGTCCGTTTCGACTGCCCGTTCTACCGAGGCGACGGTCAAAACTAACGCTAGATTTCAGCTCTAGGTCCTGCCACGAGGCCTACCCCATAGAGAAAGTTGCATGCAGGGCATCCTAGCCGAGAGTGACCAATGCCAGAACGCCGTGCGGTCAACAACCCCCCGTTGACCCGTACTGCCTCACAATCACTAAACTCGCAACCCAAATCCTCAAGACTATACCTTGGTCATGGGAAGCTGGCGACGACAACCAAGAAATACGGTCCTACCTCCGTCTTGGTGCCGAAGGGGTGCGACACCCTGGTTAACCCCTACTGCTCGGTCCCAATCTATTGCCCCTCCAAGCACCGTGCACCGAACCGAGCTGCACACCCCCAGACCAAACGCTCACTTTCCCAACTAGGAGTATTCTAAACTCTAGGTCCGCTCAACCAAACTCGAGCCCATACGAAACAAGATTTGCTAGCCCCGGGAGTTTCCTTTCTCAACCCAAAGGAGAATCCCACCTCGACGATTTCTACCACCATCGCAGTGTCTACAGTAAAAGCCGAACTACGGGTGACCACCATAGGGGATGAGTCCTCATACCCACCCCCACCCTATCCAAGATGCACAAGGTTCGACCGACGATCTGCTATAGCCTAAAACCGGAAGACCTGAAAGGTACAACCTTAGGCAAGAGTCACCCGGTTACTTACGTCCGATAAAACAGGTGACACACTAACAACCACCGCGGATTTCACTACTACCAGTTTCCATTACTAACGACAACAAGAACGCTGCCAGAGGAAGGGGTTCGGAAAAACCACAAGCCGGCGCAACTATCTGCTGTGTTAACAGCCGTACCAAGTGCATGAACACTGTCAGCAGACCCACCGTGTCCCGCGCTGGTTGCATAATCCATTGATTCCCAGCAACCATCAAGACCCCGGTGGCAGCCGGCCTCGACCCCCGCCTCCAAAACAACACGACTACACAAGCACGACAACCGAGCTAAACCGAGAAATCAAAACTCAACCCGTACACACACACAGCACAAGTTAGCGCTAGACTCTGCTAGCATAGCACTCAACCAACTATCGAGAAAAGGGTCCTATACTCCCCCCGATCACTCGCGTTCTACACTTCTATGCCCTACTCATTTCATTCATTAGTAGCTAAGTGAGGTATCTCTGTGGATGTCGGGCACTAACTGTTGTGATTAAAGAAAGTCTCTGATACCATCTTAATCTGTCACGCCCCGAGGGTTTATTTTAGCGGAAACGATTCACAAAAAGGTATGTGTTTGGCGTGTATAATTTTTTTTTGAAAAACCTTCTTCCCCGGCGCGTGCCCAGATCCGCCGCATATACAGGAACACTCTGCAAACGGACAGAGTCTCCCTGTATATGCACGGCGTCGCGGCTCATACAATGTCCACAAACAGATATACAGTCAATCACAACAGTTCAGACATACACCCATACCTTTGATGCGGAATAAATCTCACGGCCGATCAGTTTAAAAGGATAAATCCACAATGGTTGAAATGACGCCCACCCGGCGGCCATATTTTGAAAACACTTTTCGAAAGCAACCTAAACATAGAGGTTTTGGAAAACAGTGCCCACATGACACTTAGGTTTTGAAATCCATTTTCGAAATCCATAAATCCACAAGGTTTTGAAAACGGTGCCCACACGACACCCATACTTTTGAAAACAGTTTTCGCAATCTTTTCTTTTGTTTGCTCTTTTATTTTTCTTAAAGCGGGCAACAGAGATAGAAAGGAAATAAATAATTTAATAATCACCATGCCGACATCCACACCGACCCCACGAGGGTATCGAGAACCACACCACAGTCTACAACGTGAATGAAATGCTAAAGAGAAAAGGAAAGTACTGTTCGTGGTCTCAGGAGACCCAGGAACTCCTGCCGTGGCCTCACCGTCGCCTATCTCTCGCCCCTGAAGGACCCTGTCGCAAGGTGGGAAGTCAGCGACTAAACAATAATGATAAAGTAATGCAGGGTAAAGTAATATGACTAACTGTAACCAGCCGGAGCAACCACTCTCCCGAGAGGGAAAAGATGACACGAACACCTGTAGACCTGCAATACCCGACCCCGTCGGACAACTAAACCGACGGATCTCACCGCTCCGACGTCGGGCAACTAAACCGACGGGTCGCTGCCACGCCCCGGGGGATTATTTTAGCGGAAATGAATTACAAAGGTATGTATATATTTTTTTTTTTGAAAACCTTCTTCCCCAGCGCGTGCCCAGATCCGCCGCATATAAAGGATCACTATACAAACGGACAGAGTCTCCCCTGTATATGCACGGCGTCGCGGCTCGTACAATGTCCAAGAACGGGTAAACATTCAATCACAACAATCCAGACATACCACCATTCACAATTCACTGAATAAATCTCACGGCCGATCAGTTTGAAAGGATAAACCCACAATTTTTGAAACGGCGCCCAACCCGGCACCCATATTTTGAAAACCCCTTTCGAAAGCAACATAAACTCAGGAGTTTTGGAAAATAGTGCCCACACGACACTTAGGTTTTGAAATCCATTTTCGCAAACCATAAACCCACAAGGTTTTGAAAATGGTGCCCACACGACACCCGAGTTTTTGAAAGTAGTTTTCGCAATTCTTTTCTTTTGTTTGCTCTTTTATTTTCCAAAGCGGCCAACAGAGATGTAAAGAAAATAAACAATTTATTATTCACCATACCGACATCCACACCGACCCCACGAGGGTATCGAGAACCACACCACAGTCTACAAAAAGTAAATGGAATGCGAAAGAAAGAGACAGAGTACTGTTTAGGTCTCCAGGGACCCAGAACCTCTTGTCGCGGCCTCACCATCGCCTAACTCTCCCCCCCTATAGGACCCTGTCGCAAAGTGGGAAGTCAGCGACTAAACAATAATGATAATAACAAAGCAGGGTAAAGAAATACGTCCAACCGTAGCCTATCCGGAGCAACCACCCTCGCAAAGGGAAAAGTAAAAACGAACACCTGTAAACCTGCAATGCCCGATCCCGTCGGACAACTAAACCGACGGATTGCACCGCGCCGAAGTCGGACAACTAAACCGAATGGGTCGCACCGCTCCCAAGTCGGACAACTAAACCGAATGGGTCGCACCGCTCCCACGTCGGACAACTAAACCGACGGGTCGCACCGCTCACACCTTGGCGCATCCAAGCCCCACAACTAAAGAGGCCCCACTCCGTCCTGTGGGTGTACACGGGTCATGGACCACTTTTCCGGAAAAGCGCACCCTTTGCGGTGGCCAAACCGCGGGTGCGCGTGCTGCAGCCCCGAGCAAAGTAACCAACAAAACCGATAGTACTCAAGAAATAAGCTATAACCGCTATCGTGTTAGCAACATAATGTAAAAACAAGAGTAATGCCCTAACCGCTATCATGTTAGCAACATCATGTAAAATCAAGAGTAAAATGACCGCCGGAAACCGGCGCTAAGTACCAAAATGTAACCCACCTGAATGTAGGCTGATCCCGAGCTCTCACTAGACTACTGGGCGGCTAGTGCTGAACAGCTGGGCCCTGAATAGAAACTGGAGTCAGAACTAGACTCACTCATACCCATCCTGACAACACTACAATAACCTGTCGCTAATACGGGGAACTTAGCCGAAACTAGGCTTAAGCCGAAGTTCCCGAAAAAATCCACTGTACCTCCCATCATGACCCGCCAACGTTCTAAAAATATCCAATTATCGTCCAACTACACCTGCTGTCCCTAAACATCATAATTTTGATGTTTGGGCAGACAGGGACCAAATCATAATTTCCTCTATTGAATTATTGCTATAAATACACCTTTTTTAACCGTTGTTTTGGCTCGTTCTTCCAAACTAGGAAGCCAAAGACAGCGCCGTAAGTTTCAGCGCGTCCGGTTTGACGAGACAGAACCTGTGCTCACAAGCTTGGGCCGACAAGAGGCCCACATACAAATTTGGCCCATAATCATTTAAACACTCAAATATCACTTTACTAATACACACATAATACTTGACCAGATTTGAAATAAAAGTGAGCATCATGCTCTGGATAATATACTGAGTCGTGGGCTCACCTTGGGAGTGTCGGAGACCGGCCGGAAAGCACCCCGGAGCAACACCACCACCAAGCAAAGAGCTCAGTTTGGGCAACTTGGATCAAAACAAGTTCAAATCTGGAACAAAGTGGAGCACAAGCTAAAACAACTTCCCAGAGGAGCTCCGGACCAGGTCCGACCCACGGCCGACGTCCAGAGGCGGCGGCGGCCGGACCCAAACCTCTATTATCCTCAAAATTTTACAAGTTTGGACCAACTCAAAACACAGAGATTCTCGGCTAAACTAAATTGATGGAAAGCCTATAAAAAGTATTTACAGCTTACCCGAGTCAGTGGCCGGCGTCCCAAGGCGGTGGCGGCCGCCGGAGGTGAAGCACGGACCAAAGAAGGGTGCAACTACAAAACAGGAGATCCCCACGTTCAAATTTGAATGGAAAGGAATGGGAAGCTCCAACCTAACCTTAAGAACATACCTGAGTCATTTTCCCACCGCGCGAACCCCCGGGATCGCCGGAAAACAAGTTCGCCGGAAAACTAGTGCTCTAATGGCAGAATCCGGTCGGCGAAGTCCGGGACGGTGAAAGTTGGACCCAAGTGTTCTTCTAGATGCCAGGGTCCTTCCTGCAGTGGTGGCCGGCGTCGGGAGTGAGCGGCGGCGCCGGACGGCGAAGCCCGGCCGAGGAGACACAAAGCCCATTTCTAGGGCTAGTCCGTACACCCCCGACCCTTGCCTGATCATCACCAAACTTCGGGAATAGGTTGCAGTCGATGAGTAGGAGAGGATCAACGGTCTTGATCAGAGTTTCAATGGTTGGATTGACACGGCTCCCAAGATCAGCCAATTATCCACTTCCGGCAACAGGAGGCTCCTGCTGGCGACCGGAAGCACGGAAGCGGCCCAGGCTTCACAGAGAGATTCCTCTCGGTGTCAGGAACTACACACACACTCATGGGCCATAAGAACAAAATCTTTTCCAAGAACTCACCTGGTCGGAGAATCAAGGAGGAAGAAGACGACCCGCGGCGGCGCACGGCGGCGCCCGACGTCGGGTTCACCCTGGCTCGGCTGTGGCCACACAGAGGAAGTTCCAGAAGGAGTTTGGACCAACTTGGATCCCTCCAAACACCTCCCCACACCAAGAACCCGAGAAGAAGAAGACTTCACTTCTTTCTCTTCTCCGGCGAGGGGATGTCGGCGGCCGGTGCGCTACCTCCGTGGAGTGCGGCAGAGAGGGTGGAGTTGTTGGAGCTGGCGGCTGGGGGGAAAGGCTACGGGGTTAGGGTTTAAAGAAACCCTAGCCCGAGATAGTGAATTAATAGTGCATATAGCACAATTTCTCTTTAGTCCCTCAAACTCCATTATTTTTAGCCCAGTCACTCACAGTAGCTAGCTATCACATTTAGGTCCCTCTCAAAAGAGTAGCACGCAAAACGGAGAATAAAATATAGGGCCTATTTTGCAAAATGCCGCGTTTTCCACTGTATTTCACGCTTTTCGAGGCATTTTTGTCGTCAAGTTGAAAAATGGACTTCGCCACGACGTCCGGCTCGGCGAAACCTATTAGGTAGCGATTTTTGTTTTTTGACGAAATGCCCGAATAAATTCTCGGTCCACAACTACTGTACAATTATACAGTATGGCACGCTTCTCGAGACTCTAGGATCGTCAAACGAAAATTCCGTCTGCGCCATTACGCTCAGAACGTCAAAATTAGCTAGAATCGTCTACTCATACTGCTAGGTTTGGATTTTGGACAGTGAAATGGCCAACGACCGATCGAGAGGGGACCGAAATCAGGGGTTACTATTCATTTAACTATTCACTTAAGTCGTGGGTCCCACTAGTTTTCTTGCTGATTTCTGGACGATCCGACCGTCGGATCAACAAACGGTCTATACCATTTCCACTCGATTCGATGAGACGGTCGCACTGGCTACCTCAGATTTCCGAGATCAGACTCGGATCGGAAAGGCAGAATTTGTGCTTCGGCAACTGTGCCAACCGTACACCGGTACACCCCACTAAGGTTAATTTTGTTTCCTTGCACACATTCGCACCTGAAAAACACTCTTTACACTAACCCAATTTTTTCGAGTATTACAGTCGCACCGCTCCCACGTCGGACAACTAAACCGACGGGTCGCACCGCTCCCACGTCGGACAACTAAACCGACGGGTCGCACCGCTCATCCCTAGGCGCATCCCGCCCCACAATTACAGGGGCCCCACTCCGTCCTAGTGGGTATACACGAGTCATGGACCACTTTTTCGGAAAAGCGCACCCTTTGCGGTGGCCAAACCGCGGGTGCGCGTGCTGCAGCCTCGAGCAAAGTAACCATAGCACCAAATATACTCAACGATAAATACCACAAGGACTACCATGTTAGCACAAATAGATATTTATTTCAACAAAGCACAATCGCCGGAAACCCGACGCTAAATCCCAAAACAGAACCCACAGAGACTATCATCTACATATAATCAGATAACAAGAACCATAGAGACTATCATCTACATATAGTCAGATAGCAAGAACCATAGAGACTATCATCTACATATAGTCAGATAGCAAGAACCATAGAGACTATCATCTACATATAATCAGATAACAAGAACCATAGAGACTATCATCTACATATAGTCAGATAACAAGAACCATAGAGACTATCCACAATACCTCTGTTAAATGCACAACAGTGTTAGTTACAAATGTCGGAAATGCCATGCTAAGTCTCCAAATAAAAACCCACCTGAATGTAGGCCGATCCCGAGCTCTCACTAGACTACTGGGCGGCGGGTGCTAAACAGCTGGGCCCTGAATAGAAACTGTATTCAGGGCTAGACTGTGTGGACCTGGATCCCCACGACGAGAATACTGGTTGACCAGCAGCTTCTGGAGGCCTATGTGGTGCGTTGGTGGTGTTTGTGCACCAATTGGACACTAGTGTTGGACCCGGGGTGTTAAATGGATCACGAGAGTAGTCAATTGACCCCATCGAATGCATAGAAGTGGTTTTGCGCGCAATGGATATTAAAATTGGGCTCAACGCGAAGTTTGGACAAAAGAATATCTTTCCGGATGCCTTCGGCAATTTTTAGAGTTGGAATTTGGCAAAATGGACATCAAATTCGGATTCAGCGCGCGAAAACGGTCAAATGGACTACCCACTTGTGATTTTTGAGCACCGGTTACTGTTCACGCCGGAACAGTAACTCAGGCACGGCGGGCAGCGCCGGCGACGGCGGAGGGCGGCGGCGCGGCGGCGGGCAGGCACGGGAGCGGCGGCGGGCAGGCGTGGGCAGCCCGCGGCGCGCGGGCAGACGCGCGGGCAGGCACGTGGGCGCGCGGGCAGGTGCGCGGTCCACGGCGGCGTCGTGCACCGGGGGGCAGGCCACGTGGCATGGCAGGATTGGCCGGTTCAGCGGTCGTGGTCCACGGAATAGATCGTGCGTGTACGGTGGACCGGTGGTGACACATGGCGGAGGGTCATTGGCGCGGTGTTGTGCGCCGGGTCCACGGAGCGGGTTCTTATCGCCTCGGGGTGCGTGCAAGCAGAGGCGGCAAGCGGCGGCGCAGGCGCGCACATGGCCGCTGTCGGCCTTTCCCGCGCTCGGGCGCGCCACGTGTCGGCACCACAGCGGGCCACGTGGCGCGATGTCGGTGGATGGATTCGGTGTTGTGTGTTCGGCGGGCCACGTGGCAGGAGGCTAGTGGGCGGTTCCGGTGTTCTGTGTTCGGCGGGCTACGTGGAGGCCCATGGGCGATTCGGGCCTGCACAGTGTTGGGCCGGGCCCAACACTGTAGCAGCCCGGAAAAATTCGGGCGCCCGAATCCCGGGATACATTGGGTATTTTGTGAATTGTTTTCTGGGCCTATTTAAGCGACCCGAGCTGCTTCTTTTTCCCTTTTTCCACCATTTCCGAGCTTCAAACCAACTTGAGGCCTTCAGCAAAGTTGATCCACACCCTGTGCTGCATCCATCTGCAAAGTTTGGAGATTTTTGGTGGCACGCTTATCGAGGTTTCCATTTTTACGGCGCGGTGCGACGCTCGTCCATTTGTGTTCCCCTTAGTCGCGTTTCGGTGCACGAGCTCCCCCGGCCTACTCCGACTTCCGTTTCAGGCGATTCTTTCGCCGTTGGATCCGCGACAGACAGAGCTACGATCTTGTAATTTTCTACTTTCCCTAGTTTCGCGCTTTTCGAAGAGTTTTTCCATGCTTACTGGGACCCCTTTTTCTGATGGAATTTTTGGACAGCGACACCTTGCCTGATTTTTATCTCCGCAACCGGGCGTCGGTTGGAGATGTGCCTATACACTTTTTTCATCTACTCGACGCAAGGATCGTCACCATATTTTTCTTGGATTTTTCAGAGACCTCCCCGGAGGTAGACCTTTTTCTTCTTATCTGTGCTAGAGCTTACAGTTATGTGGATGTGAGAGTTTGCGCACATGTACTGTGGAATTTATAACTCGGCCTACGGGGCTCGGAATTTGGCGTGCAGGTACTTGTTTCGAAGGTATCGACGCAAGGAACGCGATACTATTTTTGTTGGATTTTTATGGGTTCTTGCTGCAAGTGAAAAATCCACATCTTTGGGACTGTTCCAACAGAATTGTACGTACTTGGATATTTTGGAATAAAAATGTAATCTTGACCCTTATTGTATTACCCAGGAAGGTTAGCGACCGTTTCTGAACCTGTTGGAACTGGAGAAAATTGGAGATAGTGAATTCTGGGTGTTTTCAGCTGTTTGGAGCTGAGGCTCGCGCAACTTATACCGAGGAAGCAGTTTTAGCAGATTTTGGACTGAGAGCGTCTACACTCTTCGCCGACCCTAGGTTTGCCTTGGATTGAGCACTTCAGGTGGGTAAGCTTAATATTGGTAATTATATAAGGTTTTATATCATGGTAAATGCAAGTGCACATGTGGGGATATCACCCCTCTATGATTGATATCGGGCATATTGTTGTACAACCGATATGAGCGAGAGGTAAGCAAGGAATGACCTACTTGGGTGAGATTGGTATACCATAGTAGGAATATTTCAGCATGCTTTACTAATATATGTTTCACCCACTTTTATTGTTTCTGAGGACAAAGCATGCTTGCATGGACATGTAGTTTGGCCATCTTTTACTGCTACACTACTTTTGGAACTTGACTTAGGAGAAACCATGTATTCCTTTTCTCCTTCTTTGTTAGTCAGGTGGTCTGTGTTGCTCAGGTTCGAGCAGGGGTTCTGGGTAGTGTAGTCGGGACTTGGTGTCTGGGACAGATTGGATTAGTTGTGGGGCTTTGCGGCAACCGCGGATATTGGGCGGTTGACCGGACATTTATTTATGCACCAGATTGGGTATCTGATTTGTGATGACCTGGATCTCTGCAGAGCTGTGGTAGAGTCATTGGTGACATCTGAGGAGCTTGTACTGTGTGTTGTAGGTGTTTGTGCACCAATGGGACAGTTGTGGCGGACTTCGGGCTTACTGGATCACGTGGGTGATCAATGGACTCCGTCGGATCGTTAGAAGTGGTTTCGCGCGAAGCGGATATTAAAAATGGACTCAGCGCGAAGTTTGGACCAAGGATTACCTTTCTGGATGCCTTCGGCAAATTTTGGAGTTGGAATTTGCCAAAATGGACATCAAATTCGGATTCAGCGCGCGAAAACGGTCAAAATGGACTACCTACTTGATGTTTTGGACAACCGGTCACTGTTCATGCCGGAACAGTGTTTCCGGCCGCCGGCGGGCAGCGGCGACGGCGGCGGGCAGCGGCGGAGCAGCCACGGGCAGCGCGGCGGGCAGAGGCGCGGGCCGCCCGGTCCACGCGGCAGGCGTGCACCGGGGGCTGGACGCATGGCGGCTCGGGAGTGGGCCGGTCCGCGGGGCGCGGTCTACGGAGAGCGCGGGGCGCACGGTGGACCGGGGTGGACACGTGGCGGCCGGTGGTTGGTGCGGTGTAGAGCGCTCGGTGCACCGAACGGGTGCGGGTGGCCTCGGGGCGCGTGCCCGGCAGGGTTGGCAGGCGGCACGTGGGCGCTGACCGCGGTTTCCCGCGCGTTGGGGGCGCCACGTGTCGATCCCTGGTGGTGGCCACGCGGCGCAGCGGGAGTGGGGGCTCCCGCTGTTGCCTGTTTTGTGGGCGACGTGGAGGCCTAGGTGCGTTTCGGGCGCGCACAGTGTTGGGCCGGGCCCAACACTGCAGCCGCCCGAAATCTGGAGCGCCCGGAAAATAGGACAATTTGGGTATTAATTGGATTGTTTCTCCCAGCATATAAAAGGCCGAGTTCAACTGAAGAGAGCTTCTTCCCTGTTCATCCTTTCACTGTGCGACCTTCACAAGAAATCCTCGTCTCCCTGAGGCGATTCCATCTGCAGATTTCCAGATTTTTCAGCGGCATGTAGAGTTATTATGGATCCACAAGGATCTAAATAGGTACTAACAAACAACTAGAGGGGGGGTGAATAGGTGTAATACTTAAAAACTCAATCTCAGTGCAAAATAAAAACCAATGCGGAAAATAAAAACAGCACACCGAGATATACGTGGAAACTCCAATCCAGGAGAAAAACCACGGGACCAACACGCAATAACAATCCACTAAGAATAGAAGAATAACAAGGTGATTACCGACTCCACGGACTCAAACCCCTCCTTCAGCTTCTTCGGACCTTGCGCTGACCGGTTGGATATCCACGCAATAACAATCCCTAAGAAAAGAAGAATAACAAGGTGATTACCGTCTCCACGGATTTAACCCCTCCTTCAATTTCTTGGACCTCGCGCTCCACCGTTTTGCCCGTCCACTGCTCACGTTCGAATCCACGAACGCACGCTTCGAATCCACGAAACGCCTTTAGCACACCGAATCCACGATGCCACGTCGAATCCACGACGCAAACTCAGTCGATAAGAATATTGACTTCGATGGTGATCCTTTGCTTAGATTATCAATGAAGAACCGTAGAAGAAATCTCTAAGCAAAGATTAGATCAATTCGACAAAAGATATGTTCTTGAAAGAACCATCGAATTGACCTAAAAGAGGCTATAAAGAAGAACGATGAAAACCTAGCCTCTAGGGTTGCTCTCAAGAGTTTTATAAAAAGATCGGCCGTAGCTCCCACGTTTTTGAGAAACCCTAAACGTCTATTTATAGTTTAGAAACCTTTGGAAAGAGATAAGAATCAAAAACATACCTTATCTGGAAATTTTCAGGACGGCGATCCGGATCGGATTTACTGCGATCCGGATCGTCGTAACGAGATTGACGATTCCAGAAATACCATGGTTCGGGATCCGGATCGCATTGCCCGATCCGGATCGTTCATACAAATCAGAAAACTTAACATTCGGGATCCAGATCGGAAATTGCATGGATCCGGATCGAAGTCTTGTATGAAGCAACAACCTTCGGGATCCGGATCGTTGGCTCTGATCCGGATCCTGAACAAGTCCGAACACCAGTTTTTGATTATTATGCAATTAAAAGTTCATCCAAGTGTTTCTACACTATAAGAAAGTATTCGGATCACCATAATTATTTAGTTAAACATACCTGATCCTCTTGAATACTTTCTTCTTGAGATTGATGTAACTGATCCACAATTCTTCAACTTCAATCTTCAAGACTCAAGACACTGGGTGTCAACTTGAGCTCTTGTTGAATCTTCTCTAAGTCTTTGATTGCTGATTGACAATTTGATCCCTTTAAGACTCTGACTCAACTCACTGACTTGACTCACGAAATATGCCAATACCAAAATGCCGTAACAATCTCCCCCTTTGGCAATTTCGTGACAAAACCCAAAAATACATAAAAGCGCTCAAGTCACTTATCTTAAACCAAAAATCGAAATTCAATGTTATCACCAAAACATTGATTTTCTTTGCGTGAAAGATCCAATAAATACAAAATTACATTTGAACCAAACAGTCCTAGAACATACTCTATGACTTAGGACTTGGAGTCTTAAAGTGATGTAATTCCTGCAAAACAAAACTCCAAACAAAATCAAACGTTAGTCGTTAGAAATTAGAATCCTACATTTGATTCGTCTTCCTTTTGGTTCTTTTGTTTTTCGGCTCTTTCAAATTTTCTTTGTCTCCCCCTATCTTGAGCATCTCTAACATGTTTTCCATGTTCTCCATGTTCTTGAGCATCTATGTTCTCCCCCTTTGTGATACGATCATCATTTTCCGTTCTCCCCCATTTTTTCATTTTCGTTTGTACTCTCTTGATGATCTCATCTCCGATCATTTCTCTTCTCCCCCTTTTTGTCACAAATTGTCAAACAGTGAACATACTAGACAAAAGTAAATCACTAACAATATTAGTTCATAGAGAAAGAGAGATAAAAACTCAGTTCTGGTATATAACAAAAATGCAGATTCCGTACCTATACCAGAAAGCAAAAATCAAATAATTTCTTGAAACAAATCCAGATTTTAGAATCTTTTCAAATACCGATTTGTATTCCATCAAGAAATCAATTTAAGTGCTTTAAACAGTGAATTCACACAGATGTCATTCAATCCAATTAATTTCACAAAATTAAAAAGATTTACTCCAAAATCATGAAAAATAAAGGTAAAACATTATAAACCGTTTTTCATGTTATATTCATCAAACACAAGTCATCAAAAATAATCTTGAGATCCAAACTCTATCAAGATGTAACGGATTTACAAAGATGACTTACAGAGATTTCCAAATGACATCAATTTGATTTCTTACCCTTTCAAATTTGAGATAAGCACTAAAATACCTAAGGGTGGCTCTTTGAGCATCTTTCAACTATTCCACCTTATACCAACCAGGAGATTGTTCAAAATATAAGAGTTTTGCATATAAATCTCCAAATGCTTCAACTAAAGATTTTCTCATAAAATACTATCAAGCATCCATAACATGTGGTAGCTTCACACACAAACCGGACGACCGGGGTGGCAGCTCTTTCCTACATGTGGTGGTAGTTTTCACACTCCTTTCGGATGTAACTCTTTCCACATCTTTTGCAAATCATTTCAATACCCTTGAAAGAATGCAATCTCTTACGTGAAAGAATTAAATCCCAAATTTTAGTCTATCGGTTGTCTCACGTTTATCACAATGAATTCACACAACCGAGATAGATTAAGCATCTAAAGATCACACATGATTTCTAAAATTTGATGCTTATAAAATCAAAAACTCCTATAATGAAGTATCTTCAAGATTATGATTAAGGAGTAAAGTTGATAATCCAAATAAAATTAATTTGGAGTGAATAAAAGTGAAGCCCTTTTTATTCAATGCACTTGTTCAGTAAAAACCCTTTTGTTCAAAAACAAAGTATAAAAACGAAGAGCATTGAGAAACATGTAATGCAAAGATTAAGAAAAATATGAAAGGAAAACTAATCAAAGCATTACATACAGTCATAAGCTATTTAGAACTTAAGACAAGGAAAGATATCACCTTTCCGAATCCAAAATCGCTGGATTTTGGGTTGTCTTGATTCGTTGTGGCCGGGGGTTGTCCGCTTTGACTGTTGATCCACCTTAGGTCTTTGCCTCGCAGTGATCCACTTGAATGATTGATGTTGTGGCTCGGACCTTTGGTGGGTTGAGTGAACTCCTTTGACTTGATGTGTCTTTTGATTCCGTTGAGTTCGCTCCGTAGATGAAGTTGCCGAAGGACTCTTCTTTCTCTTTTTCGGGCAATTCTTCACCAAATGTCCTTCAAGTCCACATAGGTGACAAGTTCTTCCTTTCAATTTCATTGTGGAACTTGAAGCATTCACAGTTTGGTTCTTTTTGAATCCCAAACCAACCTTGCTTGTTTGACCTAATCCGGACATACATTCAAGTTTCTTGGAACCGGTTGAAATCCTTTGTATGTCGGATTTAAGTTGATGAACTTGCTTGGTCAATGCTTGATTGGTGACATGTATTTCCTCAAACTGCTTTTCAAGAAAATCAATCTTGTTAATATGGGAATTAACGACCGTTTCCGATTGATTTATCTTTTCTTGGAGGATTTTATTATTATCCAATAAAAGCTCTCGTTCCTCCTCGAGATCATGAAGTTTGATCTTTAAAGCATGATTCTCGTCTTGATCTTCAAGTCGTTGCTTTCTCAACTTCTTGATATGTTTGGCCATCTTCTTAGATTCCGCAAGAAGTTGTTGATATGCCTCAACGAGTTCTTCCTCGTCCGACTCCCCCTCACTTGATGACTCTCCGCCGGTTGTTGATGTTTCATACAAAATCAAAGGAGTAGAGTTAGTGACTAATGATGATAAACAATTATTAGAAGAGGGAAAATGAGAGGCATGAGAAGCAACGATTTTTTCCTCTTTACTTGAGGTTGATTCATTAGAAGTAAAATCGTCCCAAGTTTTCGCTTGCAAAGCCTTCTTTTTATATAATTTCGGAGTAGGACAATCCGTTGAAATATGGCCGTAGCCTTTGCATCTATAACATCGGATTTCCCCTTCGAATTCATCTTTTTCCTTAGAAGGTTTTGCAAGGAATTTGAGGTTAGAGGATTTAGAACCCGATGATCCTTAGATGGTTTCGTGGATGAAGATCCATCGGTTCGATTCTTCCAAAATTTCCGACGAAATTTCTTTGTGATCCGCGCCAATTGTTCTTCAAAATCGGCAAAAGAGATTTCATCGTCGGAACTCGATTCGCTATCTTCTTTCTTTGTGGATTTGAATGCAATACCTGTAAGCTTAGAAGAAGACTTGGAAGAAACTTGATTAGTAGGAAAAGTCAATTCATAAGTTTGCAAAGCACCTACTAATTCCTCAACACTCATCTCATCCGGATGACTAACGGTTTCAATGGCGGTAACCTTTGCCCTAAACCGTTCCGGAAGAGTCCGAAGTATCTTTCTTACAATTTTCGACTCCGGGATCTTTTCTCCTAGATTAGCACATGTATTAATTACATCTTGAAGTCTAGTGTAATAATCTGTAAACAATTCATGCTCTTCCATATGAATAGAGTCAAATTGACTTGTAAGCATCTGGAGCTTTTGAATTTTTACAAGATTAGTACCCTCATGTGTAATTTTGAGAATATCCCAAATTTCCTTCGCGGTTCACACGCGGAAATTCTTGTGAACTCAGTCGAGGAAAGAGAATTAAATAAGGCGTTCATACCTTTCCCATTGTAAGAAGATCTTTCAAATTCCTCTTTGGACCATCTAGAGCGAGGTTTTGGGGTAGTAGAATTCCTACTTCCTCAACAGGATGCACCCAACCGTATTCCACGGATTGCCATACCCGCTCATCAATTGCGATGAGAAAAGCTCTCATCGCACTTTCCAATAAGCATAATTAGTCCCATCAAAAAGAGGAGGTCTATAAATATTACCACTTTCACCCATCATGATAGATAAACCTAAAACCCTCTCTGATACCAATTGTAGAGTTATTATGGATCCACAAGGATCTAAATAGGTACTAACAAACAACTAGAGGGGGGGTGAATAGGTGTAATACTTAAAAACTCAATCTCAGTGCAAAATAAAAACCAATGCGGAAAATAAAAACAGCACACCGAGATATACGTGGAAACTCCAATCCAGGAGAAAAACCACGGGACCAACACGCAATAACAATCCACTAAGAATAGAAGAATAACAAGGTGATTACCGACTCCACGGACTCAAACCCCTCCTTCAGCTTCTTCGGACCTTGCGCTGACCGGTTGGATATCCACGCAATAACAATCCCTAAGAAAAGAAGAATAACAAGGTGATTACCGTCTCCACGGATTTAACCCCTCCTTCAATTTCTTGGACCTCGCGCTCCACCGTTTTGCCCGTCCACTGCTCACGTTCGAATCCACGAACGCACGCTTCGAATCCACGAAACGCCTTTAGCACACCGAATCCACGATGCCACGTCGAATCCACGACGCAAACTCAGTCGATAAGAATATTGACTTCGATGGTGATCCTTTGCTTAGATTATCAATGAAGAACCGTAGAAGAAATCTCTAAGCAAAGATTAGATCAATTCGACAAAAGATATGTTCTTGAAAGAACCATCGAATTGACCTAAAAGAGGCTATAAAGAAGAACGATGAAAACCTAGCCTCTAGGGTTGCTCTAGAGAGTTTTATAAAAAGATCGGCCGTAGCTCCCATGTTTTTGAGAAACCCTAAACGTCTATTTATAGTTTAGAAACCTTTGGAAAGAGATAAGAATCAAAAACATACCTTATCTGGAAATTTTCAGGACGGCGATCCGGATCGGATTTACTGCGATCCGGATCGTCGTAACGAGATTGACGATTCCAGAAATACCATGGTTCGGGATCCGGATCGCATTGTCCGATCCGGATCGTTCATACAAATCAGAAAACTTAACATTCAGGATCCAGATCGGAAATTGCATGGATCCGGATCGAAGTCTTGTATGAAGCAACAACCTTCGGGATCCGGATCGTTGGCTCTGATCCGGATCCTGAACAAGTCCGAACACCAGTTTTTGATTATTATGCAATTAAAAGTTCATCCAAGTGTTTCTACACTATAAGAAAGTATTCGGATCACCATAATTATTAGTTAAACATACCTGATCCTCTTGAATACGTTCTTCTTGAGATTGATGTAACTGATCCACAATTCTTCAACTTCAATCTTCAAGACTCAAGACACTGGGTGTCAACTTGAGCTCTTGTTGAATCTTCTCTAAGTCTTTGATTGCTGATTGACAATTTGATCCCTTTAAGACTCTGACTCAACTCACTGACTTGACTCACGAAATATGCCAATACCAAAATGCCGTAACACGGCACGCATCCTGCGGTTACCATTTTTACGGGGGCGGCGCGACGCTCGTTCGTTTGCGGTCTTCTTCGTCGCGTTTTGGTGCGAGGGACTCCCCCGGCTTACCCCGAGAACCTATTTCTGTGATTCTTGCGCCGTTGGCTTCACGACAGGTAGGGCTACGTTTTCCCATGTTTACTGGTTTTTCCCATTCCGAGCTTTTCATGGGTTTTTCGGATCATCTTGTGACCTCATTTTCTGGGGCGGAGTTTTGGGACAGCGGTGCGGTATTTTGGCGATATCTTCGCGCACAGGCATCGGATTGGGGCGATTCAAAAGGCGTTTTGCATCTACACATCACGAGGAATATCCCCAAATTTTCTTGGAATTTTTCTCAATTTTTCCCCGAAGGTGAATGTCCCTGTTTACAGAACCTTGTGGTTCAGTTTTTGAGAGTAGTTTATTTCGGGGTGGTTCCCTTGTCGGATTGTTCTCAGTGTAGGAAACTCGGATTTGAGCGTGCAGGTAGTCGTTTCGACGGGTTCGTCGCGAGGATCGTGACAGTATTTTTCTTGGAATTTTCCGGGCACTTCTCGCAGGTAAAACAGGGAAACTGTGGACTGTTGTGTTGGGGCAGATTTGTGTGAGCATTGTATGTTAATTTTGTATGTTCTTTTGGGAATTTTGTACAGCGATCGCGGCGGCTTATCGGTTTGGGCGAGAGCACTTTTTGGACTTGGAATTAGCGATCGAGGTGGGTGGTTGTTGTTTACCTCTATTTTGACATGCTCACTAGGAATATTAGAGTGATCCCTTTATTTGGACATGCATGCTTAAGTGATATAAAATTGTGAGCCCTTCATATGGAAATTACTATTGTGGATATTTGATAGTGGTTGGGACTTATACATGTTGGTATGGATGGAATGTTAGCGTTTAACCTTGCATGTGGATTGGGTTATTTATTTTGGGCTTTATGATTATCCTGTTAGTGGTTGGTACTATTTGAGGACTTTATGACATGCATAGGTGGATAGTGATGCGTTATCATGGATCATAGACATGTGTGGCTGGATAATGTTTTAGCATGATGGTTATATCTATGCGGAGTTATTAATTGTTACACATGTGAACCACTATTGGTCGCCTTTTCCTTTATTTCCCTTGAGAACACTTGCATGCTTGTTGGATATCTAGGTAGGCCATCTTTTATCGCTACACTTTCATGCTAGAACTTGACTTAGGAGAACCTTGTTTTGCTTCTTTCTCCTTTTCGTTAGTCAGGTGGGTTTGCTCGGGTTTGAGCAGGGGTTTGGGATAGTGTACCGGGGCCTCGATTATGGATCATGGGTTTTGGCGGCGACCGCGGATATGGGCGTGTTGACCGGATGTCGGTTATAGGACATCGGTGTGATAGGGCATGCTTATGAGTGACTAGAGGTTTTGTGGCAACGCGGATATTAGGCGGTTGACCAGTTGTCGGATGTTGGGACATGTTTGTGATTGTGGTTATTCCGGCGACCCGCGGATTTTGGGGCGGTTGACCGGAGGTCGGTTATGAGACCTGGTCGTGGATTGTGGGGGTATTGCGGCAATCGCGGATATTGGGCGATTGACCGGATGGTTACTTTTGCATCTGATTGGGGATCATTTTTCTTTTAGTGGAGGGTTGTGCTCCACTGGGGGCTTTATGTTGTGATCCAGTCCCTCTTTATCAACGGCACGGTTTTTCCCGGTGATGCTTTATCCCACCGGCTCGTTTATTGCCCGGTGATGCCTTTACCTCGTGGGGTAGCTTCCCCTCGAGATCCCCATCCGAGGCCGGGGCGGACAGTTATGGACAGTTTTGCTATCACTCGGCGCGGCTTATTTGCCCGATGATGAGTGGCGGCAGCAGGAGGTTTGCTATCACATCGGCGCGGCTTCCGTGCCCGATTATGAGGGCTGTACAGATTGGGTTCATCTGGGAACGGTTGGTTTATTGTTGCTTAGGTTATTCCAGTCTATGACTTATTTTTTGAGGCATAGTAGTGTAGATTCCCCTTCTTCAGCGGTTTCTTTTCTACCACTCTTCTTTCCTTTTTTGCCTCTGGTAGACCTAGTGGGTGTGGCAGAGTTTGAGGGTTTACCCACTAGGGAGGCTACTGGTTTACTAGAGTTCTCACCCCCATTCTTCTTTCCTCTTTTCTTCCTCCTTGTTTTGCAGTGTCTTATGCGGGTGCTGCTGGCCCCTTTCAGCGTCGGTGTCGAGGAGAGAGGACGGCTACGTAGATAATCTCGAGCAGGGATGAGCGTTTACTGGACTGTTGTGTACCCGTTTCCTCAGACTTGTACTTTTACATTTGGGACTCTGGCTTTTGCAGAGGTTTGTATTATTTTGGGTGAGCTGGGAGAGACAGATGTATCTATTTTTACTATGTATGGTATTTTATTTCCAGCTTCAGTCTGAGATGTATTAGTTTTTTCAGCTCTTTTTTAATTGCTCTTTATTGTTATCTCTTATATTTGAGCGGTAGGTTGGCGCTTCATGTACGCGTGAAATACCGGGTGCACAAAGAGCGACCTGTAGACGGGCCCGGGTTCTGGTTTACACTGGGGCGTGACATGATTTCTCTAGTGGACAGATTTCCCACCATTTAGTATTTTTGCATCTATTGAGGACCGAGGCTTT
>CM055062.1:36348504-36408205 GCA_029204045.2 Tillandsia leiboldiana | reverse complement strand
GCGAAGTTTGGTACCAAGGATTACCTTTCTGGATGACCTTCGGCAAATTTTTGGAGTTGGAATTTGCCAAATGACATCAAATTTCGGATTCAGCGCGCAATATAGAGACAGTAACGGGCCAAAATGGACTACCTACTTGATGTTTTTGGACAACCTGATCACTGGTTCATAAGCCGGAACAGTGTTTCCGGCCGCGCGGCGGGCAAGCGGCGACGGCGGCGGGCAGCGGCGTAGCCGCCACGGGCAGCGCGCGTGCAGAAGGCGCGGGGCCGCCCTGAGAATCCACGGCGGCATGCGTGACGTCCGTGGGCTGGCGCATGGCGCTCGGAGTGGCGCGTTCCGGCGGGGCGCGGTCTACGGAGAGCGCTGGGGGGGGCGCCACGGTGGACCGGGGGTGGACACGTGGCGGCCTGGTGGTTTGGTGCGGGGGAGAGCGCTCGGTGCACCGAACGGGTGCGGGTGGCCTTCGTTGGCGGTTGGCCCGGCAGGGTGTGCGAGGCGCACGTGGTCGCTGACCGCCGGGTTCCCGCGCGTTGGGGGCGCCACGTGTCGATCCCGTGGTGGTGGCCACCAGCGGCGCAAGCCTGAGTGGGGGCTCCCGCTGTTGCCTTGTTTTGCCTGGGCGACTGGAGGCGAGGTGCGTTTCGGGGGCGCGCACAGTGTTGTTTGGGCCGGGCCCCAACACTGCAGCCGCCCGAAATCTGGACGCGCCGGAAACATAGGACACCTTGGGTATTAATTGGATTGTTCTTCTCCATCATATAAAAGGCCGAGGTTCAACTGAATAGAGCTTCTTCCCTGTTCTCCTTTCACTGTGTCGACCCTCACAAGAAACCCTCGTCTCCCTGAGGCGATCCACCTGCATGATTTCAGATTTTTCAGCGGCTGTAGAGTTATTATGGATCCACAAGGATCTAAATAGGTACTATCAAACAACTAGAGGGGGGGTGAATAGGTGTAATACTTAAAAACTCAATCTCAGTGCAAAATAAAAACCAATGCGGAAAATAAAAACAGCACACCGAGATTTACGTGGAAACTCCAATCCAGGAGAAAAACCACGGGACCAACACGCAATAACAATCCACTAAGAATAGAAGAATAACAAGGTGATTACCGACTCCACGGACTCAACCCCTCCTTCAGCTTCTTCGGACCTTGCGCTGACCGGTTGGATATCCACGCAATAACAATCCCTAAGAAAAGAAGAATAACAAGGTGATTACCGTCTCCACGGATTTAACCCCTCCTTCAATTTCTTGGACCTCGCGCTCCACCGTTTTGCACGTCCACTGCACACGTTCGAATCCACGAACGCACGCTTCGAATCCACGAAACGCCTTTAGCACACCGAATCCACGATGCCACGTCGAATCCACGACGCAAACTCAGTCGATAAGAATATTGACTTCGATGGTGATCCTTTGCTTAGATTCTCATTGAAGAACCGTAGAAGAAATCTCTAAGCAAAGATTAGATCAATTCGACAAAAGATATGTTCTTGAAAGAACCATCGAATTGACCTAAAAGAGGCTATAAAGAAGAACGATGAAAACCTAGCCTCTAGGGTTGCTCTCAAGTGTTTTATAAATTGATCGGCCGTAGCTCCCACGTTTTTGAGAAACCCTAAATGTCTATTTATAGTTTAGAAACCTTTGGAAAGAGATAAGAATCAAAAACATACCTTATCTGGAAATTTTCAGGACGGCGATCCGGATCGGATTTACTGCGATCCGGATCGTCGTAACGAGATTGACGATTCCAGAAAACCAAGGGTTCGGGATCCGGATCGCATTGCCCGATCCGGATCGTTCATACAAATCAGAAAACTTAACATTCGGGATCCGGATCGGAAATTGCATGGATCCGGATCGAAGTCTTGTATGAAGCAACAACCTTCGGGATCCGGATCGTTGGCTCTGATCCGGATCCTGAACATGTCCGAACACCAGTTTTTGATTATTATGCAATTAAAAGTTCATCCAAGTGTTTCTACACTATAAGAAAGTATTCGGATCACCACAATTATTTAGTTAAACATACCTGATCCTCTTGAATACTTTCTTCTTGAGATTGATGTAACTGATCCACAATTCTTCAACTTCAATCTTCAAGACTCAAGACACTGAGTGTCAACTTGAGCTCTTGTTGAATCTTCTCTAAGTCTTTGATTGCTGATTGACAATTTGATCCCTTTAAGACTCCGACTCAACTCACTGACTTGACTCACGAAATATGCCAATACCAAAATGCCGTAACAATCTCCCCCTTTGGCAATTTCGTGACAAAACCCAAAAATACATAAAAGCGCTCAAGTCACTCATCTTAAACCAAAAATCGAAATTCAATGTCATCACCAAAACATTGATTTTCTTTGCGTGAAAGATCCAATAAATACAAAATTACATTTGAACCAAACAGTCCTAGAACATACTCTATGACTTAGGACTTGGAGTCTTAAAGTGATGTAATTCCTGCAAAACAAAACTCCAAACAAAATCAAACGTTAGTCGTTAGAAATTAAAATCCTACATTTGATTCGTCTTCCTTTTGGTTCTTTTGTTTTTCGGCTCTTTCAATTTTCTTTGTCTCCCCCTATCTTGAGCATCTCTAACATGTTCTCCATGTTCTTGAGCATCTATGTTCTCCCCCTTTGTGGTACGATCATCATTTTCCGTTCTCCCCCATTTTTCCATTTTCGTTTGTCCTCTCTTGATGATCTCATCTCCGTCATTTCTCTTCTCCCCCTTTTTGTCACAAATTGTCAAACAGTGACATACTAGACAAAAGTAAATCACTAACAATAGTAGTTCATATAGAGAAAGAGAGATAAAAACTCAGTTCTGGTATATAACTAAAAATGCAGATTCCGTACCTATACTCAGAAAGCAAAGAATCAAATATTTCTTGAAACAAATCCAGATTTTAGAATCTTTTCAAATACCGATTTGTATTCCATCAAGAAATCAATTTAAGTGCTTTAGAACAGTGAATTCACACAGATGGTCATTCAATCCAATTAATTTCACAAAATTAAAAAGATTTACTCCAAAATCATGAAAAATAAAGGTAAAACATTATAAACCGTTTTTCATGTATATTCATCAAACACAAGTCATCAAAAAATAATCTTGAGATCCAACTCTATCAAGATGTAACGGATTTACAAAGATGACTTACAGAGATTTCCAATGACATCAATTTGATTTCTTACCCTTTCAAATTTGAAGATAAGCACTAAAATACCTAAGGGTGGCTCTTTGAGCATCTTTCAACTATTCCACCTTATACCAACCAGGAAGATTGTTCAAAATATAAGAGTTTTGCATATAAATCTCCAAATGCTTCAACTAAAGATTTCTCATAAAATACTATCAAGCATCCATAACATGTGGTAGCTTCACACACAAACCGGACGACCGGGGTGGCAGCTCTTTCCTACATGTGGTGGTAGTTTTCACACTCCTTTCGGATGTAACTCTTTCCACATCTTTTGCAAATCATTTCAATACCCTTGAAAGAATGCAATCTCTTACGTGAAAGAATTAAATCCCAAATTTTAGTCTATCGGTTGTCTCACGTTTATCACAATGAATTCACACAACCGAGATAGATTAAGCATCTAAAGATCACACATGATTTCTAAAATTTGATGCTTATAAATCAAAAAACTCCTATAATGAAGTATCTTCAAGATTATGATTAAGGAGTAAAGTTGATAATCCAAATAAAATTAATTTGGAGTGAATAAAAGTGAAGCCCTTTTTATTCAATGCACTTGTTCAGTAAAAACCCTTTTGTTCAAAAACAAAGTATAAAAACGAAGAGCATTGAGAAACATGTAATGCAAAGATTAAGAAAAATATGAAAGGAAAACTAATCAAAGCATTACATACAGTCATAAGCTATTTAGAACTTAAGACAAGGAAAGATATCACCTTTCCGAATCCAAAATCGCTGGATTTTGGGTTGTCTTGATTCGTTGTGGCCGGGGGTTGTCCGCTTTGACTGTTGATCCACCTTAGGTCTTTGCCTCGCAGTGATCCACTTGAATGATTGATGTTGTGGCTCGGACCTTTGGTGGGTTGAGTGAACTCCTTTGACTTGATGTGTCTTTTGATTCCGTTGAGTTCGCTCCGTAGATGAAGTTGCCGAAGGACTCTTCTTCTCTTTTTCGGGCAATTCTTCACCAAATGTCCTTCAAGTCCACATAGGTGACAAGTTCTTCCTTTCAATTTCATTGTGGAACTTGAAGCATTCACAGTTTGGTTCTTTTTGAATCCCAAACCAACCTTGCTTGTTTGACCTAATCCGGACATACATTCAAGTTTCTTGGAACCGGTTGAAATCCTTTGTATGTCGGATTTAAGTTGATGAACTTGCTTGGTCAATGCTTGATTGGTGACATGTATTTCCTCAAACTGCTTTTCAAGAAAATCAATCTTGTTAATATGGGAATTAACGACCGTTTCCGATTGATTTATCTTTTCTTGGAGGATTTTATTATTATCCAATAAAAGCTCTCGTTCCTCCTCGAGATCATGAAGTTTGATCTTTAAAGCATGATTCTCGTCTTGATCTTCAAGTCGTTGCTTTCTCAACTTCTTGATATGTTTGGCCATCTTCTTAGATTCCGCAAGAAGTTGTTGATATGCCTCAACGAGTTCTTCCTCGTCCGACTCCCCCTCACTTGATGACTCTCCGCCGGTTGTTGATGTTTCATACAAAATCAAAGGAGTAGAGTTAGTGACTAATGATGATAAACAATTATTAGAAGAGGGAAAATGAGAGGCATGAGAAGCAACGATTTTTTCCTCTTTACTTGAGGTTGATTCATTAGAAGTAAAATCGTCCCAAGTTTTCGCTTGCAAAGCCTTCTTTTTATATAATTTCGGAGTAGGACAATCCGTTGAAATATGGCCGTAGCCTTTGCATCTATAACATCGGATTTCCCCTTCGAATTCATCTTTTTCCTTAGAAGGTTTTGCAAGGAATTTGAGGTTAGAGGATTTAGAACCCGATGATCCTTTAGATGGTTTCGTGGATGAAGATCCATCGGTTCGATTCTTCCAAAATTTCCGACGAAATTTCTTTGTGATCCGCGCCAATTGTTCTTCAAAATCGGCAAAAGAGATTTCATCGTCGGAACTCGATTCGCTATCTTCTTTCTTTGTGGATTTGAATGCAATACCTGTAAGCTTAGAAGAAGACTTGGAAGAAACTTGATTAGTAGGAAAAGTCAATTCATAAGTTTGCAAAGCACCTACTAATTCCTCAACACTCATCTCATCCGGATGACTAACGGTTTCAATGGCGGTAACCTTTGCCCTAAACCGTTCCGGAAGAGTCCGAAGTATCTTTCTTACAATTTTCGACTCCGGGATCTTTTCTCCTAGATTAGCACATGTATTAATTACATCTTGAAGTCTAGTGTAATAATCTGTAAACAATTCATGCTCTTCCATATGAATAGAGTCAAATTGACTTGTAAGCATCTGGAGCTTTTGAATTTTTACAAGATTAGTACCCTCATGTGTAATTTTGAGAATATCCCAAATTTCCTTCGCGGTTTCACACGCGGAAATTCTTGTGAACTCAGTCGAGGAAAGAGAATTAAATAAGGCGTTCATACCTTTCCCATTGTAAGAAGATCTTTCAAATTCCTCTTTGGACCATCTAGAGCGAGGTTTTGGGGTAGTAGAATTTCCTACTTCCTCAACAGGATGCACCCAACCGTATTCCACGGATTGCCATACCCGCTCATCAATTGCGATGAGAAAAGCTCTCATCCGCACTTTCCAATAAGCATAATTAGTCCCATCAAAAAGAGGAGGTCTATAAATATTACCACTTTCACCCATCATGATAGATAAACCTAAAACCCTCTCTGATACCAATTGTAGAGTTATTATGGATCCACAAGGATCTAAATAGGTACTAACAAACAACTAGAGGGGGGGTGAATAGGTGTAATACTTAAAAACTCAATCTCAGTGCAAAATAAAAACCAATGCGGAAAATAAAAACAGCACACCGAGATATACGTGGAAACTCCAATCCAGGAGAAAAACCACGGGACCAACACGCAATAACAATCCACTAAGAATAGAAGAATAACAAGGTGATTACCGACTCCACGGACTCAAACCCCTCCTTCAGCTTCTTCGGACCTTGCGCTGACCGGTTGGATATCCACGCAATAACAATCCCTAAGAAAAGAAGAATAACAAGGTGATTACCGTCTCCACGGATTTAACCCCTCCTTCAATTTCTTGGACCTCGCGCTCCACCGTTTTGCCCGTCCACTGCTCACGTTCGAATCCACGAACGCACGCTTCGAATCCACGAAACGCCTTTAGCACACCGAATCCACGATGCCACGTCGAATCCACGACGCAAACTCAGTCGATAAGAATATTGACTTCGATGGTGATCCTTTGCTTAGATTATCAATGAAGAACCGTAGAAGAAATCTCTAAGCAAAGATTAGATCAATTCGACAAAAGATATGTTCTTGAAAGAACCATCGAATTGACCTAAAAGAGGCTATAAAGAAGAACGATGAAAACCTAGCCTCTAGGGTTGCTCTAGAGAGTTTTATAAAAAGATCGGCCGTAGCTCCCATGTTTTTGAGAAACCCTAAACGTCTATTTATAGTTTAGAAACCTTTGGAAAGAGATAAGAATCAAAAACATACCTTATCTGGAAATTTTCAGGACGGCGATCCGGATCGGATTTACTGCGATCCGGATCGTCGTAACGAGATTGACGATTCCAGAAATACCATGGTTCGGGATCCGGATCGCATTGTCCGATCCGGATCGTTCATACAAATCAGAAAACTTAACATTCAGGATCCAGATCGGAAATTGCATGGATCCGGATCGAAGTCTTGTATGAAGCAACAACCTTCGGGATCCGGATCGTTGGCTCTGATCCGGATCCTGAACAAGTCCGAACACCAGTTTTTGATTATTATGCAATTAAAAGTTCATCCAAGTGTTTCTACACTATAAGAAAGTATTCGGATCACCATAATTATTTAGTTAAACATACCTGATCCTCTTGAATACTTTCTTCTTGAGATTGATGTAACTGATCCACAATTCTTCAACTTCAATCTTCAAGACTCAAGACACTGGGTGTCAACTTGAGCTCTTGTTGAATCTTCTCTAAGTCTTTGATTGCTGATTGACAATTTGATCCCTTTAAGACTCTGACTCAACTCACTGACTTGACTCACGAAATATGCCAATACCAAAATGCCGTAACACGGCACGCATCCTGCGGTTACCATTTTTACGGGGCGGCGCGACGCTCGTTCGTTTGCGGTCTTCTTCGTCGCGTTTTGGTGCGAGGACTCCCCCGGCTTACCCCGAGAACCTATTTCTGTGATTCTTGCGCCGTTGGCTTCACGACAGGTAGGGCTACGTTTCCCATGTTTACTGGTTTTTCCCATTCCGAGCTTTTCATGGGTTTTTCGGATCATCTTGTGACCTCATTTTCTGGGGCGGAGTTTTGGGACAGCGGTGCGGTATTTTGGCGATATCTTCGCGCACAGGCATCGGATTGGGGCGATTCAAAAGGCGTTTTGCATCTACACATCACGAGGAATATCCCCAAATTTTCTTGGAATTTTCTCAATTTTTCCCCGAAGGTGAATGTCCCTGTTTACAGAACCTTGTGGTTCAGTTTTTGAGAGTAGTTTATTTCGGGGTGGTTCCCTTGTCGGATTTGTTTCTCAGTGTAGGAAACTCGGATTTGAGCGTGCAGGTAGTCGTTTCGACGGGTTCGTCGCGAGGATCGTGACAGTATTTTTCTTGGAATTTTCCGGGCACTTCTCGCAGGTAAAAACAGGGAAACTGTGGACTGTTGTGTTTGGGGCAGATTTGTGTGAGCATTGTATGTTAATTTTGTATGTTCTTTTGGGAATTTTGTACAGCGATCGCGGCGGCTTATCGGTTTGGGCGAGAGCACTTTTTGGACTTGGAATTAGCGATCGAGGTGGGTGGTTGTTGTTTACCTCTATTTTGACATGCTCACTAGGAATATTAGAGTGATCCCTTTATTTGGACATGCATGCTTAAGTGATATAAAATTGTGAGCCCTTCATATGGAAATTACTATTGTGGATATTTGATAGTGGTTGGGACTTATACATGTTGGTATGGATGGAATGTTAGCGTTTAACCTTGCATGTGGATTGGGTTATTTATTTTGGGCTTTATGATTATCCTGTTAGTGGTTGGTACTATTTGAGGACTTTATGACATGCATAGGTGGATAGTGATGCGTTATCATGGATCATAGACATGTGTGGCTGGATAATGTTTTAGCATGATGGTTATATCTATGCGGAGTTATTAATTGTTACACATGTGGAACCACTATTGGTCGCCTTTTTCCTTTATTTCCTTGAGAACACTTGCATGCTTGTTTGGATATCTAGGTAGGCCATCTTTTATCGCTACACTTTCATGCTAGAACTTGACTTAGGAGAAACCTTGTTTGCTTCTTTCTCCTTTTCGTTAGTCAGGTGGGTTTGCTCGGGTTTGAGCAGGGGTTTGGGATAGTGTAGCCGGGGCCTCGATTATGGATCATGGGTTTTGGCGGCGACCGCGGATATTGGGCGGTTGACCGGATGTCGGTTATAGGACATCGGTGATAGGGCATGATTATGGACTAGAGGGTTTTGTGGCAACCGCGGATAGTAGGCGGTTGACCAGATGTCGGATGTGGGACATGTTTGTGATTGTGGGTTATTCCGGCGACCGCGGATTTTGGGCGGTTGACCGGAGGTCGGTTATGAGACCTGGTCGTGGATTGTGGGGTATTGCGGCAATCGCGGATATTGGGCGATTGACCGGATGGTTACTTTTGCATCTGATTGGGGAATCAGTTTTCTTTTAGTGGAGGGTTGTGCTCCACTGGGGGCTTTATAGTTGTGATCCAGTCCTGCTTTTATCACCGGCACGGTTATTGCCCGGTGATGCTTTTATCACACCGGCGCGGTTATTGCCCGGTGATGCTTTACTCGTGTGGGTAGCTCCCCTCGAGATCCCATCCGGAGGCCGGGGCTGGACAGTTATGGACAGTTTTGCTATCACATCGGCGCGGCTTATTTGCCCGATGATGAGGGCGGCAGCAGGAGGTTTGCTATCACATCGGCGCGGCTTCCTTGCCCGATGATGAGGGCGGTACAGATTGGGTTCATCTGGGACGGTTGGTTATTGTTGCTTACGGTTATTCCAGTCTAGGACTGTATTTTTGAGGCATATTAGTGGTAGATTCCCCTTCTTCAGCGGTTTCTTTTCTTACCACTCTTCTTTCCTTTTTGCCTCTGGTAGACCTAGTGGGTGTGGCAGAGTTTGAGGTTTTACCCACTAGGGGAGGCTACTGGTTTACTAGTAGTTCTCACCCCCATTCTTCTTTCCTCTTTTTCTTCCTCCTTGTTTTGCAGTGTCTTATGCGGGTGCTGCTGGGCTTTCAGCGGCGGGTCGAGGAGAGAGGACGGCTAAGTAGATAGATCTCGAGGCAGGATGAGCGTGTTAGCTGGACTGTTGGTGTACCCAGGTTTCCTCAGACGGTTGTACTTTTACATTTGGGACTGGCTTTTGCCAGCAGGTTGTATTTATTTTGGTGAGCTGGGAGAGACAGATGTATCATTTATACATATGTATTGTATTTTATTTCCAGCTTCAGTCTGAGATGTATTAGTTTTAGTTCAGCTCTGTTTTATTGCTCTTTTATTGTTATCTCTTATATTTGAGCAGGTTTGGCGCTTCATGTACGCGGGAAATACCGTGTGCACGGCGGATCTGTAGACGGGCCCGGGTTCTGGTTTACACCTGGGGCGTGACATGATTTCTCTAGTGGACAGAGTTTCCCACCATTTGAGTATTTTTGCATCTGATTGAGGACCGAGGCTTTCTTTAGTGGTTGGGCTTTCCCACTTTGATCAGAGTCATGATCCAGTCCTGCTGATTTACAATACTTGTTACTGAGGCACTTTACTCGTGTGGGTCGCTCCCCTCGAGTGCCACTCCGGAGTGTGCGATTTTCAGACTTCGAGTCCTTGAGACTCCCATCCCCTATCGGTGTTATGCGTAGGCTGGCATACCCGATTTGGCAGGCACAGCAGGCAGTACCAGTTCTACTGGTGGCATTAGATTGGGTTTGTTACAGACATTTGCCTTATAGTTGCACTCATGTCAGGGGGACCGAGTGGAGTCTAGTAGCTGTGTTTAGACCAGTGCTAGTGTTGTTGGGAACCGTCTAGGGTTACGGTGGTCCCAGGGTCATTGTGAGTTGTTGACCGTGGCATAGGCAGGCTTGGCAGGCAAAGCAGGCATAGGCAGGCATGGCAGGCATAGCAGGCATAGGCAGGCTTGGCAGGCAAAGCAGGCATAGGCAGGCATGGCAGGCATAGCAGGCATAGGCAGGCATAGGCAGGCATGGCAGGCATAGCAGGCATAGGCAGGCATAGGCAGGCATGGCAGGCATAGGCAGGCATAGGCAGGCATGGCAGGCATAGGCAGGCATAGGCAGGCATGGCAGGCATAGGCAGGCATGGCAGGCATAGGCAGGCATGGCAGGCATAGGCAGGCATGGCAGGCATGGCAGGCATAGGCAAACATGGCAGGCATGGCAGGCATAGGCAGGCACAGGTAGGCATGGCAGGCATAGCAGGCATAGGCAGGCATAGGCAAGCACAGGCAGGCATGGCAGGCATAGCAGGCATAGGCAGGCATAGGCAGGCATGACAGGCATGGCAGGCATGGCTGGCATAGGCAGGCATAGGCAGGCATGGCAGGCATAGGCAGGCATAGGCAGGCTTAGCAGGCATAGAGGCTTGATAGCTGTTGAGAGTCTCCAGCTTCCTTCTTTTTCAGTCTTTACGGTTTTGGTTAGCTTTTTGTATTTGGATGACTTAGTGGGCAGACCGTCGGGTCTGGCGGTGATACCCAATGAGAACTCCCTTTCTGGTGTAGTTCTCACACCCTCTGGGGGTTTTCCCCCTCATTTTCTTTCCTCTCCTCTGTTTTGCAGAGTCCTGGCGGATGTTGCTGATTCTGCGATTGTTGATCGAGGTGAGAGAGTTGGAGATAGATCCCTACCCGTCGTTGGAGAGTAGCGGTACCCCCTTCAGAGGATCTTCTGTAGCTTAGTTGTTTTATTTTTTTCTCTTTTGAGGGACAGATGTAGTGAGGATATATTATGTATCGTGAGACTGTATGCACTGATGTATATATTGGAGTTACCTCCCGGTTGGGCTTAGAGCTTGTATATGTGGATATTGTATTATTATTTTTGGGAGACAGACTTATTGCATTATTTCTAGTTGCACAGTGATTGATTTTAGTCATACAGCAGATCTTTTATTTATAGCTCTGATATTTTGTTTAGCTGTAGTACTTTTCTTGCAGGAAGGATGCTTCGCCTATGCAGGTTGGCATAGGTGGCGGATCTGTTGGCGAGCCCAAGTCGCAGTTTCGACCCCGGGGCGTGACATAGACTCACTCATATCCATCCCGACAACACTATACACTAACATGCCGCTAATATAGGGAACTTAGCCGAAACTAGGCTTAAACCGAAATTCCCAAAAATTCCATTGAACCTCCAATCATGACCCGCCAACGGTCTAAAAATATCTAAAATCTGTCAAACCCCACCTGCTGACCCTAAACATCATATCTTTGACTATTGTTTCGATCCGTTTTCTAAATCCGGGCAACGAAAATCAGCGTCGTAAGTTTCAGCGCGTCTGGTTTGACGAGACGGAACCCGTGCTCACGGGCTTGGGCCGACAAGAGGCACGTATACAAAGTCGGCCCATAATCATTCAAACCCTCAAATAACACTATGCTATTACAAATTAAATACTTAATCAGAATTAAAATAAAAGTGAGCATCATGCTCAGGGTACCCTACTGAGTCGAGGGCTCACCTTGGGTGCGTCGGAGATCGGCCGGGAAACTCGCCGGAACAACTCCTCCAAAAGCCCAAGACTCGGTTTGCACCAAACCGAGGATCAAACCAACCCTGACCCTAAATAACATGAGCACGAGTTAGAAGAGCGTCCCAAAAGAGTTTTGGGCCAGTCCGGACTCACCGCCGGCGGCCAGAGGCGGCGGAGGCGGCGGCGGCCGGAAGAATCCAATTATTCTTCTTAATATTAACAAGATTGGATCAAACTTAATTCTAAGGGTTTCTGGCCTAAACTAAATTGATGGAAACATAGGTTACAAGGTTTAGTGCCTACCTGAATCAGTGGCCGGCAACCCGAAGCGGCGGCGGCGGCCGGAGGAGGAGCTCGGCCAAGAAAAGGTGCAACTTCCTAAATTTAAAACCGCACGTTAACATTTGCATGCAAGTGAATAGGAAGCTCCAACATAACCATAAGAACCTACCCGAGTCGGTTTCCCACCTCGCGGAGCTCCGGGTTGGCCGGAAAAAGAGTTCGCCGGAAAACGGGCACTTTAATGGCGGAATCCGGTCCGGCGCATTCGAGGCCTTCCAACTTGGACAAAAAGGTTCCACTGGATGCCAGGAACCTTCCTAAAGTGGTGGCCGGCGACGGGAGTGAGCGGCGGCACCGGACGGCGGAGCTCGGCCGAAAAGCTTAAAAACCCGATTCTAGGGTCGGCTCGGGCGGCGCGGATCCTCAACCGATGGCGACCAGAGTTGAAGGGCACCTTGCAGTCACCGAGAAGATGAGATCCAACAGATCTGATCTCACTTTCAATGGTCGGATGAAGCCCGTGTTCGATCTCGGTCAAATCTTGCTTTTCCGGCGATGGAGTGCTCCCGCCGACAATCGGGACAACGGCGACGGCTCGGGCTTCACAGGTATGGTCTACTCAAGGTAAGGAGACTACCCCATGATTCTTGGGCTAATTAAGAACAACAAAATTCAAACTTCTTACCTCGCCGGAGAGAGGAAGAAGAAGATGATGGCCGCGGCGGCGCTCGGCGGCGCCCGACGTCGGGAAACCCCTGGCTCGGTCGCGTCGACTCAGAGGACCTCTCAGTTGATGTTTTGTCCAATCAAACCTCCAAAACACCTTCCCAACACCAACCACCTGAGAAACTAAGGTTGCTATTGACCTTCTTGGGCTTCTCCCGCGACGGATCGGCGGCCGGTGCGCTAGCTCCGAGGAGTGCGGCAGAGGGAGGTGAGGTTGTTGGAGCAGGCGGCTGGGGGGAAGCTCAGGGTTTAGGGTTTATGAAAACCTAGCTCGAATTTGAGTGTTTATATAGTGTATGGCAACATTTGCATTTTAACCCTTCATCTCTTGATATTAAGTGTGCAGTCCCTCACAGCATGCATCATTCACACCTAGGTCCCTCACCACAGAGGTGGCACGCTAATCGAGGCATGAAATGTTCGGGTCATTGTGCAAAATGCCACAATTTCACCGTATTTCACGCTTTTCGAGGTAATTTAGTTGTCAACTCGAAAAATGGACTTCGCCACGACGTCCGGTTCGGCGAAACCTATCTGGTAGCGATTTTTGTTTTTCGACGAGATGCCCGGATAAATTCTCGGTCCACAATTACTGTAAATTATACAGTATGGCACGCTTCTCAAGACTCTAGGGTTGCCAAACGAAAATTTCGTCAGCGCCATTGCGCTCAGAACGTCAAAATTAGCTAGAATCGTCTACTCATACTGCTAGGTTTGGAATTTGGACAGTGAAATGGCCAACGACCGATCGAGAGGGGACCGAAATCAGGGGTTACTATTCATTCAAGTCATGGGTCCCACTAGTTTTCTTGCTGATTTCCGGACGATCCGACCGTCGGATCAGCAAACGGCCTATACCATTTCCACTCGATTCGATGAGACGGTCGCACTGGCGACCTCAGATTTCCGAGATCAGACTCGGATCGGAAAGGCGGGATTTGTGCTTCGGCAACTGTGCCAACCGTACACCGGTACACCCCACTAAGGTTAATTTTGTTTCCTCGCACACATTCGCCCCTGAAAAACACTCTTTACACTAACACAATTTTCCCGAGTATTACATTGATCGAAGAAGGTAGAAGATCCTGTTGGGTTATGTATAATTGGATCTAAATAGGGAAAAAACACCTAGAGGGGGGTGAATAGGTGTAAACAATAAACACTCAAAAATCTTTGCGATATAAAACCCAATGCGGAAAAATAAATAACACGCAGAGATCTTTACGTGGAAAACTCCAAACCGGAGTAAAAAACCACGGGACCAATAACACGGTGAAATCCACTAGAATTAAACACGTACAAGGTGATATACCGTACTCACAGACGACTCAACCTTTTCCATACGCTCCTAGTTGATCTTCTCCGCTCGCTCCATGACGCTTCTCGAATCCACGATCTGCGTCCAACGCCGAATCCACGACGTCCGACCGAATCCACGGTCTTCACCCAGTAGCACGCTTCGAATCCACGAACGTACCTCGCTCCGAATCCACGAGAGCGGTAGCACCTTGAATCCACAAGGTCACGCGAGTCCACGCGCCGATTTTGGGAAAATCGTTGTTTTTGGGTGGTGATGATCCGCCGAATACATAGATTAGAAATAGATCGGAAATACCATCTAAGTATTCATTGATTTGATTCTACTCAAAATGTGAGTATGAAAACCTAGAATCAAATCAATCAATATAGATGAAGAAACATAAGATTCAATCTATGGATTTCCTTTCTTCTCTATTTGTGGATCTATCTAATTCGGTCGTCTTTTTCCCTTTTTCGTGGGTTGCCCTAAAAGATGAATTAAAGGGTCTATATATAGATTAGAAACCATTGGAAGAGGATAAGAATCAAAAACTAACCTTTTCTGGAATTTTTCAGGACGGCGATCTGGATCGGACTTCGGCGATCCGGATTGTAGTAGCGAGACAGACAGTTTCCAGAAAAACAAAGGTTCGGGATCCGGATCGAAGTGCCTGATCCGGATCGTTCATACACTTTCACCAAACACCAACGTTCGTGATCCGGATTGAAAAGCCTGATCCGGATCGTTCATAAATCATGGTAAAACCAGTGTTCGGGATCCGGATCAAAGGAGGCTACGATCCGGATTGAACTTGTGTGTGAATGAACACCCTTCGGGATCCGGATTGGAAAGTCTGATCCGGATCCTGAACATGTCCCATGTCCAGTTTTTGATTTTTATGCAATTAGAAATTCATCCAAGTGTTTCTACACTATAAGAAGTATTCGGATCACCAAAAATAATTAGTTAAACATACCTGATCCTTTTGAATTCTTCTTTCTTGAGATTGAGTTAAATGATCCAACTTTCTTTATCTTCAATCTTCAAGACTTAACCGAATTCACGAAATACGCCAACTCAAATTCCGTAACAATCTCCCCCTTTGGCGGTTTCGTGAAAAAACACAAATCCACTCAAGAAAATTTAAAAAGATATTTTATTTGATATCACCATACAAATAAAATTTACAATGGAGATCCAAAATAAAATAGATACATGAGTTAAACTCCTAAAACAGACTCTAGACTTAGACACCTATACTCTCTGCAAAAGAAATCATTCTTGACAAAAGAAATCGTTAGATACCTCAAGAATTTTATGTCAATCAAAAACCATATACAGAAATGAAGTTTATACTCGTCTATACTTACCATGACATTTATATATTCAGATATGTAATTTGATCATAGTTAAAACACCAACATACCTTCTATGCAATTAAAATCCAAATGTCACAAAATTGTTAGTGAACATCAACTTGTTAGTTATATTACATGCCCAAATAGTTAGCAAATAGTTAGTCGAGGCATGCGTGCAATCACAAAAGGAAACCAAAAGTTGAAGTTCTACTTACCTTCATGGTTCACAACTGGACAATCGAGACAATCGATCATAGTTTCATTGTTCAAACTAATATTCTCTCCCCCTTTTTGTCACAAAGTTAGCCAAAATTACAAGAATAAAAAGGAGAGTTAAAAAGTTCGAGAACCAAAAGTTTGAGAATTAAAACTAAAAACTAAAACTTAAAGCCTGCACAGGAAAAAGGTTAAAAATCTGCACAAGAAAAAGATTAAAAGGATGGGGATTACTCAGAATCATCCGAACTGATGCAGCCGAGTATTTGGAAGATTTTCTTTAATCGTTTGTTCATGGATGACTGGTTCTTCTTGACCTTTTTTATTTCTTCCTTTACTTCAATCAGTTCATTCGATATGCGTTCTTGCTCGTTGGAGAGCCGTTGCTGTTCTTTGTAAATGGAGGTAACCGATGCATCATCATCGTATGTCGATGGAGGTGCTTGTTGTGTTGCATGTGCTAGTTGGACTGGAGGTGGTGCTGCTGGTGCAGAGGTTGTTGCTTGTTGTTGTGCTCTTCGTCGGTGAGGAGGTGATGGGGGCTCATCTTGTTTTGTTGAGAGAGACTTTACAATAGTTGTTTCATTGATCGTTCCTAGACTGTGCATGTAGGAACTCGCACTTGTGTCAGCTTTAAATTTTCGAAGAATGCGCATAATGATCATTGGATAGGGTAGTCTCTCTGAAGGGTGAGCATGTTCCACATAACGTGCCATCCTTGACCAGATGATGTAAGGAATATTTAAGTTTGCTCCCATTGCTGCTGTGGGGTTTCCAAGAAGATAAAGGAACAACATCCTATCCCACCGAAGAACCTTTGTATTCATATTTGGAAGGACGTTATAACAGATAATGAAGTTCAAGTAGCGATACTCTGGTCGAAGCTCTTTTGAAAAAACGGAGTTTCCTGCCGACAGAGTATCTGGAAGACAGATTCCATCAACTACCACTCTCCAGGAGTTGGTGGTGAAGGTTTGACTCTTCAGATAGTGAGCCCCATCAGCTCTGGCCGTCATTCCTAACGCCTCTCCAATCAGTTGAGGGGTTACTTTGATCTTAACATTCTTAACCAATGTTTGAAATTCTCGACGTTCGCTCTCCTGATCAACTAGATAGCAAGCATTTTGATAAAACATTCTTACTGAGTGAAGACAATACCCAGTGGTCTCGGGGAAATTGCAAATGGGAGCAAGACCTGTCTGGTCATACAGAGTCCCAAAAAGCGAAGATCGTTCCTTCAAGGCTTTGACATTAACATGTCTTTCGCCAATGCATTCCCTGTTCTCAAAATCCTTTATCCTAGCAGAGCTGATAAAGTCTTGTGGAGGAGGCTGGCTAGCAACTGGTTGCTCAAAGGAAATTCCTCGAGCACTCCCTCTCTTGCGGGCAACACTTTTTCTTTTTGTTTTCACAGAAGTTTCTTCCATTGGAGCTTTGCCCTTTTTAGCAGCAGTAGGCGGAGCCTTTGATGTTTCTGCAGGCGCTTTTCCTTTCGAAGCAGTGGGAGTAGTTGCTTCAACTTGAAGCTCATCCCAATCGATTGATTCCGTTTCTGAGTCAGTATCGGAATCATCCTTTGTTTTCTTCGCCTTCTTAGCCTTCTTGGGCTTGATAGTGTTTCTTGTATGAACCATAGCAGCCAGAAGAAAAATGATCCAGGTGATCACCATTGCTACTAGTTTCTTGTGAGAAAGGAAATCCTGTGAGCAACAACTCAAGAACACGAAAAAAATTATTAATTTTCAAAAATTTGAAAAATTGTACCCAAACAATCATTATCGTGTAGAGAGACTAAGAATCAAATTAGTTTTGCACAAGGAATTTTAAAAATAGATCAATCGCATGATTTTCGAAAATTCCCATTATATGCCCTAATACCGAAATTTTTTAAATCGAAGGCCAAAAATCCGTTTTTCATTAGAATACCTAGCATATAATCAAAACTAATCTACCCAGAGTTCTTATTTCAAAAGAAATTTGATCAAAAACCATCCACAAACGAAAAAGATACGGAAATTTCATCACGTTTTGAGGAAAAATATGAGAAACTGTGAGAAACCGAAATTTTGATCAATAAAACTTACTTGGAATCGAAGAACTTGAGTTTGAAAGCTTCCAAGATGGATGAATTCTAGAGAGAGAAGCTCTGGAGACTTTTGAACAAAAGATTGAAGTAAAAAGAAATCAAAACCCTTTTGTTCTATATAAAACCCTAGCCGCGATCCGGATCAGTTCGTGATTCCGATCCGGATCGGCTACCCGCGGAGAATACCTGCGTTCGGGATCCGGATCGGCTTGTCCAATCCGGATCGGCTCCAACTTTTTCTTCAGAAAAATTCACAAAAATTCTAGAAAATCCAGAAAAAGATTGTAAGCACTTTTGTGTATCAACTTTAAATGAAAATCATCATTTCATACAACAAGAAATAGATTATGCCAAATCTATCAATAACATCCAACAAATGAAACGAAAATTTATAAAAATTAAATCCCTTAAAGTTGAACAACTTCAATTACATCTATCTTGATCTTATGAGTAATGCCTTTATCAAATCATCAATTCGGTAAAGAAAATGAAATACAAAGATCAATAGATGTCTGAAATCCCAGATAAGTTAGATAATATATCTAGACAATTTATTGAAGAGAGTGGCTCTTTGAGCATCTTTCATTAAAATTTCCACCTTATACCAACCTTGAAATTTTGACAGAGTCAAGTATTTCAACATGCATTTTATTTAATCAAACTTGAAAAACCTTGCTTGGTATACATGTGGTAGCTGCACACAGTACTCGGACGACCGAGGTGGTAGCTCTTTCCTTCATGTGGTGGTAGTTTTCACACTCCTCATTGGGATGTAACTCTTTCCACATCTTTTGAGCATAACACTTTTTCTTTGACTCCCCCTCAATTGGCTATCAATTATTTAAGATATAAAGTATTCAACCAAAAATTGATCTCGATTTCATACTCGACTAAACAGTCAAATAAGATAAAAACTATACCAAGAGATCATTGAGAGAGAAATTGACTTTGATCAAAACAAAGATGATTTAATTCACATAAATGATCATTGCATCAAATGAATTATTATGATATCCAAGGCATAATAAATTTCTAAACATATAAAAGGATGCAGTTAAAGTCAATTAAAACTAATGCTCAATTAATGTTCTATGTCTAAGCATAGATAATGAACAAAAACACAAAAACAAAACCTAACCTAAACAAGAGTTTCAAAAAGAGGTTATTTCAAGGAAAGCATTCCAATTGCTTTACGCAAATGAATAAAACATTTTTGATCCAAAGGTTTTGTTAAAAAGTCAGCTAATTGATCTTCAGTTGAAATGTAGGAAATTTGAAGAATATTTGATTCAACTAGCTCTCTAAGAAAATGATATCTAAGTTCAATGTGTTTTGTTCTTGAGTGCAACATAGGGTTTTTTGAAATGTTTATAGCACTAGTGTTGTCACATAAAACAGTTACCGAAGTTGCTGAAATCCGGAAGTCGCTCAACACGCTTTTCATCCAAATGAGTTGAGTTGAACAACTACCCGCTGAGATATATTCCGCTTCGGCAATCGAGAGTGCAATGCAGTTTTGCTTTTTACTATGCCATGCAACAAGGCAATGGCCAAGATAAAAACATGCACCACTCGTACTTTTCCGATCATCCACAGATCCTGCCCAATCGGCATCTGAGTATCCAATAATATCTAGACTTGTTCCCATAGGATACCAAATTCCGAAATTAATGGTTCCTTTGATGTACCGGATGATCCGTTTCACCGCTTTCAGGTGAACCTCCTTTGGTGCTGATTGATATCTCGCGCAAATCCCAACACTAAAGGATATATCCGGGCGACTAGCTGTGAGGTAAAGTAGACTTCCAATCATGCTGCGATAAAGTTTCTCGTCTACATTCTCACTAAGAGATTCACTTCCTAATCCCTTATTGCTAGTTCCCATAGGAGTAGGAAAATCTTTAGAATCTTCTAATCCGAATTTCTTTACCAACTCCTTTGCATACTTGGATTGACATAGATGGATGCCTTCACCATTTTGTTTCACTTACAATCCAAGAAAGTATGTCAGTTCGCCCATCATAGACATCTCAAATTCGCTTTCCATGGTTTCTGCGAATTTAGAAGCATCATTATCCTTTGTTGCTCCAAATACAATGTCGTCGACATAGATTTGTGCAACAATGAAGTTATCCTGATAATGCTTCACAAAGAGAGTCCTGTCTGCTCCCTCTCGAGTATAGCCCTTCTCCAAAAGGTGCTTTGTCAACCTTTCGTACCACGCTCCCGGTGCTTGTTTTAAACCGTAAAGAGCCTTTTTCAAACGAAAAACATGGTTAGGTAGTTTACAGTCTACAAAACCTTTCGGTTGAGCCACATAAACTTCCTCATTTAAAAACCCATTTAAAAACGCGCTCTTAACATCCATTTGAAAGAGTTTTATTTTAAAGTGACAAGCAATAGCGAATAAGATACGAATGGACTCGAGTCTAGCTACAGGGGCGAAAGTTTCATCAAAGTCTATACCTTCTATTTGAGAGTAGCCTTGAGCAACTAAACGTGCTTTATTCCTGATGATGGTACCATCCTCATTTTTCTTGTTCTTGAAAATCCATTTAGTACCGATCACATTGTGTTGCTTCGGAGGCGTCGTTAATTCCCAGACTTTGTTTTGTTCAAACTGATGGAGCTCTTCCTGCATTGCTTCAATCCAGTAGTCATCCTGAAGAGCTTCATTGACATTCTTTGGTTTGATCATGGAAACGTAACAAGCGAATCCACAAACCAACTGTCTCCGAGTTTTGACTCCTTGTGGGTCTCCAATGATGTTTGATTCAGGATGATCCTTGGAGATGCGTAACGTTTGATGTAATGGAGTACTCGGAGGTATATGAGATGATTCCTGCACATCAGATAAACTTGAAGAACCATTAGATGCATCATTAATATTGGAAGTATTATCATGAGAAGATGCATTTACAGGAGTATCATCATCAAGAGAGATATCAGGGGTAGATTTATCAGATGCAAAGTGGAAAGCTTCATCTACTTTAACATTTATGGATTCTACAATCGTTTTAGATTCCAAGTTAAATACCCGATATGCTCTACTATTTGTAGAATAACCCATGAAAATCCCTTCGTCACTTCGAGAGTCAAATTTTCCAAGATTTTCGCGGTCACGTAAAATGTAACATCGACTCCCAAAGATACAAAAATATTTGATGTTTGGCTTTCTACAAAACCATAGTTCATATGGTGTATTTAACGTTCCCGGGCGCAAATAAACTCGATTAATAACATAGATTGCAGTGTTCACAGCTTCAGCCCAAAAATATAACGGTAAATTCCGGCTGTGAAGCATAACACGTGCCATCTCTTGTACAACCTAGTTTTTGCGCTCGACTACACCATTCTGTTGAGGTGTATAGGGTGCTGAGAATTCATGCTTAATGCCATTAGAAGTGCAAAAGTCAATGAATTTTGAATTTATGAATTCTCCACCTCTATCACTTCTAACACGAATGATCTTCTCATTCTTTTCAATCATAATACGAAGGCAAATCTCGTGAAAAGAATCAAAAGTATCAGCTTTCTCTTTTAAAAATGCTACCCATGAGTATCTAGAGAAATCATCAACCAATAAGAAAATATACCATTTACCTCCCAAGGATAGTTGACGTGTCGGCCCCATAAGATCCATATGCAATAATTCCAAGGGCCGTTTGGTACCGACGTGATTCAAGTTCTTGTGTGCAGTCCTAGATTGTTTTCCCTTTTGACAACCACCACACACAATGTTTTGTTTAAGTGAAAGTTTAGGAACCCCCTTGACCACGTCTTTGTTTGAAATTGTAGCAAGTTCCTTAAAATTTATGTGACCTAGCCTTTCATGCCAAAGTGTTTCATTATTCAAAGAGGCTAAGTTACAATTTTCAAAAATTTTATTGGAAACAACATAACAATTGTTTTCAGATCTAACCCCTTTTAAAAAGAAAACATGGTCCTTATCTGTTACAATGCATTCGACAGATGAAAAATTAACTGAAAAACCATTGTCACAAAGTTGACTGATACTTATGAGGTTAGTCTTAAGGCCATCAACAAATAACACATTATTTAGAATCGGGCCATCTAGAATAGCTACTGTTCCTTTTCCAACAATTTTGGAAGACTGACCGTCTCCGAAAACTACAAGTCCTCCGGAGATTTTCTCAAAATTTTGAAAACAGTTTTTGTCACCGGTCATGTGACGGGAACAACCGCTATCCAGATACCAAGATGAATTATCATAAGCATGCAAGGAAACATTTGTAACAAGACAAGGGAAAACTTCACCTTTGAGTAGCCAAACCTTTCGAGTTTTGGTGTACGTTAGAAATGATTGTGAGGTTGATCCCTTTGGTGAAAGCGTCTTGTTTGATCCATCGCTTTCCCTTGACGTCGTCGTCTTGTTTGATGAACTACCGAGGCTCTTTTCCTTCGAAAAATTTGCATTTGATTTCCGAGGAATCACCCTTTTGGTAGTCGTTGCAAGAAGTGCTTGAGTTGAGCGTTTGGCTCCCATCTTGCAATTTCTTCTTATGTGCCCTGCAATACCACAACGAAAACATACCTTGATGCTTGACGATTCCGAAGAGGAGGAAATAGGTTTGTTGTCGTTGTTTGTCGTCACTTCCGGTGTCGGAGGAGGAGATACCGACTGGGGCACAAAGACTGTCCCAACCGAACTAAAATTGTCGTTAGTTCGATTGTATCCGAGGCCGAACTTGTTTGATTGACCAAGACCAAGAAGCTTATCCAACTTACTCCTTCCTGATGAAAATCGATGTAAGTCATCCTTGAGTTGGAGAATGGTCTCTGTCATTTCCAATTTTTCCTGTTGAGCCTCGCCGTTGAGCTTCAAGAAGTAATTCGCTTTGTTCACCATATCTATATAATTCTTCTCGAGTTGCTCATTGGACTCTTGAAGTGAAGCATTTGCTTTTATCAGATTATCCCTTTCCACTTCAAGATCGGTCGAGAGAGAAGTTACCCTTTTTACTTCTTCTTCGAGATCCTGCAATCTCCCTCTCAACCCCTTGTTTTGCTTAGCCAGTTTCTTTGAATCCCTCAAAAGTCTATGATAGGCTAGAGCAAAGTCTTCACCTTCTGAGTTATCCGATTCATAGTTCCTTGCAATCTTTTCAACAGTGGAGTTGGACAATGACTCGGATGTATTAGCCATTAAGCACAAGAAGGGTGAAGATGTGGACGCGTGGAACGCTGTTGCGTTATCTTCTTCATCACTTGACGATGACTCATTTGACGATGAGGTGTCATCCCAAGTGACGGCTTGCATCACTTTCTTCTTTGACGGATTCTTATTAGGACACTCCGTTGAGATATGGCCGTACCCTCGGCACTTGAAGCATTGGACTTGTCCTTCTGAGCTTTTCTTATCCTTAGAAAAACCCTCTTGCTTTCTTGGTTTGAAACTTGAAGAACCTTTGCCTTTCTTCGACTTTACGAAGGATGGAGTTTTGCTTGAGTTACCCTGTGACGCCCCACTTCCCAGGGGGTCACCCATCCTAGAACTACTCTAGCTCTAGCACGCTTAACTCTCATGTTCCTCTTGGATCTTGCTACCATCCAAAATGCTATAGCCGGGTTAGAGATTTAGTCCTATTATATCATTTATATAGAGGACTAATCCAAATTCCGGGGGTGTCACATTCTTCCCCCCTTTAAGCCCTGACGTCCACGTCAGGCTCAAGCACACTCACAAGCACCAGGCGATGTGAGACTCGTCTCGCTAGCCTTAGCCGACCTTGTGAGGAGCTGCACTCCACTCACAACGGTCATTAGCCGGGGAGCCTCGCTCTACCCGCTATATAACCCTGGCTCAGCCGAGACTCATCTCACATTTCCGGCTGGTGAATGGCTCCGATACCAACTGTGACGCCCCACTTCCCAGGGGGTCACCCATCCTAGAACTACTCTAGCTCTAGCACGCTTAACTCTCATGTTCCTCTTGGATCTTGCTACCATCCAAAATGCTATAGCCGGGTTAGAGATTTAGTCCTATTATATCATTTATATAGAGGACTAATCCAAATTCCGGGGGTGTCACATACCCCTTCGAAAGTTTCGGCGAAATCTTCTTGTCAAGAGAGCAAGCTGCTTCTCAAAGTCCTCCATAGATAAATTCTCGTCATCGCCTGAGGAGGATGAATCCGCGCCTTATTCTTTTGTTGTTTTCAACGCATAACCTTGTTACGGCATTTTGGTATTGGCATATTTCGTGAGTCAAGTCAGTGAGTTGAGTCGGAGTCTTAAAGGGATCAAATTGTCAATCAGCAATCAAAGACTTAGAAAAGATTCAACAAGAGCTCAAGTTGACACTCAGTGTCTTGAGTCTTGAAGATTGAAGTTGAAAAATTGTGGATCAGTTACATCAATCTCAAGAAGAAAGTATTCAAGAGGATCAGGTATGTTTAACTAAATAATTGTGGTGATCCGAATACTTTCTTATAGTGTAGAAACACTTGGAAGAATTTTTAATTGCATAAAAATCAAAAACTGGACATGGGACATGTTCAGGATCCGGATCAGACCTTGCAATCTGGATCCCGAAGGGTACTTGTTCATTGGCAATTTCAATCCGGATCCTAGGCCATTCCGATCCGGATCCCGAACATGGGTGTGACGCCCCACTTCCCAGGGGGTCACCCATCCTAGAACTACTCTAGCTCTAGCACGCTTAACTCTCATGTTCCTCTTGGATCTTGCTACCATCCAAAATGCTATAGCCGGGTTAGAGATTTAGTCCTATTATATCATTTATATAGAGGACTAATCCAAATTCCGGGGGTGTCACATTCTTCCCCCCTTTAAGCCCTGACGTCCACGTCAGGCTCAAGCACACTCACAAGCACCAGGCGATGTGAGACTCGTCTCGCTAGCCTTAGCCGACCTTGTGAGGAGCAGCACTCCACTCACAACGGTCATTAGCCGGGGAGCCTCGCTCTACCCGCTATATAACCCTGGCTCAGCCGAGACTCATCTCACATTTCCAGCTGGTGAATGGCTCTGATACCAACTGTGACGCCCCACTTCCCAGGGGGTCACCCATCCTAGAACTACTCTAGCTCTAGCACGCTTAACTCTCATGTTCCTCTTGGATCTTGCTACCATCCAAAATGCTATAGCCGGGTTAGAGATTTAGTCCTATTATATCATTTATATAGAGGACTAATCCAAATTCCACGCCCCGGCGTCGAAACTACGACCCGGGCTCGCCAACAGATCCGCCGCCCATACGGGAAGCCCCGTATAGACGAAGCGACTAACCTGCAAAAGAGCATCTATACTATGCAGATATCAGAGCTGAAAGTAAAACTGCTAGAAATAAAAACTATATACAACACAAGTCCTCACCACAAGTACAAAAGTCTCTCGAGCAGTAAAATAAGTACAACTCTATACCTCACTACAAAGTTCTCTCAACAGGAACTCTCAAAAGTAATAAGGGTACATCTACTCTCTGGACGGCGACTGGTAGGGAACTATCTCGCGACTCCCTTACCTCGATCAGAAGCAGCAGCAACAGGAACAGCAGGAACCGGAGTAGAAGTCCCTATGGGAAAATACACCACGACGGGTGTGAGAACTACGTCCCAAGTAGTTCTCAGTGGGTGCCGCCAACAAGCCCGACGGTCTGCCCACTAAGTCTACTAGAGGCAAAAAGTAACAATATAATACTGAAATGGAAGGGCTGGAAAAGTAACTCTACAGCTACTATGCCTCTATCTAGATGCTCAAGAAAAGGAACAGATGGAACATGATGCATCTACTAATACCCACAGTAAACTCACCAAATCTAAACTGACTGCCTCAAGGGTCCAATCAAACCTGCGCCCACCTACTGCCGCACATCCTCAACAGGACGGGTCTACCGTAGGGTGTCCGTGACTGCCACTAACTGGCACAGTCAGAGGGACGGCGTCGACAAGTCGCGATAGCAAGTAACAGGCCCAACTCCGGAGTGGCTCTCGAGGGGAGCGACCCCACCGAGGAAAGTATCTGCGTATCTCTGTCGAGCTCAAATATGGCTCATGCAGGCTATAGTCCAAACCACGATCAACAAGATCGACCAACAACAACAACTCTCAACTACAGGCTGGAAAACCACACAGCTGGGGCCACCGTCCACCAGACGGCTCCCACAACAGAACACCAAACTCACAGGAAAGACCGACACCATAAGGGTTCGGAAACCCGATAGACCGGTGCTAAGAACCCTATCAAACAAGAACAGACTCTAGGCTCCGCCTATCGAAGTTCCCGATCCCCTTACAGTTCGGGAAAGCAAAACCTCGGCACGACACGCAGAAAGCACCAACAGGGCCTGAAAGTCCCGGAAGACCTACACCTACAACCCTATCAAACAAGAACAGGTTCCAGGCTCGGCCCCGGCGGCTTTCGTCCCGACAAAGGAACGGCCCCTAAAACCCGGATCACTCGAATCCTTTCGAGTGAGGAGGTTTATATGAAAAGGTGACATTTGTTATTGAAAATTATTTTGATCTGGAAGAAATCCATATTTAACGATTTTAGTTCTTTTTAGAAAATCAGTTAGAAAAAAATAAGTGTTTTACCCAAACCCCGAAGGGCTGATGCCTTTGTCCAATCAAACAAGAACAGACTCTAGCGGCCCTTCGATGCTTGGAAGAAAACATTGGTAGACTAAAATCATGTGTATGTCGAAAAGGGTTCTAGGTTCGGCTAACACTAGTATACTACTACCACTGACACAGTGGCGACAACCCCAACAGGGGAAAACAAGACCTCTCGGGACCACCGTTTATCTCAAACGGTTCCCGGTACAGACAAGCGATCCACTACATCTACCAGACTCCACTCTGCTCCCAAGCACGAGTGCAAATGCATCCCACACTAAAAAGATGTCCCGACCGCTCGGCCCACTACCCGGGCGAGGATAACACTAAGTCCAGGAATGAAACATAAAGTGTGGATGTCTAAGCATAAATAACCCTAGCCCAAGTGAGGGTTTTCTACTGGTCTGGTTACACATGCAACATATGACGGGGGTGCTAGGTCAGGTTCCAAGATAACGAATACTTAACATGATAGAAGAAAGTAAAAGATCACAAGATCAACAGATAATACTAGGAACAACAATTCCTATTTCTAGCATACTACCCAAGTCCAATCCCTATCATGCATGATTCTATATCCATAGAATTAGAGTACAGTCCATAGATCTTGAAAGCAAGCCACCCACCTGAAGACGCTAACTGTCCGGAGTCGTACAGCTGAGAAAACCAGAAAAATAACAACTCTAGGTCCAATAGGTCCAGCACAGTCCACAATCCCTCCTGGGTACAACATAAGGCTACAGTTATACTTTAAATCCAATAAAATCCAAGTTTTACAAATCTGCTGGAAACAGTCCACTTGCTGCGAAATTTTCACCTGTAAAACGAACTCCAAAAATTCTGAGAAAAATACCACAGCGATCCTCGCGTCGATAGCTTCGAAACGGGTACCTGCACGTCCAATTCCGAGCACCGTAGGCCAAGTTATAAATTCCACAGTATCGGTGCGCATAAGCCCAAAACCATTCAACTGTAAACTCTTGTACAGATAAAAGGAAAAGTGTATACCTTCGGGAAGGTCTCCAAAAATTCCCAGAAAAATATATGATGATCCTTGCGTCGCGTAGATGAAAAAAGTCTATAAGCACGTTCTGATCCGAGATCTGTGCGCGAAGATATCCTCAAAAGAAGCTGCTGTCCTCACCACAAACTCACAGCAAGAAGGGTCCCAATGAGCACGAGAAAACACCTCGGAAAACGCGAAATCAGAAAATGTGCATGAAACCCAAAATCGTAGCCTCACCTGTTACGAATCCAGCAGCAAAGAAATCGCTCGAAAAGATCGTCGGAGTAGGTCGGGGGAGCTCGAACACCGAAGAGCGACGGAAGAAGCACCGAAGAAAGAACGTCGCGCCGAGCCAAGAAAAAGAGAATCTTGAAAAGCGTGCCCCCAAAAATCCCCAAACTCTGCAGATGGAAGCTTGACAGAGAGAGGATCAACTTTGGTAAAGGGCTCTTGGCGGTTTGAAGCTCGGAAGTGCCAAAAGGTTGAAGAAGAAGAGGGCTCGGGCCTTAAATAGGCCCCAAAAAAACAATTGAAGAAATCCCCAAAAGGTCCCCACTTTCGGGCGCACCCGAAGTTTCGGGCGCCCGAATCCGGGCGCAGAGGCGGGTTACTGTAGCCGCCCGGAAAAATTTGGTGCCGCCACGTCACCCGCACAGCAAACAGCTGTGCGGGGCGCGCCGGGAGTGGCCACGTGGCACTCCCGGTGACCGACACGTGTCCCGCACAGCAAACAGCTGTGCGGGGCGCGTGTGGTGCCGCCGCGTGGCACCTACCCGGTCAAACCGGGTAGGTGGCGCCCGCCAGTGGCAGGGCGACACGTGGCCCTGCCACTGTCGCGGTCACACGTGCGGGCAGGCGCCGCACTGGCCGCCTGCCACGCACGCGCCCCGAGGCGCCCGACCGCGACCCGGTGCACCGCGCCTCGTGAGCCCGCGAATGGCATGACGACACGTGTCCTGTGCACCCGGTCCACGCACCCAATTCAGGTTCCGTGGACCGCGCCGCGTGCACCGACCAACCGGGGGATGCCACGTGTCCCCCCGCCCCGGTCCATGCACCGCCGCGCAAACCCTGTGGACCGCGCCTCACGAGCCCGCCAATCAGGCGGCGCCACGTGTCCCTGCGCCGGGTCCGTGTACCCAGCCGCTCCCCTCTGTGGACCGAGCGCTGCGGACCGGCCCAATCACAAGCCGCCACGTGGCAGCCGGCGGTCCACGGCCCCTCCCATGCACCGAAATTCAGCGAAAACTTCCGGGGGTCCGTTTTTTGGCATCCGGACTCCAAATCAAACAAGCAAATAGCCGTTTTCAAGCGTTTTTCCGCGCTGAATCCAAATCCACCCTCTGTTTGGCCCAAATCAATTCCGAAAATTCGGCAAATGCAGCCGAAGGCCAATCCAGCTGTGGATATCACACAGGGTCCATCCGTGGCATCCCTTTGATGCACTATGGACCAGATACACCAACACTAGGTGTTCTACACCACGGTTCATGGGAGAAGCCACACGGGGATCAGGGTCACCACAATGGGACTTTGCTGAATTGCATGAACGATCCGGATCGGACCCTGCAATCCGGATCCCGAACCCTTGGTTTTCTGGAATCGTCAATCTCGTTACGACGATCCGGATCGCAGTAAATCCGATCCGGATCGCCGTCCTGAAAATTTCCAGATAAGGTATGTTTTTGATTCTTATCTCTTTCCAAAGGTTTCTAAACTATAAATAGACACTTAGGGTTTCTCAAAAACGGGGGAGCTACGGCCGATTAATTTATAAAACACTTGAGAGCAACCCTAGAGGCTAGGTTTTTATCGATCTTCTTTATAGCCTCTTTTAGGTCAATTCGATGGTTCTTTCAAGAACATATCTTTTGTCGAATTGATCTAATCTTTGCTTAGAGATTTCTTCTACGGTTCCTCAATGAGAATCTAAGCAAAGGATCACCATCGAAGTCAATATTCTTATCGACTGAGTTTGCGTCGTGGATTCGACGTGGCATCGTGGATTCGGTGTGCTAAAGGCGTTTCGTGGATTCGAAACGTGTGCTCGTGGATTCGAGTGGCGTTCGAGGATTCGAACGTGTGCAGTGGACGTGCAAAATCGGTGGAGCGCGAGGTCCAAGAAATTGAAGGAGGGGTTAAATCCGTGGAGACGGTAATCACCTTGTTATTCTTCTTTTCTTAGGGATTGTTATTGCGTGGATATCCAACCGGTCAGCGCAAGGTCCGAAGAAGCTGAAGGAGGGGTTTGAGTCCGTGGAGTCGGTAATCACCTTGTTATTCTTCTATTCTTAGTGGATTGTTATTGCGTGTTGGTCCCGTGGTTTTTCTCCTGGATTGGAGTTTCCACGTAAATCTTGGTGTGCTGATTTTATTTTCCGCATTGGTTTTTATTTTGCACTGAGATTGAGTTTTTAAGTATTACACCTATTCACCCCCCCTCTAGTTGTTTGATAGTACCTATTTAGATCCTTGTGGATCCTATAAAAACCTACAATTGGTATCAGAGAGGGTTTTAGGTTTATCTATCATGATGGGTGAAAGTGGTAATATTTATAGACCTCCTCTTTTTGATGGGACTAATTATGCTTATTGGAAAGTGCGGATGAGAGCTTTTCTCATCGCAATTGATGAGCGGGTATGGCAATCCGTTGAATACGGTTGGGTGCATCCTGTTGAGGAAGTAGGAAATTCTACTACCCCAAAACCTCGCTCTAGATGGTCCAAAGAGGAATTTGAAAGATCTTCTTACAATGGGAAAGGTATGAACGCTTTATTTAATTCTCTTTCCTCGACTGAGTTCACAAGAATTTCCGCATGTGAAACCGCGAAGGAAATTTGGGATATTCTCAAAATTACACATGAGGGTACTAATCTTGTAAAAATTCAAAAGCTCCAAATGCTTACAAGTCAATTTGACTCTATTCATATGGAAGAGTATGAATTGTTTACAGATTATTACACTAGACTTCAAGATGTAATTAATACATGTGCTAATTTAGGAGAAAAGATCCCGGAGTCGAAAATTGTAAGAAAGATACTTCGGACTCTTCCGGAACGGTTTAGGGCAAAGGTTACCGCCATTGAAACCGTTAGTCATCCGGATGAGATGAGTGTAGAGGAATTAGTAGGTGCTTTGCAAACTTATGAAATGACTTTTCCTACTAATCAAGTTTCTTCCAAGTCTTCTTCTAAGCTTACAGGTATTGCATTCAAATCAACAAAGGAAGAAGATAGCGAATCAAGTTCCGACGATGAAATCTCTTTTGTCGAGTTTGAAGAACAATTGGCGCGGATCGCAAAGAAATTTCGTCGGAAATTTTGGAAGAATCGAACCGATGGATCTTCATCCACGAAACCATCTAAAGGATCATCGGGTTCTAAATCCTCTAATCTCAAAGGCGTTGCAAAACCTTCTAAAGAAAAAGAAAAAGATGATTTCGAAGGGGAAATCCAATGCTATAGATGCAAAGGCTACGGCCATTTTTCAACGGATTGTCCTTCTAAGAAATCATACAAAAAGAAGGCTTTGCAAGCGAAAACTTGGGACGATTCTACTTCTAATGAATCGACCTCAAGTAAAGAGGAAAAAGTTGTTGCCTCTCATGCCTCTCATATTCCCTCTTCTAATGGTTGCTTATCATCTTTAATCACTGACTCTATTCCTTTGATTTTGCATGAAACATCAACATCCGGCGGAGAGTCATCAAGTGAGGGGGAGTCGGACGAGGAAGAACTCGTTGAGGCATATCAACAACTACTTGCGGAATCTAAGAAGATGGCCAAACATATTAAGAAGTTGAGGAAGCAACGACTTGAAGGTCTAGACAAGAATCATGCTTTAAAGATAAAACTTCATGATCTCGAGGAGGAACAAGGACGTTTATTGGATAACAATAAAATCCTCCAAGAAAAGCTAAACCAATCGGAGACACGCTAAATCATATACGGACAAGATTGGTTTTCTAGAAAAACAGTTTGAGGAGATTCATGTCACCAACCAAGTATTGACCAAGCAAGTTCATGAACTCAAATCCGACATACAAAGGATTTCAACCGGTTCGAAGAAACATGATTGTATGTCCGGATTAGGTCAAACAAGCAAGGTTGGTTTGGGATTTAAAAAGGATCAAACTGTGCATGCTTCAAGTTCCACATTCAAATTGAAAGGAAGAACGTGTCACTTATGTGGACTTGAAGGACATTTGGTGAAGAATTGCCCGAAAAAGAGAAAGAAGAGTCCTTCGGCAACTTCATCTACGGAGCGAACTCAACGGAATCAAAAGACACATCAAGTCAAAGGAGTTTACTCAACCCACCAAAGGTCCGAGCCACAACATCAATCATTCAAGTGGATCACTGCGAGGCAATGATCTAAGGTGGACCAACAGTCAAAGCGGACAACCCCCGGCCACAACGAATCAAGACAACCCAAAATCCAGCGATTTTGGATTCGGAAAGGTGATATCTTTCCTTCTCTTAAGTTCTAAATAGCTTATGACTGTATGTAATGCCTTGATTGGTTTTCCCTTCATATCTTTCTTAATCTTTGCATTACATGTTTTTCAATGCTCTTCGTTTTTATACTTTGTTTTTGAACAAAAGGGTTTTTACTGAACAAGTGCATTGAATAAAAAGGGTTTCACTTTTATTCACTCCAAATTAATTTTATTTGGATTATCAACTTTACTCCATAATCATAATCTTGAAGATACTTCATTATAGGAGTTTTTGATATTATAAGCATCAAATTTTAGAAATCATGTGTGATCTTTAGATGCTTAATCTATCTCGGTTGTGTGAATTCATTGTGATAAACGTGAGACAACCGATAGACTAAAATTTGGGATTTAATTCTTTAACGTAAGAGATTGCATTCTTACAAGGGTATTGAAATGATTTGTAAAAGATGTGGAAAGAGTTACATCCGAAAGGAGTGTGAAAACTACCACCTCATGCTGGAAAGAGCTGCCACCCCGGTCGTCCGGTTTGTGTGTGAAGCTACCACATGCTATGGATGCTTGATAGTATTTTATGAGAAAATCTTTAGTTGAAGCCTTTGGAGATTTATATGCAAAGCTCTTATATTTTGAATAATCTCCTGGTTGGTATAAGGTGGGATAGTTGAAAGATGCTCAAAGAGCCACCCTTAGGTATTTTAGTGCTTATCTCAAATTTGAAAGGGTAAGAAATCAAATTGATGTCATTTGGAAATCTCTGTAAGTCATCTTTGTACATCCGTTACATCTTGATAGACTTTGGATCTCAAGATTATTTTTGATGACTCGTGTTTGATGAATATAACATGAAAAACTGTTTATAATGTTTTATCTTTGTTTTTCATGATTTAGGAGTAAATCTTTTTAATCTTGTGAAATTAATTGGATTGAATGACATCTTGTTAATTCATTGGTTAAAGCACTTAAATTGTTTTCTTGATGGAATACAAATCGGTATTTGAAAAGTTTCTAAAATTTGGATTTGTTTCAAGGAATTATTTGTTTTTTGCCTTCTGGTACCGGTACGCAATCTGCATTTTTGTTATATACCGGAACTGAGCTTTTATCTCTCTTTCTCTTTGAACTGATGTTGTTAGTGATTTCCTTTTGTCTAGTATGTTCACTGTTTGACAATTTGTGACAAAAAGGGGGAGAAGAGAAATGACGGAGATGAGATCATCAAGAGAGGACAAACGAAACGAAAATGGAAAAATGGGGGAGAACGGAAAATGATGATCGTACCACAAAGGGGGAGAACATAGATGCTCAAGAACATGGAGAACATGTTAGAGATGCTCAAGATAGGGGGAGACAAAGAAAAATTGAAAGAGCCGAAAAACAAAAGAACCAAAAGGAAGACGGATCAAATGCAGGATTCTAATTTCTAACGACTAACGTTTGATTTCGTTTGGAGTTTTGTTTTGCAGGAATTACATCACTTTAAGACTCCAAGTCCTAAGTCATAGAGTATGTTCTAGGACTGTTTGGTTCAAATGTAATTATGTATTTATTGGATCTTTCACGCAAAGAAAATCAATGTTTTGGTGATGACATTGAGTTTCGATTTTTTGGTTTAAGATGAGTGACTTGAGCGCTTTTATGTATTTTTGGGTTTTGTCACGAAATTGCCAAAGGGGGAGATTGTTATGGCATTTTGGTATTGGCATATTTCGTGAGTCAAGTCAGTGAGTTGAGTCGGAGTCTTAAAGGGATCAAATTGTCAATCAGCAATCAAAGACTTAGAGAAGATTCAATGTGGTGACCCTGATCCCCGTGTAGCTTCTCCCATGAACCGTGGTCTAGAACACCTAGTGTTGGTGTATCTGGTCCATAGTGCATCAAAGGGATGCCACAGATGGACCCTGTGTGTTGGGTCGTATATAATACGGATCTAAATAGGGGAAGAAACACCTAGAGGGGGGTGAATAGGTGTAAACGTATAAACACTCCAAAAATCGTTGCGATAAAACCCAATGCGGAAAATAAAATAACACGCAAGATTTTTACGTGGAAAACTCCATCACCGGAGTAAAAAACCACGGGACCGATAACACGGCAGAAATCCACTAGAATTAAAACACGTACAAGGTGATTTACCGTACACACTTACGACTCAACCTTTTCCATACGCTCCTAGAGGATCTTCTCCGCTCGCTCCAGACGCTTCTCGAATCCACGATCTGCGCCCAACGCCGAATCCACGGTGTCCAACGTCGAATCCACGACGTCCGACCGAATCCACGGTCTTCACCCAATAGCACCGTTCGAATCCACGAACGTGCCTCGCTCCGAATCCACGAGAGCGATTGAACCTTGAATCCACAAGGACACGCGAATCCACGCGCCGATTTTTGGGGTAAATCGTTGTTTTTGGGTGGTGATGATCCGCCGAATACTTAGATCAAAGATAGATCGGAAATACCATCTAAGTATTCATTAGTTTGATTCAACTCAAGATGTGAGTATGAAAACCTAGAATCAAACTAATCAATATAGATGAAGAAACATAGAGTATTCTCTAATGATTTCCTTTCTTCTCTATATGTGGATCTATAGCCGTATAAGATGATACAAGAAAATGACGGCTATGTGGATTCACCCTAGAAAAGGAGTCATAGGGTGTATTTATAGGTTAGAAACCCTAGGAAGGAGATAAGAATCAAAAACCTGCCATTTCTGGATTTTTACGGACGGCGATCCGGATCATGATAACTAGGATCCGGATCGTCACAACGAAACAGCCAATTCCAGAAAAACGAAGGTTCGGGATCCGGATCATGTAACTACGATCCGGATCGTTCATACAGTTCACCAAACATCAACGTTCGGGATCCGGATCAAGAGACTACGATCCGGATTGCGACGATGTATGAACGAACCACCTTCGGGATCCGGATCGAACAACCTGATCCGGATCCTGAACATGTCCCAAGTCTAGTTTTTGATTTTTATGCAATGAAAGATTCTTCCAAGTGTTTCTACACTACAAGAAGTATTCGGATCACACAAATTCTTTAGTTAAACATACCTGATCCTTTTGAATTCTTCTTTCTTGAGATTGAGTTAAATGATCCAACTTTCTTCACCTTCAATCTTCAGGACTTGAAACTTTCACGAAACTACGCCAACTCAAATTCCGTAACAATCTCCCCCTTTGGCGGTTTCGTGACAAAACATAGATCCACTAAAGAAAATTCAAAAAGATATTTTTGTTGCTATCACCATACAACAAAAATTTACAATGGAGATCCAAAATACAATACATGAGTTAAACTCCTAAAACAGACTCTAGACTTAGACATCTGTACTCTCTGCAAAAAGAAATCATTCTTGACAAAAGAAATCGTTAGATACCTCAAGAATTTTGTATTATTCAAAAAACCACAAACAGAGATGAAGTTTAAACTCATTTATACTTACCATGACATTTATATTCAGATATGTAAACAGATCATAGTTAAAACACCAACATATCCTTTTTGCAATCAAAAACCAAATGTCATGAACATGTTTGTGAACATCTTATATATATAAAGATATGTAATTGATCAGAGTTAAGAACCAACATATCTTCTATGCAATCAAAAACCAAGTGTCACAAACTTGTTAGTGAACATCAACTTGTTAGTTATATTACATGCCCAAATAGTTAGTAAATAGTTAGTCGAGGCATGCATTCAAAACAAATGGAAAAACCAAAAGTTGAAGTTCTACTTACCTTTGTGTTTCAACTTACCTTTGATGTTCCAACACATCATCATGTTCAATCAATCATTGTTCAAGTTCTCTATAAACTCTCTCCCCCTTTTTGTCACAAAATTAGCCAAAAACACAAAAATTTAAGGAGAGTTAAAGATTTCAAAAATTGTTCCGAAAAATAAGAACTAGAACTAAAAGTAAGTCCTAAAAGCTGAACTAAAGTCTAAAAAGATAAAATCCTGCACAAATCTGCACAAAAATTGTTAAAGCACAAATTAGTCATCCGAGTCTGAGTCCTCAGACGCACTATATCCCATCTTAGTGAACATGTTCTTGATCAATTTCCTCATTGAATTTACTTTCTTGGTCAATGTAATTTGGGATGCCGTTATGATCTCGAGTTCTTCAGACATTCGCCTTTGTTCTGATGCTTGTTGAGACGGTGAGGCCGAGGTGCCGACACAAGGTTTCTTTCCAGTGGAATGTGTCGGAGTAACATGTGGTAATTTGTGAAGTGACTTCACAATCGTTGACTCATCTATCATCCCCCAACAGTGTTGATAAGATGTCGAGCTTATATCAATGTCAAACTTTTGTAAGATCCTCATGATGATTAACGGAAACGGAAGTCGCTCAGAAGGATGAGGATGCACAATATATCTTGACATTCTATTCCAAATTATGTAGGGGATATTCATGTTCAATCCTACAGCCTCAGAGGGATGACCTAAGAGATATAGGAACAGCAGTCTTTCCCATCTCACGACCTTAGTCTGCATGTTAGGTAGAATGTTGTAACACGTGATGAAATTTAGAAATCGGTACTCCAGTCGAAGATGTTTGGATTTTACACTTTTACCATTAGCTGAATTCGTTCCTTCCAAACAAATTTTATCTATCACTGTTCGCCACAAGGCATTCGTCAAACTTTTTCCTTTCAAAAAGTTGACCCCCGATGTGTTAGATTCCATTCCAAGAACTTCGCCAATTAGCTGCGGAGTGATTTTAAGTTTCATCCCTTGGATAATTGTATAGAAATGCATTGATCCATGTTCTCCTTCTTGAAGATGTGTTGCATTCGTGTAAAAGGTCCTTACACGATACAAACAATACCCAAGTAGTTCGGGGAATCGGCAGACTTGGATGAGATTAGCTTGCTCAATCAAGGTTCCAAACTCAGGTGAGTGATTTCGGAGAGCTTCAATGTTGACATGACGTTCACCGATGCATTCACGACGTTCAAACGCTCGAACGCGATCCATGCTGACGAACACTCCTTCCACGCGAGGCGGGGAGTCAGGAACTATCGGTGTGTTAAAATCAGCGTCTCGTCGTAGTCCAAAACGTCTAGTTACTCGTTTCCTTTTCACAGAGATGGTTGGTTTAGTCATAGGCGCTTTTCCTTTGTCCATGGGTGCTTTTCCTTTCGAAGCATCGGACGCCTTTTGTTCAGGCAATGATTCATCATTATCTGTCAATGCAGTCCAATCTATCTCGTGACAATCCACCTCTGTATCACTGACCTCGACAAATTCACCTTTTTGTTGTGTTTTCTTAGCTCTCTTTAATTTGTTTGTGGCCCGAGTGTGCACTATTGTGACCAACAAAAGAATGATCCATGAGAATCCCATTGATCCAAGTGCTTGAGTTAAGAAGGTGTCCTGTGAAAACCAACTCAAGAACACAAAAATTCTTAGTTTTCAAAAATTGAAAAAATTGTATCCAAAGAATCATTATCATGTAGAGAGACTAAGAATCAAATTAGTTTTGCAAAAGGACTTTTAAAAATAGATCAATTGCATGAATTTCGAAAATCCTTATTATATGCCCTAAAACCGAAATTTTAGAAATCGAAGCCTAAAAATCCGTTAATCAGGAGAAAACCTAGCATATAATCAAAACTAAACAACCCAGAATTCTTATTTCAAAAGAAATTTGATCAAAAACCATCCACAAACAAAGTTGATCCAAGAAATTCGTGCGTTTGAGGAGGAAATGAGAAAAACGGTGAAAAACCGAGATTTTGATCAATAAAACTTACTTGGAATTGAAGAACTTGAGTTTGAAAGCTTCCAAGGAGGATGAAATCTAGAGAGAAAGGCTCTGGAAACTTCGGAACAAAAGATTGGAGTAAAGAAATCAAAAACCCCTTTCGTTCCTTATAAAACCTAGCCGCGATCCGGATCAGTTCATAACTGCGATCCGGATCGGCTACCCGCAGTAAGAAACTGCGTTCGGGATCCGGATCGGCAGATACAATCCGGATCGTCAGCCCGCAGAAGAATTCCTGCGTTCGGGATCCGGATCATCTAGCCCGATCCGGATCGGCCCCAACTTTTTCTTTAGAAAATTTCAGAGAAATTCAGGAAAATCCAGAAAAAGATTGTAAGCACAAATGTGTATCAACTTTAAACAAAAATCATCGTTTCATACAACAAGAATTAGATTATGCCAAATCTATCAATAATATCCAAAAATGAAACGAAAATTTACAAAAATTAAATCCCTTAAAGTTGAACACCTTCAATCACATCTAACTTGATCTTATGAGTAATGCCTTTATCAAATCATCAATTCGGTAAAGAAAATGAAATACAAAGATCAATAGATGTTTGAAATCCCAAATATGGTAGATAATATTTCTAGACAATCTGTTGAAGAGAGTGGCTCTTTGAGCATCTTTCTTTAAAATCCCACCTTATACCAACCTTGAAATTTGACAGAGTCAAGTATTTCAATATGCATTTTACTTAATCAAAAAATTTGAACAACCATGCTTGGTATACATGTGGTAGCTGCACACAATACTCGGACGACCGAGGTGGTAGCTCTTTCCTCCATGTGGTGGTAGTTTTCACACTCCTCAATGGGATGTAACTCTTTCCACATCTTTTGAGCATTTTACATTATCTTTGACTCCCCCTCAATTGGCTATCAATTATTTAAGATATAAAGTATTCAACCAAAAATTGATCTCGATTTCATACTCGACTAAACAGTCAAATAAGATAATGACTATACCAAGAGATCATTGAGAGAGAAATTGACTTTGATCACTTTAGAAGATGATTTAATTAACATAAATGATCATTGCAACAGTGAAATATTATGATGGCAAAAGCATAATAAATTTCTAAATGTGCGAAAAGATGCAATTAAAGTCAATTATGATCTATGCTCAATTAATGTCCTATGTACAAACATAGATAAAGAACAAAACAAATACAAATACAAAACCTATCCTAAGCAAAGATTTCAAAAAGAAGATTATTTCAAGGAAAGCATCCCAATTGCTTTTCGTAAATGAATAAAACGTTTTTGATCCAAAGGTTTTGTTAGAATGTCAGCTAATTGATCCTCAGTTGAAATATATGAAAGTTGAAGAGTATTTGATTCAACTAGCTCTCTAAGAAAATGATATCTAAGTTCAATATGTTTTGTTCTAGAGTGCAACACAGGATTTTTAGAAATGTTAATTGCACTTGTGTTGTCACAAAGTATTGTTACCGAAGATGCTGAAATGCGGAAGTCACTCAATACGCTTTTCATCCAAATGAGTTGAGTTGAGCAACTTCCAGCTGAAATGTATTCCGCTTCGGCAGTCGAGAGTGCTATTCAATTCTGCTTTTTACTGTGCCATGCAACAAGGCAATGGCCAAGATAGAAGCATGCACCACTCGTGCTTTTCCGATCATCCACTGATCCTGCCCAATCGGCATCTGAGTATCCAACAATGTCCAGACTTGTTCCCATAGGATACCAAATTCCGAAATTAATTGATCCTTTGATATACCGGATGATCCGTTTCACCGCTTTTAGGTGAACCTCCTTTGGTGCTGATTGATATCTCGCGCAAATCCCAACACTAAAGGATATATCCGGGCGACTAGCCGTGAGGTAAAGTAGACTTCCAATCATACTTCTATACAGTTTCTCGTCTACATTCTCACTATGTGATTCACTTCCAAGTCCCTTGTGGCTAGTTCCCATTGGAGTTGGAAAATCTTTACAATTTTCTAGATCAAACTTTTTGACCAACTCCAGTGCATACTTGGATTGACTCAAGTGAATACCTTCATCATTTTGTTTAATTTGCAATCCAAGAAAATAAGACAGTTCGCCCATCATGGACATCTCAAATTCGCTTTCCATGGTCTCCGCGAATTTAGAAGCATCATTATCTTTTGTTGCACCAAATACAATGTCATCGACATAGATTTGTGCTACAATGAAATTATTTTGATAATGCTTCACAAAGAGAGTCCTGTCAGCTCCCCCTCGAGTATAGCCCTTTCCAAAAGGTGCTTTGTTAACCTTTCGTACCATGCTCGCGGTGCTTGTTTCAGACCGTAAAGAGCCTTTTTCAAACGAAAAAACATGGTTAGGTTGTTTATGATCTACAAAACCTTTCGGTTGAGCTACATAAACTTCCTCATTTAAAAACCCATTTAGAAATGCGCTCTTGACGTCCATTTGAAATAATTTGATTTTAAAATGACAAGCAATAGCAAACAATATACGAATGGACTCGAGTCTAGCTACAGGGGCGAAAGTTTCGTCAAAGTCTATACCTTCTACTTGAGAGTAGCCTTGAGCAACTAGTCGTGCCTTGTTCCTGATGATAGTACCATCTTCATCTTTCTTGTTCTTGAAGATCCATTTGGTACCTATCACATTATGTTGCTTTGGAGGCTTCGTTAATTCCCAGACTTTGTTTCGCTCAAATTGATGGAGCTCTTCCTGCATTGCTTTAATCCAGTAGTCATCCTGAAGAGCTTCATCTATTGTCTTTGGTTCGATTAAAGATACAGTAGCAAGCAAATCCGCAAACCAACTGCCTTCGAGTTCTAACTCCTTCTTGTGGATCTCCAATGATGTTCGATTCCGGATGATCCTTGGAGATTCGTAGCGTTTGTTGAAATGGAGTACTCGGAGGTACACGAGATGATTCCTGCACATCAGATAAACTAGAAGAACCATTAGATGCATCATTAGTATTGGAAGTATTATTATGAGAGGATGCACTAGCAGGAGAATCATCATCTAGAGAGATATCGAGGGTAGATTTTTCAGATTCAAAATGAGAAGCTTCATCTACTTTAACATTTATAGATTCTACAATCGTCTTAGATTCAATGTTAAATACTCGATATGCTCTGCTATTCGTAGAATAACCCAAAAAGATCCCTTCATCACTTCGAGAGTCGAACTTTCCAAGATTTTCACGGTCACGTAAGATATAACATCGACTCCCGAAGATACGAAAGTACTTGATATCCGGTTTTCTACTAAACCACAGCTCATATGGTGTATTCAAGGTTCCTGGGCGCAAATACACTCTGTTAATGACATAGACAGCGGTGTTCACAGCTTCAGCCCAAAAATGTAGCGGTAATTTCCGGCTATGAAGCATCACACGCGCCATCTCTTGAACAACCCTGTTTTTGCGCTCAACAACACCATTCTGCTGAGGTGTATAGGGTGCCGAGAATTCATGTTTAATGCCAGTTGAAGTACAAAAGTCAATGAATTTTGAATTTATGAATTCTCCACCCCTATCACTTCTAACACGAATGATCTTTTCATTCTTTTCAATCATAATACGATGGCAAATCTCATGAAAAGAGTCAAACGTATCAGCTTTCTCTCTCAAAAATGCTACCCATAAAAACCGAGAGAAATCATCAACCAATAAAAAGATGTACCATTTACCTCCCAAGGATGGTTGACGGGTCGGCCCCATTAAGTCCATGTGCAAAAGTTCCAAGGGCCGTTTTGTACCAACGTGGTTCAAGTTCTTGTGTGCAGTCCTAGACTGTTTTCCCTTTTGGCAACCACCACACACAACATTTTGTTTAAATAAAAGCTTTGGAATCCCCTTGACCACGTCCTTGTTTGAAATTCTAGTAAGTTCCTTAAAATTTAAGTGACCTAGCCTTTCATGCCAAAGAGTTTCATTATTCAAAGCGGCTAAGTTACAATTTTCAGAAAATTTATTAGGAACAACATAACAATTGTTTTCAGATCTAACCCCTTTTAGAAAGAAGACATGGTCCTTATCAGTTACAACGCATTCAACCGATGAAAAGTTAACTGAAAAACCATTGTCGCAAAGTTGACTTATGCTTATGAGGTTAGTCTTAAGGCCATCAACAAATAAGACGTTTTTCAAAATCGGGCCATCTGGAATAGCTATCGTCCCTTTTCCAACAATTTTGGAAGATCGACCGTCTCCGAAAACAACGTGTCCTCCGGAGATTTTCTCAAGATTTTGAAAACTATTTTTGTCACCGGTCATGTGACGGGAACACCCGCTATCCAGATACCAAGACGAGCTATCATATGCATGCAAGGAAATATTGGAAACAAGACAAGGGAAAATTTCACCTTTGCGCACCCAAACCTTTTTGGAATGCGTCTGTAAAGGTCGTGAAGTTTTGTGCCTAGGTGAAAACGTCTTGTTAAAACGATTATTGCTCCTTGATGAAGTCGTCTTGTGCGGTGAACTACCAAGTCTCTTTTCATTTGAAAAGTTTTGCTTTGATTTCCGGAAAGGAGCCTTTTTGGTAGTTGATGCAAGAGGTGCTTGAGATGAGCGTTCGACTCCCGTCTTGCAATATCTTCTTATGTGCCCTGAAACACCACAACGAAAACATACCTTATATCTTGACGATCCCAAAGAGGATGAAGTAGGTTTGTTGTCGTTGTTTGTCTTGAATTCCGGTGTCGGAGGAGGAGATACCGACTGAGGCACAAAAACTGTCCCACTCAAACTTGGACTGTTTCCAGTTTGAGTGTATCCGAGGCCGAACCTATTTGATTGACCAAGACCAAGAAGTCTATCCAACTTACTCCTTCCTGAAGAGAATCGCTGTAAGTCATTCTTGAGTTGGAAAATGGTCTTTGTCATTTCCAGGTTATCCTGTCGAGCCTCGTTGTAGAGCTTTGAGAAGTGATTCACGTTATCCACCAGATTTGTATGTTCCTTCTCAAGTTGCTCATTGGACTCTTGGAGGGAAGCATTTTCTTTTATCAGGTTTTCCCTTTCCACTTCAAGAGCGTTTGAGAGAGAAGTCGCTCTTTTTGCTTCTTCTTCGAGATCATGCAATCTCCCTCTCAAACTCTTGTTTTGCTTAGCCACTTTCTTTGAATCCCTCAAAAGTCTGTGGTAGGCTAGAGCAAAATCTTCACCTTCCGAATCATCCGATTCGTTGTCCGTTGCGTTCTTTTCAACAGTGGAGTTGGACAACGACTCAGATGTATTTGCCATAAAGCACATGAAGGGTGAAGATACGGACGCGTGGAATGCGGTGGAGCTCTTTTCTTCATCACTTGAAGACGACTCATTTGACGTTGAGTTGTCATCCCAAGTGACGACTTGCATCGCCTTCTTCTTTGTCGGATACTTGTTAGGACACTCCGTTGCAATGTGGCCGTAGCCTCGACATTTGAAGCATTGCAGTTGTCCTTCTGAACTTTTCTTATCCTTTGAGAAGTTTTCCTGCTTTCTTGACTTGTGACTTGGAGTACCCTTGCCTTTGTTCCACTTTCCGAAGGATGGAGATTTGCTTGAATTACCCCTTCGGAAGTTGCGGCGAAACTTCCTTGTCAAGAGAGCGAGCTGCTTCTCAAATTCCTCCATAGAAAGGTTCTCGTCATCGTCCGAGGAGGATGTATCCGCGTCTTCTTCCTTAGTTGTTTTCAACGCATAACCTGAAGACTTAGAAGTGGATGCTTTTCCAGAAGAATTGTTAGTATTAAAAGTCATTTCATATGTTTGTAATGAACCAACTAATTCTTCTACACGTATTTCGTCCGGGTGTTTAATAGTTTCAATGGCAGTAACCTTTGGGCGAAATCGTTCAGGAAGAGTTCTTAAGATTTTTCTTACAATCTTAAATTCTGGAATCTTCTCTCCCAGATTAGCACATGAGTTTACGATGTCTTGCAATCGTGTATAGTAGTCCGTGAAAGATTCATTTTCTGCCATCAAGATGGAGTCAAACTTGCTCGTAAGCATCTGCAGTTTCTGAATCTTCACGAGGTTAGTTCCCTCATGTGTAACCTGGAGAACATCCCAGATTTCTTTCGCAGTCTCACATGCCGAGACGCGAGAGAATTCAGTTTGAGATAAGGCATTAAAAATAGCATTAATCCCCTTGCCATTGTAAGAAGATAACTCAAACTCTTCCTTGGTCCATTTCGACCTAGGTTTTAAGGTGTGAACATCAGAGATAAGTTCAGTTGGATTAGACCATCCTGATTCAATTGAATGCCACACCCTTTCGTCGATGGAAGATAAAAAGGCTTTCATCCGTACTTTCCAGTACGCATAATTTGTTCCATCAAAGAAAGGGGGTCGATTGATGTTTCCACCTTCAACCATTGTTCACAACCCTATTCCTTCTCTGATACCACTTGTTGGGTCGTATATAATACGGATCTAAATAGGGGAAGAAACACCTAGAGGGGGGTGAATAGGTGTAAACGTATAAACACTCCAAAAATCGTTGCGATAAAACCCAATGCGGAAAATAAAATAACACGCAAGATTTTTACGTGGAAAACTCCATCACCGGAGTAAAAAACCACGGGACCGATAACACGGCAGAAATCCACTAGAATTAAAACACGTACAAGGTGATTTACCGTACACACTTACGACTCAACCTTTTCATACGCTCCTAGAGGATCTTCTCCGCTCGCTCCGACGCTTCTCGAATCCACGATCTGCGCCCAACGCCGAATCCACGGCGTCCAACGTCGAATCCACGACGTCCGACCGAATCCACGGTCTTCACCCAATAGCACCGTTCGAATCCACGAACGTGCCTCGCTCCGAATCCACGAGAGCGATTGAACCTTGAATCCACAAGGACACGCGAATCCACGCGCCGATTTTTGGGGAAAATCGTTGTTTTTGGGTGGTGATGATCCGCCGAATACTTAGATCAAAGATAGATCGGAAATACCATCTAAGTATTCATTAGTTTGATTCAACTCAAGATGTGAGTATGAAAACCTAGAATCAAACTAATCAATATAGATGAAGAAACATAGAGTATTCTCTAATGATTTCCTTTCTTCTCTATATGTGGATCTATAGCCGTATAAGATGATACAAGAAAATGACGGCTATGTGGATTCACCCTAGAAAGAAAGACATAGGGTGTATTTATAGGTTAGAAACCCTAGGAAGGAGATAAGAATCAAAAACCAACCATTTCTGGATTTTTACGGACGGCGATCCGGATCGTGATAACTAGGATCCGGATCGTCATAACGAAACAGCCAATTCCAGAAAAACGAAGGTTCGGGATCCGGATCTTGTGACTACGATCCGGATCGTTCATACAGTTTACCAAACATCAACGTTCGGGATCCGGATTGCGAAGCAAGATCCGGATCGTTCAAGGTAGATGGTAAACTCAACGTTCGGGATCCGGATCAAGAGACTACGATCCGGATTGCGACGATGTATGAACGAACCACCTTCGGGATCCGGATCGAACAACCTGATCCGGATCCTGAACATGTCCCAAGTCCAGTTTTTGATTTTTATGCAATGAAAGATTCTTCCAAGTGTTTCTACACTACAAGAAGTATTCGGATCACACAAATTCTTTAGTTAAACATACCTGATCCTTCTGAATTCTTCTTTCTTGAGATTGAGTTAAATGAATCAACTTTTCTTCACCTTCAATCTTCAAGACTTGAGACTTTCACGAAACTACGCCAACTCAAATTCCGTAACAGACCGGGGTGGACACGCGGTAGTGTCGGAGTGGTCGGTTTAGTGGACTTGGTCTACGGAGCAGGCGGGCATGGTGCATGGACCGGCGGGACACGTGGCGGCTTGTGGTTGGCGGGCTCACGCAGGCTGGGACCACGGAGCACGGTGGGGCCTCGGAACAGTGCGCGGCAGGGGTGGCAGGCGGCGGCGTCAGGCGGGCACGTGGGCGCGGCAGGCGGGCGCTGACCGGGTGCGTGCCACGTGTCGTCGTCCGCGGGTGGCCAAGCGGCGCGACGCGTGCGGCGGGTTCGGCTGTCGCCTGTTTGGCGGGCGACGTGGAGGCCCAGGATGGTTTCGGGCGGCTACAGTGTTCGCGCGCGGGGATTTCGGGCTGCTACAGTGCGCGCCCGAAAACCCCCAGCGCCCGGAAATCGGGACATAACCGGTATTTCCTCAATTGTTTCTGCAGCCTATAAAAGGCGATCCGAGCCTTCTTCTTCTCCTTTTTTCGCCATTTCCGAGCCTCCTCTCGCCGGGGTGCCTTCAGCAAAGATGATCCCCGAGTTTGGCTGCATCTTTCTGCAAAGTTTTGGGATTTTTGGTGGCACACTTATCGAGGTTTCTATTTTTACGGCGCGGCGCGACGCTCGTTCGTTTGTGGTCTTCTTCGTCGCGTTTTGGTGCGAGGACTCCCCCGGCTTACCCCGAGCACCTTTTTCAGTGATTCTTGCGCCGTTGGCTTCACGACAGGTAGGGCTATGTTTCCCATGTTTACTGGTTTTTCCCATTCCGAGCTTTTCATGGGTTTTCCGGATCATCTTGTAACCTCTTTTCTGGGGCGGAGTTCTGGGACAGCGGAGCGGTGTTTTGGTGATATCTTCACGCACAGGCATCGGATTGGGGTGATTCAAGCGGCGATTTGCATCTACACATCACGAGGAATATGCCCAAATTTTCTTGGAATTTTCTGAATATTTCTCGAAGGTGAAGAATATCTGTGAACAGTAGTTATTGCTACAGTTTTTGAGAGTAGTTTAATTCGGGGTGGTTCCCTTGTCGGAATTGTTTCTCAGTGTAGGAAGCTCGGAATTGGTTGTGCAGGTACTCGTTTCGAAGGTATCGACGCGAGGATTACTGTGGTATTTTTATTGGATTTTTCTGGGCACTTGCAGCAGGTGAAATAAGCACGGCTTTGGGACTGATTTTCAGATTGTGTATGCTTGGTTAATTTTGGAATAAAAGTGTAATGTTGAGCCTTATTGGTGTACTCAGGGGTGTTTTCAGCTGTTTGGAGCCAAGGCTTGCGCGACTTGTACCGAGGGTGTTATGTTGGCAGATTTTGGACAGTGGGCGTCTACCCACTTCACCGACTTCAGGTTTGCCTTGGTTTAAGCGCTTCAGGTGGGTAAGCTTATTATCAGTAATTGTTTAAGGCAATGAATATGCTGTGGCAAATATAAGTGCACTTGTGGGGATGTCACCCCTCTATGACTGATGCATGCATGTTTAGGATACATGGTTTATGTTGGTAAGTAGGTAAGCTTGTTAATGATATTGGTATAAATGTTTGCAAGAATTGTATTTATGAGGTATACTGAGGACTTGCATGACTTGGACATCTATGTGATGATTAGTGTAAGCTTACCTAGGATAATGTTACCCTTTGAGATTATGTAACATGCCATGTTAGCACATAGCCTTTCATGTGGTTGGATTATGCTTTGGGACAGGATTTCTTAGCTATGTGCGGATTTGTACTCTGAGGAGTTATTATGATCATTCTATTGATGAACCCTGAATTGTGGACAGGTCTAGTTTTGGGATTCCGGCATGTTGTTTATTCCTAAAGGAACTATTATTATGCTTTACCCCCCCCCTTTATTTCCTTGAGGACATTTGCATGCTTGTATGGTCATGTAGTTAGGCCATCTTTTACTGCTGCACTATTTATGGGAACTTGACTTAGGAGAAACCATGCTTTTCCTTTCTCTGCCTTTGCTAGTCAAGTGGTCAGTGCTGCTCGGGTTCGAGCAGGGGTCTGGATAGGGTAGTCAGGACTTCGTGTCTGGGACAGGTTGGTTTAGTTGTGGGGCTTTGCGGCAACCGCGGATATTGGGCGGTTGACCGGATGTTTCTCTATGCACCTGATTGGGTATCAGTTTTACTTAGTGGATGGAGTTTCCCACTTATCGTTCAGTTGCATCCGATTGAGGTCGGGTCTTTCCTTGGTGGTTGAGTTTTCCCACTTTGATCAGATTGATGATCAAAGTCCTGCTGTTTAGAGATACTGGTGATATTGATGACAGAGATGCTTTACTCGTGTGGGTAGCTCCCCTCGAGTGCCGCTCCGGAGTAGGCTTCAGACCGTGTTGGGTTCCGGTCAGACCGTGTTGGGTTCCGGTCAGACCGTGTCGGGTGCCGGTCAGACCGTGTTGGGTTCCGGTCATTTGGACAGAGCAGGCAGTACCGGGTTTTATACCGGTTCATTCGATTGAGTTTATTTCGGTCAAATACTTTTATTGTTACACTCGTGCCTGGGGGCCGAGTGCAGACTGGTAGTTGAGTTTAGATCAGTGCTAGTATTATTGAGAGCCGTCTGGTTGACGGTGGTCCCGTGTCGTTGAGAGTACTTTGACCGCTGTGTGAGAGGTTGAGCATCATGATTCTATCCGTTCTGAGAGAGAGCGTGGATTTTGACCATAGCCTGCATGATTCTCTACTCGATAGCGAGCTTGTCCGTTTGGACGCCCTACGTAACTCCTGCCCGTCAGCGGGAGGTGGTTGTGGTTGGGCGCAGGTTTGACTGGACCAGATGTGGCAGTCAGCTCGATTGGGTCGATGGTGCACTTCATGTGCTAGTGGTTGCATACCACTGTTTGGTTCTCCCCCTTTTAGCCTTTAGTTAGGGGCAGGGTAGCTGTCGAGAGTCTCCAGCCTACTCATTTCAGTCTTATGACTTGGGTTAGTTTTTGTCTCTTGAGGACTTGGTGGGTAGACCGTCGGGTCTGGCGGTGGTACCCACTGAGAACTCCCTTTTTGGAGTAGTTCTCACACCCTTTGGGGGTTTCCCCCCTTTTTCTCTCCTCTCCTTTGTTTTGCAGAGTCTTGCGGGTGTTGCCGACTCTGCGGTTGTTGATCGAGGCGAGGGAGTCGCGAGCTAGATCCCTACCCGTCGTTGGAGAGTAGCGGTACCCTTCAGAGGAGATCATCTGTAGATTAGTTGTTTCTTTTTCCTCTTTTGAGAGACTATTGTAGTGAGGATATTTTGTATTGAGAGACTGTACACGGTTGTATATTTTGGAGTTACCTCCCGGTTGGGCTTAGAGCTTGTACTTGAGGATGTTGTATTATTATTATTTTGGGAGGCAGACAGTGTTGTTTTATTTCCAGTTGTACAGTGATTGATTTTAGTTACAGCAGATTTTTATTTATAGCTCTGATATCTGTTTAGTTATAGTACTTTTCTTGCAGGTAGGACGCTTCGCCTATGCAGGTTGGCATAGGTGGCGGATCTGTTTGGCGGGCCCGGGTCGCAGTTTCGACCCCGGGGCGTGACAGCCATATCTCAACGGAGTGTCCAACTAAGAATCCGTCGAAGAAGAAAGCGATGCAGGTCGTCACCTGGGATGACAACTCAACGTCAAATGAGTCATCCTCAAGTGATGAAGAAGAAAGCGCAACGGCATTCCACGCGTCCACATCTTCACCCTTCATGTGCTTAATGACAAGTACTTCAGATTCATTGTCCAACTCCTCCCGGGTTGAAAAAACTGCAACGGATGATGAATCGAGTAACTCTGAAGGTGAAGATTTTGTTTTAGCCTACCACAGACTTTTGAGGGATTCAAAGAAACTGGTTAAACAAAACAAGGGGTTGAGAGGGAGATTACAGGATCTCGAAGAAGAAGTAAAAAGGGTAACTTCTCTCTCGACCGATCTTGAAGTGGAAAGGGATAATCTGATAAAAGCTAATGTTTCCCTTCAAGAGTCCAACGAGCAACTCGAGAAGAATTATATAGATATGGGTAACAAAGCGAATTACTTCTTGAAGCTCAACTGTGACGCCCCACTTCCCAGGGGGTCACCCATCCTAGAACTACTCTAGCTCTAGCACGCTTAACTCTCATGTTCCTCTTGGATCTTGCTACCATCCAAAATGCTATAGCCGGGTTAGAGATTTAGTCCTATTATATCATTTATATAGAGGACTAATCCAAATTCCGGGGGTGTTACATTCTTCCCCCCTTTAAGCCCTGACGTCCACGTCAGGCTCAAGCACACTCACAAGCACCAGGCGATGTGAGACTCGTCTCGCTAGCCTTAGCCGACCTTGTAAGGAGCTGCACTCCACTCACAACGGTCATTAGCCGGGGAGCCTCGCTCTATCCGCTATATAACCCTGGCTCAGCCGAGACTCATCTCACATTTCCGGCTGGTGAATGGCTCCGATACCAACTGTGACGCCCCACTTCCCAGGGGGTCACCCATCCTAGAACTACTCTAGCTCTAGCACGCTTAACTCTCATGTTCCTCTTGGATCTTGCTACCATCCAAAATGCTATAGCCGGGTTAGAGATTTAGTCCTATTATATCATTTATATAGAGGACTAATCCAAATTCCGGGGGTGTTACATCAACGGCGAGGCTCGACAGGAAAAACTGGAAATGACTGAGACCATTCTCCAACTCAAGGATGACTTGCAGCGATTTTCATCAGGAAGGAGTAAGTTGGATAAGCTTCTTGGTCTTGGTCAATCAAACAAGTTCGGCCTCGGATACAATCGAACTAAAGACGATTTTAGTTCGGTTGGGACAGTTTTCGTGCCTCAGTCGGTATCTCCTCCTCCGACACCGGAATTCATGACTAGCAACGACAACAAGCCTACTTCACCCTCCTCGGGATCGTCAAGCTCTAAGGTATGTTTTCGTTGTAACTTTGCAGGGCACATTGAAAGAAATTGCAAGATTGGAGCTCAAAGATCAAATCAATCACATCTTGCAACTGCTACCAATGAGTTCGCTCCCCACAAATCAAAGAAGGACTTTTCAAAAGAAAAGAACATTGGTAGTACTTCAAACAAGACGATGACAAAAGAAAAAGATCAATCATACAAGACGTCTTCATCAAGGAAAATTTCTCGAACATTGCCAACATACTCTAAAACTCAAAAGGTTTGGGTATGCAAAGGTGAAATATTTCCTTGTCTTTAATCTTTCTACGATTAAATGTTGTGTAGTTTATGTAGACTATTTTTCTTTCTTTTGGCCGACACGTCAACCATCTTTGGGAGGTAAATGGTATATTTTCTTATTGGTTGATGATTTCTCTAGGTTTTCATGGGTAGCATTTTTAAAAGAGAAAGCTGATACGTTTGATTCTTTTCATGAGATTTGCCATCGTATTATGATTGAAAAGAATGAAAAGATCATTCGTGTTAGAAGTGATAGAGGTGGAGAATTCATTAATTCTAAATTCATTGATTTTTGCACTTCCAACGGCATAAAACATGAATTCTCAGCACCCTATACACCTCAGCAGAATGGTGTTGTTGAGCGCAAAAACAGGGTTGTTCAAGAGATGGCGCGTGTGATTCTTCATAGCCGGAATTTACCGCTACATTTTTGGGCTGAAGCTGTGAACACCGCTGTCTATGTCATTAATCGAGTGTATTTGCGCCCAGGAACTTTAAATACACCATATGAGCTGTGGTTTAGTAGAAAACCGGATATCAAATACTTTCGTATCTTTGGGAGTCGATGTTTTATTTTGCGTGATCGCGAAAATCTTGGTAAGTTCGATTCTCGAAGTGACGAAGGGATCTTTTTGGGTTATTCTACAAATAGCAGAGCATATCGGGTATTTAACTTGGAATCTAAAACGATTGTAGAATCTCTAAATGTTAAAGTAGATGAAGCTTTTCACTTTGCATCTGAAAAATCTACCCTCGATATCTCTTTTGATGATGATACTCCTGTAAGTGCATCTTCTCATGATAATACTTCCAATATTAATGATGCATCTAATGATTCTTCAAGTTTATCTGATGTGCAGGAATCATCTCATGTACCTCAGAGTACTCCGTTACAAGAAACGTTACGAATCTCCAAGGATCATCCTGAATCAAACATCATTGGAGACCCACAAGAAGGAGTTAAAACTCGGAGACAGTTGGTTTGCGGATTCGCTTGCTACGTTTCCTTGATCGAACCAAAGAACATCGATGAAGCTCTTCAGGATGACTACTGGATTAAAGCAATGCAGGAAGAGCTCCATCAGTTTGAGCGAAATAAAGTCTGGGAATTAACAAAGCCTCCAAAGCAACACAATGTGATAGGTACCAAATGGATTTTCAAGAATAAGAAAAATGAAGATGGTACCATCATCAAGAACAAAGCACGTTTAGTTGCTCAAGGCTACTCTCAAGTAGAAGGTATAGACTTTGATGAAACTTTCGCCCCTGTAGCTAGACTCGAGTCCATTCGTATCTTATTCGCGATAGCTTGTCATTTTAAAATAAAATTATTTCAAATGGACGTTAAGAGCGCGTTTTTAAATGGGTTTTTAAATGAGGAAGTTTATGTGGCTCAACCGAAAGGTTTTGTAGACTGTAAACTACCTAACCATATTTTTCGTTTGAAAAAGGCTCTTTACGGTTTAAAACAAGCACCGCGAGCATGGTACGAAAGGCTAACAAAGCACCTATTGGATAAGGGCTATACTCGAGGGGGAGCTGACAGGACTCTCTTTGTGAAGCATTATCAAAATAACTTCATTGTTGCACAAATCTATGTCGATGACATTGTTTTTGGAGCAACAAAGGATAATGATGCTTCTAAATTCGCTGAAACCATGGAAAGCGAATTTGAGATGTCAATGATGGTCGAATTGACTTATTTCCTTGGATTGCAAGTGAAACAGAGTGACGAAGGCATCCATTTGTGTCAATCCAAGTATGCTTTGGAGTTGGTCAAAAAGTTTGATCTAGAAAATTGTAAAGATTTTCCAACTCCAATGGGAACTAGCAATAAAGGATTAGGAAGTGAATCTTTTAGTAAGAATGTAGACGAGAAACTTTATCGGAGTATGATTGGAAGTCTACTTTACCTCACGGCTAGTCGCCCGGATATATCTTTTAGTGTTGGGATCTGCGCGAGATATCAATCTGCACCAAAGGAGGTTCACCTGAAAGCGGTGAAACGGATCATCCGATACATTAAAGGAACTGTAAATTTCAGAATTTGGTATCCTATGGGAACAAGTCTAGATATTATTGGATACTCAGATGCCGATTGGGCAGGATCTGTGGATGATCGAAAAAGTACGAGTGGTGCATGTTTTATCTTGGCCATTGTCTTGTTGCATGGCATAGTAAAAAGCAAAACTGCATTGCACTCTCGACTGCCGAAGCGGAATACATCTCAGCGGGTAGTTGTTCAACTCAACTTATTTGGATGAAAAGCGTGTTGAGCGACTTCCGGATTTCAGCAACTTCGGTAACTGTTTTATGTGACAACACAAGTGCTATAAACATTTCAAAAAACCCTGTGTTGCACTCTAGAACAAAACACATTGAACTTAGATATCATTTTCTTAGAGAGCTAGTTGAATCAAATATTCTTCAAATTTCCTACATTTCAACTAAAGATCAATTAGCTGACTTTTAACAAAACCTTGGATCAAAAACGTTTTATTCATTTGCGTAAAGCAATTGGAATGCTTTCCTTGAAATAACCTCTTTTTGAAACTCTTGTTTAGGTTAGGTTTTGTTTTGTGTTTTTGTTCATTATCTATGCTTAGACATAGAACATTAATTGAGCATTAGTTTTATTGACTTTAAACTGCATCCTTTTATATATTTAGAAATCTATTATGCCTTAGATATCATAATATTTCATTTGATGCAATGATCATTTATGTCAATTAACTCATCTTTGTTTTGATCAAAGTCAATTTCTCTCTCGATGATCTCTTGGTATAGTTTTATCTTATTTGACTGTTTATTCGAGTATGGAATCGAGATCAATTTTTGGCTAAATACTTTATATCTTAGATAATTGATAGCCAATTGAGGGGGAGTCAAAGAAAAAGTATTATGCTCAAAAGATGTGGAAAGAGTTACATCCCAATGAGGAGTGTGAAAACTACCACCACATGGAGGAAAGAGCTACCACCTCGGTCGTCTGAGTACTGTGTGCAGCTACCACATGTATACCAAGCAAGGTTTTCAAGTTTGATTAATTAAAATGCATGTTGAAATACTTGACTCTGTCAAAATTTCAAGGTTGCTGGTATAAGGTGGAATTTTTAATGAAAGATGCTCAAAAGAGCACTCTCTTCAATAAATGGACTAGATATATTATCTAATTTATCTGGGATTTCAACATCTATTGATCTTTGTATTTCATTTTCTTTACCGAATTGATGATTTGATAAAGGCATTACTCATAAGATCAAGTTAGATGTAATTGAAGTTGTTCAACTTTAAGGGATTTAATTTTTATAAATTTTCGTTTCATTTGTTGGATATTATTGATAGATTTGGTATAATCTATTTCTTGTTGTATGAAACGATGATTTTCATTTAAAGTTGATACACAAAAGTGCTTACAATCTTTTTCTGGTTTTTCTTGAATTTCTCTGAATTTTTCTAAAGAAAAAGTTGGAGCCGATCCGGATTGGACCTGCCGATCCGGATCCCGAACGCAGATATTCTTCTGCGGGCAGACGATCCGGATTGGACCTGCCGATCCGGATCCCGAACGCAGTTTTTCACTGCGGGTAGCCGATCCGGATCGCAATCACGAACTGATCCGGATCGCGGCTAGGGTTTTATATAGAACAAAAGGGTTTTGATTTCTTTTACTCCAATCTTTTGTTCCAAAGTTTCCAGAGCTTCTCTCTCTAGATTTCATCCATCTTGGAAGCTTTCAAACTCAAGTTCTTCAACTCCAAGTAAGTTTTATTGATCAAAATCTCGGTTTTTCACAGTTTTTCTTTATTCCTCCTCAAAACGTGATGAATTTCTTGTATCAATTTCGTTTGTGGATGGTTTTTGATCAAATTTCTTTTGAAATAAGAACTCTGGGTAGATTAGTTTTGATTATATGCTAGGTATTCTCAAGATAAACGGATTTTTGGTCTTCGATTTCAAAATTTCGGTTTTAGGGCATATAATGGGAATTTTCCAAAATCATGCAATTGATCTATTTTTAAAATTCCTTTTGCAAAACTAATTTGATTCCTAGTCTCTCTACACGATAATGATTGTTTGGGTACAATTTTTCTAATTTTTGAAAATTAACAATTTTTTCGTGTTCTTGAGGTGTTGCTCACAGGATTTCTTTTCACAAGAAACCAATAGCAATGGTGATCACGTGGATCATTTCCTTCTGGCTGCTATGGTACATACGAGAGACACTGTCAAGCCCAAGAGGGCCAAGAAAGCGCAGAAAACTAAGGATGATTCTGACACTGAATCAGAGACGGAGTCGATTGACTGGGATAACATCGAAGTCGAGGGAACTATTCCAATTGTCTCCAAAGGAAAGCCCTGCTGAAACCTCAAGGCTCCGGCCACTGCAGCTGAAAAAGGGAAAGCGCCAATGGAACCAAGTCCAATTGGAACAAAAAGAAAAACCGGTGCAAGAAAAAGAGGCAGTGCTCAGGGAATTTCCATTGAGCAACCAGTTGCCAGCCAGCCCCCTCCACAGGACTTCATCAGCTCCGCAAGAATCAAAGATTTTGAGAAGAGGGAATGCATTGGCGAAAGACATGTCGATGTCAATGCAATGAAGGAACGGTCTACACTCTTTGGGACTTTGTTTGACCAGGCCGGTCTTGGTCCCATATGCAACTTCACTGAGAATACTGGGTATTGTCCTCACTCAGTACGGATGTTCTATCAGAACGCTTCAAGTCTAGTTAATCAGGACCAAGGACGTCGAGAATTTCACACATTGGTCAAGAATATCAAGATCAAAGTCACCCCTCAATTGATTGGGGAGGTGTTAGGGATGAAGGCCAGAGTTGATGGAGCTCATTATCTGAAAACTCAAGTCTTCAACGACAACTCTTGGAGAGTAGTGGTTGATGGAATATGTCTTCCAGATACTCGGTCGACAGGAACTCTGTTTTCTCAAAAGAACTTCGAACAGAGTATCGCTATATAAACTTCATTGTCTGCTACAATATCCTTCCAAACATGAATACGAAGGTTCTTCGATGGGACAGGATGTTATTTCTTTATCTTCTTGGACACCCCGCAGCATCAATGGGAGCGAACTTAAACATTCCTTACCTCATTTGGTCGAGGATGGCGCGTTATGTGGAACATTCTCATCCCACAGAGAGACTCCCCTATCCAATGATAATTATGCGCATCCTTAGAAAGTTTAAAGTCGACACCAGTACAAGCTCATATATGTACAGTTTGGGCACAATCAATGAGACGACAATTGTGAAGTCTCTCTCGACGAAGCCAGATGAACCCATAATACCTCCTCACCGACAAAGAGCACAACAACAAGCAACAACCTCTGCACCGGCAGCACAACCAGCACCTCCATCAACGTCTGATGATGATGCGTCGGTTAGCTCAATCTTTAAGGAACAACAGCGACTCTCAAACGAGCAAGAACGCATGTCTATTGAGTTCGCTGAAATGAAAGAGGATCTCAAAGAAGTTAAGAAAGAACAAGCTTTGATGGTCCAAGATCTTAGAAGTTAAGAAGGAGCAAGCTTCTATGAACAAACGGATCAAGAAAATGTTTCAGAAGCTTGGGTGTATCAGCTCGACGACTCTGCATAAAGTTTTTGTTTCTAATTTTCTTTGCAGGTTTTTAAGTTTTTGCATTTATGTATTTTATTCAGCTCTCAAGTTTCTTTATTTTGAACTATTTAACTCTCCTTAAATTTTGTATGTTTGGCTAATTTTTGTGACAAAAGGGGGAGAGAGAGGTATAAACAATGAGACACAATGATACATGATACAATGTGGTTGAGAAACTTGAAACTATAGAGGTAAGTATAACCTCAACTTGAAAGGTAAGTAGAACTTCAACTTTCGGTTTTCATTTGTGTTTGAATGCATGCCTCGACTAACTATTCGACTAACTATTTGGGCATGTAATATAACTAACAAGTTGATGTTCACTAACATGACATTTGGATTTTGATTGCATAGAAGATATGTTGGTGTTTTAACTATGATCAGTTTACATATCTGAATGTATAAATGTCATGTAAGTATAAATGAGTATAAACTTCATCTCTGTATATGTTTTGAATGATATAAAATTCTTGAGGTATCTAACGATTTCTTTTGTCAAGAATGATTTCTTTTGCAGAGAGTACAGATGTCTAAGTCTAGAGTCTGTTTTAGGAGTTTAACTCATGTATTTTATTTTGGATCTCCATTGTAAATTTTTGTTGTATGGTGATAGCAACAAAAATATCTTTTTGAATTTTCTTGAGTGGATCTATGTTTTGTCACGAAACCGCCAAAGGGGGAGATTGTTACGGATTTGAGTTGGCGTATTTCGTGAATTCGGTAAGTCTTGAAGATTGAAGGTAAAGGAAGTTGGATCATATAACTCAATCTCAAGAAAGAAGAATTCAAAAGGATCAGGTATGTTTAACTAATATCTTTGGTGATCCGAATACTTCTTGTAGTGTAGAAACACTTGGAAGAATTTGTTATTGCATAAAAATCAAAAACTGGACATGGGACATGTTCAGGATCCGGATCAGATTGTTCAATCCGGATCCCGAAGGTGGTTCGTTCATACACCAGTTCAATCCGGATCGTAGCTTCCTTGATCCGGATCCCGAACACTGAGTTTACCATTTTCCTTGAACGATCCGGATCAGGCTTCGCAATCCGGATCCCGAACGTTGATGTTTGGTGAACTGTATGAACGATCCGGATCAAGCACTTCGATCCGGATCCCGAACCTTCGTTTTTTCTGGAATTGTTTGACTCGTTACGACGATCCGGATCACAGCTAATCCGATCCGGATCGCCGTCGTAAAAATTTCCAGAAACGGTAGTTTTTGATCCTTATCTTCTTCCTAGGGTTTCTAACCTATAAATAGACCCTATGATTCTTTTTCTAGGGTTAATCCAGATAATCCACATAGAGCCATTAATCAATATCATCTTATACGGCCCTAGATCCACATATAGAGAAGAAAGGAAATCATTAGATATTACTCTATGTTTCTTCATCTATATTGATTAGTTTGATTCTAGGTTTTCATACTCACATCTTGAGTTGAATCAAACTAATGAATACTTAGATGGTATTTCCTATCTATCTTTGATCTAAGTATTCGGCGGATCATCACCACCCAAAAACAACGATTTCCCCAAATCGGCGCGTGGACTCGCGTGGCCTTGTGGATTCAAGGTGCAACCGCTCTCGTGGATTCGGAGCGAGGTACGTTCGTGGATTCGAAGCGTGCTACTGGGTGAAGACCGTGGATTCGGTCAGACGTCGTGGACTCGACGTTGGACGCCGTGGATTCGGCGTTGGACGCAGATCGTGGATTCGAGACGCGTTGCGGAGCGAGCGGAGAAGATCAACTAGGAGCGTATGGAAAAGGTTGAGTCGTCGTGAGTACGGTATATCACCTTGTACGTGTTTAATTCTAGTGGATTTCACCGTGTTATCGGTCCGTGGTTTTTTACTCCGGTTTGGAGTTTTTCCACGTAAAAATCTTGCGTGTTCATTTATATTTCCGCATTGGGTTTTTATTGCGCAATGATTTTTTGAGTGTTTATTGTTTACACCTATTCACCCCCCTCTAGGTTTTTTTCCCTATTTAGATCCATTATTACATATAACCTACAATGTGTCAGCTAGCTAATGACAATCACTGCATGCATGTCTAGAATAGAGTCTAATTTTTTTTAAAAAGCAACTATACTCAACATGCACAGTAAATCCTTTTTAGAAAAACAATTTTGAAAACCTGTTTTTTATATCCAAACCTCGAAGAAGCTGCGCTTCGTCCTATCAACCAAGAACAGACCCGGCGCTCTGCCATGCTGGAGACAAACATTTGGTGAATAAAAACACGTTTATAGCAAAAGCAAACGATCAACAGAGGCAAGCTCACTCACTAGGCTACAAGAACAAGGGTCCAACCAATACATACCCCAAAGGGCCGAAATGATAAGCCCTGGCCGTAAGATAAAACCCACCGACAATCGCAGCGACTAAACGTATCCCTGTATGCTTAGAACCAGAGGACTGAATAAGACCTGAATCATCAGATGGATTCAAGGTACAACTCTGACTCTAACTTATTATTCCAAGCACTTAAAACCCCGATCAATTTTAAACCTCTCCAGAGCCATTTTGCATTTTGTGTTCTTCTCCGGGACTTAAATCGTTTAACGTCGCGCATCCGCATCCATGCCCCCAATTAGCCAAGATTAAACTGTCGCGGCTTCGTGCCACGACCTAAAACAAGGTTTGGGCGAAAATTACTTTAAAGTGGTTTAACGATAACTTTTAACCTACACATCTTGTTCTTAAAACTTTGTATATGAAAAGTGTCCCTTGGACGGTGTCAAGATACTCAGGGCTCCCCTAACTGTAGCCCAGATCGTGTGGGTCAACCAGAACCATAGCCTTGCACACTTACAAGTTCACAATGCTCCAACTTTAGTCCACACAGATACTATTTGATCATGAAGTGAACATAAGCCTCAGTGGACCATTTGAATCATCTTTTATTTTTTACATGAGGCCTAAATTTCCACATTTTCTTCATTGAGCATTAAATACAACATCTAACATGCACACTATAACATGTGTAACTAACAAAATTTGTGAGCTTGTTCTCCTGCAACAAAGGAACCTGGAGTAGAATTTCTTGGATCAAAATGATCTACTAAGATTCCGGAATCTTTCCCTTCACTTGGAGCAAGTTGCAACCCCTCGGTTGCCGGGACTCAAGGAAGAAGATGATGCCCTCTTCTTGAATTTCGTGACCAACCAAACCAAGGTTCTGGGGCTCAACAACTTGACCAACGAGCTTCTAACATCACAACCAGCCTACCTGAACCCGTGCCCGGCGACGAGGTGCGGCGGCGACGGTGGGGAGCCAGCCGGATTTGAGCTCAACACCTCTAATGGCGGATTTTTACAGAGCCGCTTTGAAGCCCTACAACATGGATGGAAAGCTTCCATGGGTCATATGAAACTTCCCAACCACCTCTCCCCGT